>JAFBJR010000344.1:1576343-1867655 GCA_016785285.1 Brachirus orientalis
AGTTTAATAACTGAAAGTAATTATCCATGATGAATAATTAATGAATAATAAATTAAGGACCCAGTGACAGTTTTCTACATCATTTCCTGTAAAGCCGTCATTTAAATGTTACACATTATTAGTAGAAACAAATGTGGATCTGACTTTTCACACCGAATCTACAACAGTAAACATTAATCATTTAAAAATCATTTCTTTATATTTCCTGTCCGAGGACACTGTGATCCATGTGGCAGGTCATTTGGCTTCCACTTCAGTGTACTTCCACTTCATGTATTATCCTTAAAAAACAAGGACCAAACCCCCATTTCCGAGCCCAACTCTGCCCAATGCCTGATTTTGGAAAGTGCCAAGAAGTGGGCTGAGAGTTGAGTGCAGAGGGTGTGGTCTGGTAGTGAAATCTGACACCGAGTGAGACGAGTCTCTCAGTCACTCACACGGTGAGAGAGAGAGACGATAAAGTGACAGCTCCTGTGTTTATAAAAGGGGGAGGAGTCTGGGACAACAAGCCTTACACTGTGTGATGCGTCACTGATGCATAACGTCTGGTAATATTTACTCTTTAACATACTCATTTTCTTAAATGCACATCATTAGGTTAAGTACTTTTTATTTTGCACAGTCTTGTTTTAAAATAATATATATTTATTTCTACTTTTGACACCACACAGTGCCTAATTTACTCTGTTTGTCATTTCACTGTTTTGATTGATCTTTTTCTTTGCTTGAGTGACCATGCATGAAGTCCTGTTCTCCTTTCTGGTTTGGCCAAAGGATGTGGTTGAGGGTGGAGCCTGGCTAAATGGCTAAAGAGGCCCTGGAATGTGGACCAAACCAACAGGATTTGTTATGTTTGCTTTGGGGTGTAGTTATTGTGTGCGTTTAGTTTCCCCTCTTGGTTTAAAATGGTCAGGTCAGGTTGTTGAGTTAGTCCTGTATTAGGTTGGAGTACATCTTTGTTAGGTTGACCTCATTTATTGGGCCCAGATTTCTACTAATTTGCACTTTTGATTTATACCTGGAAAAAAAAAAATGTTTCTTTTCCCCAAAATCAACCTGCTTTCTTTTGCCCTTTGACTGACTGAAGTGGTTCGTGACACGCTGATTGGACAAGAGGGTAATGAAAAGCGTGGACTAAGAAAGCCAATGGCAAAACGGTGTTTGACCAGAGGTAGGGGGTAGATAAACCAATTTCTTTTTAATATGGTTGTATAATTTTAATAATCTACACTAAACTGTGAAGAGTTGCTCTTGGATGAGCAAACCACATTAACTAGATATAACTGAAAAAAGTGGATCAGGAGTTTAGTTACACTTTAAATACTACAATAGTCTGCTGCCTGAGCACAGGGTAAAGGAAAATGTCCAAAAGGGAAAAACTAACCAGCACAGAAATAAAAAAGGTCCACTTCATTAGCTAATGATTGTCTTTGCAAACAACCACACTGCTGGGATATTCCCATTACTAAAGGATTCCTGTTTGACAGGGGTGGGGAGGTGGGGGGGGTGTTTTATGTTGCATCTACAAGATTGCTAATTAAAATCCATACCCCTAATGAGTTTTTAGCACCCCTATTGGTTAACATGATTACCTAAGATAAGAGCAGTAAATTGAGGTCCTTTTAATTAAAGTGTAAGATTTATAGCTGTTTCTACTGGAGTGGCTCTAAATTCACCTTTCCTCCTGTACTTCCCGTCTCTGAGAGAGCTCACTAAAGACTGACCCTCTTTCAATCACGCGCTCTAAAAAACTTACAAATTCCACTTTGCATTCAGGTGGGTGAAGGCCAAATTATAGACTACTTTCAAGAAATAAGTTAATTAAGGTTTATGTTACTTGAAGCCCTTTTTTTTTGTATGAATATTTATGTGCGAGTCACACTTTGACTTCCAGTGCCTTTTATTTATTTAGAATCGGAGGTTTTTAAAGACCTTCTTGGTTCCCAGATGATGAAACTCACCAGGTTCAATCTGTCCAATCAATTCTGGCTCAGATATCACCAATGGGCTTTTACATCTTCAGTAACATAGAATTTTGTTAAATTAGCTACATTCTGAATATTATATTAAATATACCTAGAGGAGTGATTCCCAGATGGTTTGTGAGAAGTCATTAAAAAGTCATTAAAAAATAAAAATAAAATAGTACTTGGATTTGTCTTAATAATAAATAATACTGTGATTAAGCTTCAGGTAGTTTAAGTTTTAAAAAGTAATTGGAGGGAGTACAAGAAGTCTCTGGATTTAAATTATAGGGTGGGCCACGGTCTCCTTGTGGACTCTGAAGGTACTGCAGGTGGCCTGTAAGACAGGCTGTAAGAGACGTTTGTAATTTTCAGTTTTTTCCGTTGAAAACCGTTCCGTTCTTTATCACACTGCCTCATGTTTCAGAGAACTGGGGCTAACTGCTTAAGATAGAGTCATTTGACAATGGATTGAAAGTAATAGACATTTTTAAACAGTTTAGAAAACAAAATGACTCCAAAAAGGTTTGAAGTTTATGAAAATAAACTAAACGGTGAGACAGTGATGTACCTGTAGGTGTAATACCGTGGAAATGTGTTCATTCATTTACACTGGAAGTTGGAACTGGGAGTGAAGTCATTTCCGGTGAAAATCTTATCTCTGGCCGAGTCTGGTAAGGACAACATTTGGCCAACTTCAGAATCTCTAGCTCGCTAGAGGCGGGCTTAACGCGACGACGACAGACAACTAAGCTTTTTTTATACATCAAACATGGCAATTGCTGAAGAGCAGCTGTCCTTTGATTCCACTGTTGCTTCCATTTTAAGTGACTTGCTCCACTGGGAAAAAGTCATAAGAGACACTAGATAATATCACTGCTGGAAAACTACACCAGTCATTTTGATACTCAATCTCAAATGAGATTTAGATGTAGTCTGGTGTTAGCCAAGCCAAGGGTAGCACCATGTCCATGGATAGTAATTGTACTGTAAATAAAATAAGACGGTGGCAGCCATCTTGGTAGCCTATGTTGTGGTCAGTGAGGTTGGAAATCCTACTTAAAATGGGACTTTCCGGTTCAAACTTCTGACATGGAACTCGGACATTCAGACTTTCGACTGCACTTGGAACGCACCATAAGTGCAGTTTTTGTTTTGGTTTTTCCAAAACTTTCTGGTCATAACTCCTTTGAACCAAGTTGCTAAACCTGCAGTATCGTATTACTATTTTTCACAAAGAGGACGTCAGGATTTCGAGATTAAGGTGAAAAGAAGCGCTGTATCTGATTTCAGCCTCACAGAAGTGTCAGCATGGAGGGAGAAATCTGTCTTCTTCCACTAACTTTCCATCTGTCAGTAAAGTGTTTGCTTTTTTTTTTTTTTTTTTTGGTGCAACAGCATTTTTTCCCAGGCAAAAAAACATGTTATTAGCAGGGATTAGAGCGCTAAATGTAATATTTCTTCATGATCTGGCTGTGAGCTGAGACTTTTGGTGAGAGGGAGCAGTAAAAACAGACATTTTCCTGAGAAATGTTGCAGATTGTTACAGGAAACATACAGAATAGAAGCCCCTCAGTTTTGCCTCTGCGTCTGTGTGATTAAAGAGCGATTCACATACAGAGAGTATTAAATCGTCTCTGCGCTGTGGCTCTGGTCCTGGAGGTGTCGTGCCTCGGCCTCAGCCTTTGTCTCGGCTGCAGGGTAATTGCTTTTTCTGCGCCGAGGTTATTCATGTTTTGTGACTGGATCATCCGGCCTAGAGCAAAGGAAGCCGCGCGTTTGTGTTGAGGCCTGGTTGTTTTTTAGTGCTTTGCCTGTGAGCTGATTGTTTCAGTGAAGGCTTTGCAGCCAATGGAGACGATGACACTGACTCTGAATTCCATATTCCGACTCCCCGACTGTGAAGAAAACGGACTGCTTTTTATTAAAACTCATTTCCCATCAGAGACACCTTTCCCCCAGTCTATTTATTTCCTCCTATGAAGGCTATTAATTTTTTTTTCACTTTGACCCTTTTGGCTGTTCTAAACACAGCTGAGTCCTCTGCGTCTGTTCTAATGGGATTTTTCAAATGATTTATTTGCCTCTGATTTTCCTCAGCACGAGTTTTAATTGGTTTCTGGGAAAAAGTGACGAGAATATGTTGCAGTCTGTCATTGCGAGGTGTGTGACACGGAGATGAAGAGTTAGCAGTTGTTTTTCTTTCTGAATTTTAATGAGGCAGTTTTCTAAACTATTCCTGGTTTTCATCCTAAATTCACTCAACCATTTTGTCCTCACCTCAGTGCAATTAAGAAAAATGCTTCACTGTATGCAGGTGTGTAATATAATTCCACAGAATTAGACCTAGACAAATCTACATTTTTATGTGTCTTGTATATATACTGTATGTTTGCATGTTTACATTACCTGTGTGAAAGACAACGTACACATAAATCATATACGTTAAACTATATAGGTCACACATGCACACAGTAGTTAGTTTAAAATTCATAACATTCATAATAAATCAGTTTAATAAATAATTAAAACATTAATTTATATGAGTCACTTAAGATTATTAAATATACTTAATTTAAAAGGCACCCATCTTTGTTATTATCTGGAGTGGATTGGTTAAAATGGACTGGACTAGATTGAACAGGGCTGGACTGGATATGACTGGACTAGAATCTTTTCAACAGTGTTCACATCTTCTAGTGTCTTTTTAATTGGGGAAGGTTGTAAACCATCTTTGCTTAAGGCCCTTTTCACAAACTGAATGAAACGTAAACAATCATTTTAGTCGTTGATTTGAAAAAGGTCTCTGTAAACACGGCGTTGTTTAAGAAATGTCTTAATCCGCTCGAAATGCCTAAAACAACTCAAAAGGTTGTAGCACATTTGCCAGGCCTGTACGTGGCGCTGCTACACAGAGAAGACGACATGGAGCCTGAGCATAAAGCCTGCTCAAAAGTGTGCAAGCATTTGTTTTTTTTAAATAAAGCTTTATTGGAGTCTAAAATACAATGTAAACAATCACAGAAACAGAGACAGAATGAACTCAGGTAAGAAAATAAAAGTTAGCATAAAGACCAAACAATCTTCAAACAAAGAGGAGGAGGAAGAAGAAAAAAAGACAGCAAAGATACTGCAAGTGACAGTAAATGCAAGTACAAGACAGATTGTTGGATTATGACATTATCATTTTCATAAAGAAAAAGCACAAGGGTGGTGTTTTGAGATTTTCCCACTCTGGGACTTGTTAATAAAAACCAATACTGTTTCAGGGCTCGTATAACAGTTTCCATGATGTGGACAACCATTATTCTAATGATTCAAAAAAGAAAGATTTTTGGGATGTTTACAAAAGAATCAGCTTTCTTAAATATCAGTTTTGTCTGTGTCACTCCTGACCACTTTTTATTTTTAACTTGTGAAAAATACAGTATGTGTGGAAAACTGTGTTTTCATTCTCATATGTATACAATACATTAATATGACTATATAGTTTGATTACAGTGGGTTCGCTGCAGTGTGTGTGCGCTTCCATATACAGGCACTGATCTGACAGATACAGCCTCTTTTGATTTGTCCTGCACCCCGAGGTCACAAATAATCAAATTGTCTTGGCTGACATTTTGCGTGGTCAGAGTAGCTGATACCTGACCTTTCCACCAACATGGTCCCACCTGGATTTTCAACTGTTGATCAGCTCCAGCACACCAGCAGCAGGATTACGTGTTGAGATGTTCCACACGTACGGTCGTCGACAGTGCAGCGATTTTATTTCGATTCATAGAAGAATGGAAAGGAATGAGTAAACAGCTTGTCATATTTGACTGGGAAAGCAAATGGTGTTTGTAAAGTGCAGATGGATACAGTGAGGTGTCAGTGGATGTGAATTATTGATTGGAAAAGGTGTTTGATGTTACTGTACTTTGGGGAGCAACAGCTTGTTAAAGGCTTTAATGATGCACTCTGCTTTTATAGAGAAAATACAACATTGGTGTTGGTGTGTTTCAAATAAAACCTTCTGCTGAATAAAACACACATGGTGTTACTATACATAGAATAATCGGCAAAGCTTCTGATTGGCTCCAGATTAACTTAACTTTTGCACAATATTGTATATATTCTCGGCCACTTGGAGAGCACAGACCTCCTCCAAAGCTTAAAGACTTTGTCACCTGTGTTTTACCTACTGCCACCTGAAATTTTCACAAATACATCCACTAGATCCATAGAAGTTTTCCTGCTTACGCCGACTAACATCATCCTGATCTGTTAAGATGTTGCTTAAGATGTACACATCTGAAGAATGTGATATGAGTTTTAAATATTTCATTTTAAATATGGCACTCACCAAGCATAAGCACAAAGCACATGCACCCCAAAATTAATAAAATAAGTATTTAGAAAACAAATAGTCATACTTAGAGAAATTGGATCAAAGTCAGTCGACAAATAAGCACATAAAAATAGGTCCAATGGAGAAAGTTAAATGATATAATAAAACTAGCACCCTACAGTAATGAATCACACCTTTTTGGCTCCAGACAAAACCAACAGTCTTTATTATTATTTATCACATGTTTAGCCTGTGTGAAACCTCAAAGCAAACTTAGTATTATATTTAAAAGTGACACAAAATCTGTTTAATTTACCACTTTTTTCAGAGTCTGTTTAACTGTGTTGTTTTACTGTGTATTAGATTATTTTTGTGGTTAAATATAGTCCCATGTTTGGTGTTAGAGTTCAGCATGACTTTAACTCTTTATATTGTATTGTACAATAATTTGATTTATATTTGCCTGAAAGCACAAAAGAAGAACAAACAATTGGAATACAAACCTGGGTTGAATCAAGGGGGTCAACACAAATGACCTCTATACTACAACCCATAATAAACATAACCTTAACTCAACAAAATGGTCAAACAAACGACTCTGAGATGAGTCGTATACAGTTTAAATCGTAGCTGATCAAACCATGTCGACACAAAAGGAGGAGACGTTAACTCCCACCCCCTCCGACCCCCGCTGATACCAGTTTTGGTCTGATCCATCTATATTTAAACAGACTCCACCTTTGTGCCGACTCTTGGCCAAAAACAAGGAAGAAGGACTGACACAACAAACCAGGTAACACAAGCAATGAATAATTAATATGATGACACGGTGACAAAACCGTGAAAAGCAAAAGTGTTTGCCTCGTTTAGGAAGCAACGTAGAATTAAAATGTTGCAACAAACTGAAACCAGAAAAACCAAGATTGTGTTTGTTAACACAGAAAACACAAAACTCTGATAGGCTACTAATATTTGTGAAACCACAAAGCCCAAATCTGTACTCGGAGTGAAATATTACTGTAAGTGACTTTTTAGATACTTAATATTTCCAGTGTTTTTCCCCAATCCTTCATGTGCTTGTCCCACTTCCTGTATTTCTAGTGTCCCTCCATTTTGAGTGTTTGCTCCGCCCACATTTGTTTTATGTGTGTCCCACAGTATTATCACTGTGTATTTCTTCTGTGTCCCAAATTCTGTCTCTGTCTTTTATTGTTCAGTTCCACTGGAGTTTACGGAAACTTCTGTTCCTTCACGTTTCTGTGTTTTTTATAGGTTTTCTCTTTTCAAATGGTTTCCTCTTCTCAAACTACTTTTAATGCTTTTAACGCTGATTAAACATGAATTTTATCTTGTCTGTGGATATTACAGCATGTTTGGCAATGATAGTATTCATGTTGGATGTAGGAAAAAAAAAAAGGTGAGTTGTGGTATTGGGTTGTATTCTGGGCTGACTTTGTTGCCATATAAATCATATTGAGCACATTTTAATTAGCCGGCTGCTGGTTCTGTTGGCTCATTTTGGCTGTATTCGTCACGTGGATTGGCAACCATGCATGTGTGTCAATATAATTTTAACTTTTGTCATTTAAATCCTGAGTTCTTTGTATCATCAGTTTTGTACTATCCATAAACTATACTGGGCCTCACTTTTGTATGTAGTTAACATGGCCATGGTAGGACTGTGTTGCCTTACTGAAACAAAGCAGAAGAAATCTGGACAATATAGAACATGTCATAAATTTGATTGTCTGAGCACATTTTCTAAATTCAATTCCATCTTGATTGTCAAATAAATGGGAAATGGGGACATTTTGTGGCAGAGATCCAGTGAGAGCAACAATCTTTCTTTGCACCTGCTTTTGCTCATTTCAAATAAGAATCATTAACTGGTTACTCTATGTACTTTTTAAGTGGCTACTTACCTTTAACTGCCTTTTACCTCTGTTGCTGGTGGGAGCAGACCCTCTTATATCACAGACACAGTACAATTATGTTTACCAAATTGCTGTTTTAGTTAACTTGGCATTGCTTGGACAAAACCCATACTTCAGGAAGGACCACCATTGTTATTATTATAATTTTTTTTTTGTCATTTTATTCTGTCACCTCACCTTCCTTGCATCTCTGATTTTAGGAAGTCCCAGAAAATGGCAGGAACTAGAATGATGGGTGGACAAGTCAGACGTGAAACTGTTGCTTACAGTCGGAGGAGAGAAACTTCAGGAGGAGACAATCCATGTCCCTGGGTGATGGTGAATCCAGCCATGTAATTACCATCCATGGCTCTCATCGCCAAACTGGACACTCTTACCTGTAGAAGACCGAGGCCTGTCAGCTCTCCAAATGGTAAGCAACAACCACGACATCAAGCAAAACAATCCTGTGAAACAAGCGTGTATACTGTATGTGTAGTATCACTGCTGAAGAATAGATGGCTACCAGGCCCTTGTGTGGCTTTCAGATCCAGTGGATTAGCTATTTCACCTTTTCTCACATTAAAGCCAGAACAATGGCGGTCACAAACAACAGCCGGGGTCGTGTCTATTACACATAAAGACCAGTTTAAATTAAATGCCAGGGACAGAACTGTACCTGACAACAAAAGTGTGCCTGATAATTTGACAATGCAAACATGGGCCTGTTGTGGTGAAGGACTCCCTCCCAAACAAAGGCCTGATTCTGTCAGTGATGTAAATAAAGCACTAATCCCTTATGGACTCTAGTTTTGTTTGGAGTAAATAAAAAACATGAATTTTAAGGTTAAGCAGTGGAAGCTTGGGTAGCTTATTCCTGATTATGTTTTGTTATTGCTTCATTGTTTAGTCGCATTACCCAAATCTCAACAGAGGTGGAAAATCTCAAAGCTGTGATCTGCAGTCCCAATGACATTAGTGAGAATAGGGTCGCATTCATGTTCTTTCCAAATTGGTGAAATTCTTCTTTTTTTTCTTTTCAACTTCTGGAGGTTCATGTGCTTTTAAAGCACATCTATCCATGTCTGTACTAGTACTGTACTCTATGGTTAGTTAAATTCTATCGAGTGTTGTGTCCCATTATCTTGCTATCTATCAAGCTATCCTGCTAGTTCTCTGGTTAGCCATCTGTCTAGCTAGCTATCTGGCAATCTAGCTCACTACCTAGCTGGCTAGAAAGATGGCTCTATCTAGCTATCTGGCTATGTTTCTGTCTGTCTCTCTGTCGACACTACCAGTCAAAAGTTTGGACACATCTTCTCATTTAATGCGGTCTAAAGGTGTGTCCAAACTTTTGACTGGCTAACTATCTGGCTGTATTTCTATCTAGTTATCTGGCTATCTTGCTAGCTATGTATCGAGCTTACAATAGAAGTATGCAAGACCTAACCTATATGTCAGTTTTAGGTTTTTTTCCATTAACCAAATAGTTACTGCTGCAAATACAACACAAACAACTGAAAAAGTCGTTGTTCTAACTACATTGTGTTTTTTTGTCCTTGGCAATTAATTTCCAACACCACATGAAGGCGCTAATAAAACAATATCAGAGCGTAGCTGATTTTTCTGCAAATGCAGCCTGAATGTTGATCAAGCTAGTTACATTTAAGACTTTTTATACTTGTACGCTTTGACGTTGAGCTGACATTCAATGGAAATCTGAGTGGTTGGACTTGACAGCCTCCCACGCAGTGATGTCCATCAAGCATTTCCTGGGTGGAAGCTGTATGATTTCTTTCACATGTTGACAGCTCCCAAGGTGATTTTCAATAGCAGAATTTCTCAGCAACAGTTAGACTCTACACTAGCATGGAGATTACCAACGCCCACCACTGGCCGGGCTGGAATGAAAAACTGGACAGAGGGAGATTATTTATTTGCCCCTCAGCACCACCAAAACTAATGCCACGCACACATGCACCCGCATGCCCACGCACTCTGACTGACCTTGGCCAAAGGTTCTGTCAATCAGACTGGGACAGGAATCTCTTCCCACACTTGGGTGAACACTGACTTTCTACTGGCAAGACGTCCCCTCTGGAGCAGCTGCTGTGCCTCCTCCAGGACAAATCTGCCCGCTGGCTCGTAATGAAAGGGCAACACAGATGTTGCTTCACCCTCACCTCAACCTTCACTACCAGCCTGTTTCCACATTATGCTCAAACAGCTTGGTCGAGAAATTGCAGTATCTTTAAAAAAATCATTGATGAAATGCCTCCATCTGTTTTCTTTTTCTATGTTGGAAATAATGGAGATAGAAGTTATTCATAGATAAAAGTTAACTTTTCTCATACGCTACTGGAATAGGAAATTGATTCCTTCCAGTAATGTTATATTCATGTCCAATTCCAAAAGGCTACATTATTTTAAACTTCACATCACAAAGATTTTTTTCTTGATAATCCTATTTAACATAAATATATTTGCTACTGACAAAAACTGAAGTCTTTGTCTGTCTTTATTGGTCTTGATAAAATTGGCATCGTCACTAACACAATATTCAAGTTAAGGTCTGATTCAGCACTTTTTGTTGTAATTCATAAAGTTCTCGGTTTCAGTGTCCAAATGCTTGGGTTGGGTTGTTTGTGTCAATTTGTCCATCACAGAGTAGGCACAAACTTTTTTATTAACTGCTTTTATTGGTTCTTTGTCAAGAAAATCTACCTTTTGCTATTTTAGATGAATCATATCAAGAATGAAATAGTGTAAAGACATGACTCACTCACTACTTTTTCCTCCTTTTCAAGTCTATATCCTGTAGCTATTTTCATGTATGAACTTATTTGTCTTCAGGATATACAGAACTGTCACATTGTCAGGAACATTACCAGAGTTTACATTTACATATTTAGAGATTCTCCAGAACATCCAGATCAGGGATGGAGCTTGGCTTGTTCATGCAGGAAGCAGTGCATTCACCCACTCACATGCTGTGAATCTTCTGCAACATGTCCTGCTGTATTCTTATGAACTCACAGGGACATTATTTTGATATTAGATTAGGGAGCTGTTAGTAGAAGTTCCAGGAAATGTTCACAAATGTTGTTGAATATAGCCCCATTACTCCTTGCATATCTGAAAGCATCTTATGTGGTGTTTCTCATGCTTTTGATCACAGCTCACCCTCAAATTCCATTTATTATAAGCTGTTATTTCTATCTATATCCATGACCTAAAATTACATTAAGAACCAGCATCCATCTGCATGCCTAGTGGTCAGCAGTCCTCTCTCAGCGGGATATAATTGGCATCTATAATGCAAGTCTGTGCCATGTGGGGTTATCTGGGTTTAAATAGGCCCTGAAAAAGAACAACCGTGAATTGGGTGGCATTACACTGTGTTAACTTGTATTGCACATCTCTCTTCTCCTCAATGCATTGAGCATCAATAATTTGCCTCTGCTTAAGACATCTGGGTCTCCTGAGCCCTCGTTCCTCCAGCAGCTCACAGGATTTTCCATCACAATTAGGTTCGGAGTCTCCTGACTCACTGCAGAAAGAAAGTGCACTGACTTTGTGTTGTAAGAGAAAAGTTTGGAGGATTTTCTTTGACTTAAACAATCTTGTCTTACGAAGCCAGCATTTAGTGTGTGACCGGGAGAACTTGAAGCTGCGTTATGTCAAAAATGTAATAAGTCATAAAGTGACCGTGATGTGTCACTGGAGATGAAGGAAATACAGTATGTGAAACTGAAGTACCGGCTTCAATAACTATTCAATCACAATTCAAATTTTCAGGCTGAAGCCTCTTGTGTCTAGGTCAGTGGTAGAGCGATTTGTCTTTCAGCTGGAAGGTTGTGAGTTAGTCCCAATAACACAGCTAATATTTTTTCAGAAGAGTTAGTCCAACACAGCCGATGTGGGTTAAATACTGAGCATGGCCGAACCAAAAAAAGCCTCACTAACCTTCTCATAAATGTCTCAACAAAAGAAAGAGTGTCTGCACTGGAGATGCGTTGAAGATGGATTCAGATGGGAATCATTTTCCTCACAGACAGAAGTAATTAAGCTTCAGCCAAGGTTAGCTAACTCTTCTAAAACACCTACAGATGAGAATGTATACATATTAATTTTGGTTTGTTGGTCTGCGGGCAATCTGCTTGGAGGGGAAAAATGATAAATTAGGAAGTAAATGAATGAGGAATTGATGAGCAAAATACTTAAATAAAATTCTATAAAATGCCTAAGAGTTAAACAGGATAAAATATAAAGGGATGAATAAATAGCTGAGTAAATCTGAGGAAGCCACAAGTGAAATGCATTGTTTACTCATGAATAAAACTAAAGTCATTTCACTGTGCAGTGGTGTTTCCACATTTGATGCTTAGATTTTTGTTCCTGCTACTGACTAGCACCTATATGACTTTTCAGTTGTTTGGGAGTTGTTTGTTTGTTTTAATAAAATGAATAATAAAAAATTAATTCAGTGCCAGACTTATAGGTAGTTTTTAAGACTTTGTTTGAAAAATATAAACACTCTTGTGCCCTCAGGTCTTTAGGAAGGCTGGACCACAGATATGGGCCATAGTAAGGCCAAAGTAATGTGTTTTGGCTTTGCTGTTTTGCACAGCTTGGCCTCCTCCCTGCAAAACAGGTCATGATTTCATACATTTCAAATAATGGCTGTCAAAATGTCAGGGTTATAATCTTAATGTCTTTGGGTCCTGTTCTTTTACGACACATCCAGGAAGCAGCGACTGCTGTCACTGACTTTCCTGTGAATTGATTGTTGGAGAGCTGAGCAGTAAACACATCATCATGAGCTGAACATCCCAGCAGCACAAGGGTCTCTTCACTTCGAAATACAAATTGTGTCGGGTTTGGCAGGAGACACAAAGCTGAGCTTCTTGGCTGATAACTGTCGACAGGGTTTGTAAAGTGCATGTGATGGATCTTATTGTGTGTGAATGGAACAACTTGGATCTGTGGCATCTCTAAATGAGCTCGGTCTCATCAGCGAGTTTCTTTGCACTGTCACATTCCTGCCTCGACTTAATGTAGTCTTTTATAATACCCCCAAAGTCAATATCCCGGGTTCCCACCGCAGGCGTGCGCAAAGTCGGGACTGCTGGTTGTTAAGTGTAGCAGTCTACATTAACAGCAAAGAGATAAACTCATGTTTCTCATATAATGAGACAGACCCATGCATCAGAGCTCCCCGAGGTTATCAGCGTTTGCAGATCAGTGCAAGGGTTATGGAGGAGAAATTCGATTATATGGGTCTGCAACTTATTTCCCCGCAAAGAATCACATTACTATCAGCCGCATGTGGAATTACGTCTTCTTGAGAACTCCATAAGACACTGAACACTGATGGTAGTGGGTGGAGGTGAAAACTCGGGCACAGCTTTAAAGGCAATTGGGTCCATTTGTTTGTTAAAACTCACATTAATAGCTCTGTTTATAGGCAACAACAACAAAAAAATAAGTAGATTCATGTTAATTCACCTTAAAAAATGAGTGTGTAAACAAAGTCGTTAAATATTCATATATTCACAAAATTTGCTCTAATTTCAAATAGCTCAAGGTAATGGGCCATTTGGGGAAAATTCATACTCAAGGAAAGAGGAAAAAAAAATAAGCTTTCACTGGTGCCATGTGATGTAGGCATTTTTGACACAAAAATTAAATTACCTGACAACACCATTCCAACTTCTATTGGTTGGTTGTGAAGATTCTCGGTCATCCACAGTAGTTAGCTCTAGACACCCGGACTTCCTGGAGTCAAGTCGTTTTTGCTATTGTTTTTCACTGTAGTTTCTTGTCAGCACTACTCATTGAAACTAAACAAACTTTTGCAGACATCAACTGCTGGTCTGTCCATCCTGGAGGAGGAATCCATTCTCTGTGGCTGTTCCTAAAATTTCTCTACTTTTTCCCCTGTACAGGGTTTTTTTGTGGAGTTTTTCCTCTCTCGATGTGAGGGGGATTATATTTGTGATGGTGGGCTGTATAAATACATTTTATACAGAAGAAAATGTGCCTATGTGTAATGATAAAGGAATATTATTATCTTGTTCCATTGATATGCAGATGATGGTTTTAATTTTTTTAAGTTTCGGTGACAAGACTGACATTAGTTTGGCCCGGGCAGTACCTCTGTCAGCCTCCTGTTTGCTTCACTTCTTTGGTTCCTTACAGGAAAATCATGGTTATTACTTTGGGACTAATAATCAAGTCTGATTTAAAATTTGACAGTCATATAAACAACTTTTTTTAAGTTAGGTAAATGCAAACTTGACTGGATTATTGTGATGCTCTCCATGTCTGGGTTAGCCAGACTTCCATTGCTCAACTTCCACTCGTCCAGAATGCTGCTGCTCACTTTTTAACAGAAGCTCAGACATATTTCACCCCCATCCTGGCTTCCCTCCAGTGGCCCTCAGTGCACTACAGGATCCATTCAAAGATCTTATTATCCGCATAAGAGTGTCTTTATGATCTTGCTCTACCTTTTCTGTCTGATTTCATCGGTATACTACTTTGCAGTCCCTACAATCAGCTGCTCTTGGTTGTTCCAAAAATGACAGTGAAGCTCGGTGTGGTCAGGCCTTCATGGAGGCAAATTGTGGAATGAATTGCAGCTGCACATTAGGTAGGCCTGGTCAATTCCAATTTTATTTGTATAGAGCCAAATAACAGCATACATTATCTCAAGGCACTGTACATAGTAAGGCCAAAACCTTTACCATATGACAGAGAAAATAAATCCAACAGTTTGCTCAATGAGCAAACACTAGTCATCCGTATAGAGAAAAAACTCCAAGTTTACAGTTAGTTATGTCATGTTTATAAAACTAGGGTGTCATTTGTGCACGCAGCAGCAGTTGTCATTGTTGATAAGAAATGGTACTGACTAAGTTTTAATCATAGCATAATAATGACAAGTGAGTGTGAAAGAGTGAGTGTGAAAGTGTGAGTGCACCACAGGAAATCTCCCAGCAGTCTAGGTCTATAGCAGCCTAACTAAGATGGTTCAGGTTTCCCTGAGCCAGCTCTAACTATAAGCTTTATCACAAAGGAAATTTGTTTTTTAAATCTGTTTTAACAACGCATCTTTTTATTTTCTCCTTCAACAAAGTGCACGTTATTGCTGTGTTTAAATGCTGTGCGTTACTATGCAGCAGTTTGGTCAACTGTTTTGTTTTTAAATGGATAACAAACTGAGCTAAAATCTCATCTGAGCGCAGATTGTTTTTTAATCTAAAAATCTCTTAAATAAAGCTGTGGTAGCATGGATGCAGCCAGAGGCTTTCTCAGTCAACTGTACCCGTAACAGCTTTTACAATCAGTGTGAAAAGGTCTACCATTGGTCCAATTATAGCTCCTCTGCCAGTGTATATCCACATTGTTGCAACAATACTGTATGTGTGTTGAAAAACTTAGAAGTGCTGAAGGCGGGGAAGTAGTGCTTAAGGTCTCTGCTTGCTGGGGAAACAGGCTCCTGCATGAAGCTATGATAAATGCAATAAAAGGAGTAGGCGCCATCTCTGTAATGCACCAAGATTAATGACCAAAGCACTACATAAAGTGAAATAGTTTATCTCGAGCCTAACAACATGAAACTTGTAAATGTGCCTGCCATTATTCTTTCCAGCTCTGCTCATGTTGCATTCAGAGTTAAGCCATTACACATTCAGAAAGGAGAGCTGCACAACAATATCCTCCCCTCCCTTCGACTCTACATTGGCTATTTGTCCAGGCTATAGGTGGCTGGGGTGTTGCCAGTCTTCATATTTCGTGTCTTTCATGCTGGATACTTGGCAGATTCACAATGAGAGCAGGGCTTTGTGTTCCGTGCACAATTCGCTCAAGGCTTTGCGAGGCAAGAAAGGGCAGAGAAACATCAATTCCACTCAATTTCCGCAGGACCTTGAGAATGTGGGCCGCGCTTTGTCGCGTTTTTGTGGCTACATACTGACGATCAGCTTTCAGTCTTCGCTGAGATGAGCTCAGGTGTTAAACATTTTTTACTCTACAACTGTAGCAAAGTGGAGAAACCCAGACAAAAGGTAGCCTGAAGTTGGCTGAAAGACAATATTAATATATTTTTTTAATAGTAAGCTGACTAATTCCATAAAGACTGTTTTCCAAGGAAGAGCTATTTAACACATGAAGAGTTTCTCAGTAATTATTTAACAAAATAAATTGACTTACCTGCTGTTTTTTTCCACTAGAGATTGGATTGCAGTGTATGTGTGTGAGGAAAGGCTTTGTTTCCTCTTTAGGGCCTTTTTTTGGCATAAAACTAACTTTGTCAGGACCAGTAGTCCTCATGTAGACCAAAACCTGGTCCTAATGAGGCAAAGGCTCATTTCTGAGTTTGGGGCAAAGAGTTGAATTGTTTTATGGTTAGAATTGGGCATTAACTGGTTATTGTTAAAGACAGGGATGTTGCTTTGTTAAGGTTGTCGATGCAGCGTCGAGAGGAGAATAGCTGAGCAAAGGAAGTCAGCTGTGGTAGCGGAAATTCCTCTTACTTGTGGAGTGTGGAGAATTAGCACACTGCCAGCAGCTATCAATTTTGTCTCTTTAATCAGTCCCATTGTGTCAGAGAGGGGGAAAAAAATAGATGGACATTTTCAGCCGGCCATTCTGCACCTGCTTACGTTGCAATAAAAGAAACACGTGTCACAAAGGAAAAAGGGCAAAGGTCTTGTTCTGGCCACTATCTCTCTCCTTCACTGGTAAAACTGGACTAAATTTCTAAAATCAACATCCTGCCATGAACATTAACACACCTTTTTATTGTTGTTGTTGTCGGTGGCCCAGGGTTCAAAGAAGTGCAGTCTATAGTTCCTAGAAACAAACCATATTTTCTGCAGCATTTCTTGGTGGGTAGAGTTTAGTTGTACAAAATGTACCAGCCTGTAAAAAAACAGAATATAAACATCCTTTAGAATCAAACAGCAAAGTTCCACTTTTCAGACTCCCAGTTGTCTGAGTGGATGTCGCAGCGAAGTCAAAGAACATGGAGGAAACAAGCGGCGAGGTCTTGTTTTATTTAAGGAGAGACACTACTTCAGGTCCCTCTCTGCTGCTGCCGACACTGATCCAGTTGTTATCACTCCCTCCTGCTACAGATAAGACGGGAGGAGACACTCTGAGTAATGCAAGTCGACCAGAATGTCAGTCTGCAGGCAAAACAAGATGGAACTTGACAAAACAAAACAATGCAAAAAATGCAGTGAAGCTACCATCATCATAAGAGTCTGTAGTTTATTGAGCCTGTTAGTTTTGATGCTGTATTATGTAAGTGCCCTTTTCTATAATGTAGTCATTTAAGTGCGTGGTGCATTTGTTTGGTGCACAGACTAACAATGGAACCACACTTTGTAATTTGATGTGGCATTATTGTGAAGTGGCTGGAAAAATAGTTTTACTACTTTTTAAACTAGTGTATAGATAACCCATGTTTACTATAATTTTAAGTGGGCTGGAAGATTAGCATGTACCCGTTTTGGGAACCCAGATTTCACTGTCATCTGGGGCTAATTCAGCAACCATATAACAAGGTTTTGTCCCAGTTTTCTATGTTTTCTTTTTTAAACCATATTTTTTTTTTTGTACTTAATACCATTATTTTTCCACATTTGCTCCATTTCCTGAATCATTTGTATTCAGGATTCTGGGAACCTTGAAGCTACTCACTGAACCAGAGTCCTCATTTCCTCCCGTGTAATTAAAGTTTGTCATTATTGCGGGGCATTGCACAGTTAATGCACAATGAAAGTAAGCAGAAGAAGCAAGATGATGGATTTGCGTGCGACTACGTGCAAGTGCTCGTTCTGCTATTGTAGATACTGGAGTTGTCAGCAAATGACACATTTTTAGAGACAAGCTGTCACATCCCGTCATCTGCTCTTTTCAACCTATTCATCTATTTTTTGAGGGGAATTTTTGCGGTTTTATTATTATTTTCGGGAAGTGACGGTGAAGAGGAAACGTGACACGAGGAGACAGAGGGAGGTGAGCGGAAGAGACGGTCCATCTGGCCATGAGTCGAACCAGTGACAAGCTGTTCAGATCATATGGCCCATGTGGTCAGGACACCTCATGCACAGCTGATTTAGATTAATTTGAAAACCTGCTTTATTTGGATTTATAGACTTTTTTTGTGTTCCAAGCTGATTATTTTTGGTCAAAAAGCCCTAAATTGTACGAAAACTTCCTCTTGACATTCTTGATTATCTTCTTTTAGAGCCAGCGGAACATCCTGACTTTAAAAAGTGAAATGGACCTGCTTACATATACAGGAGGATTCTAGTTTAAGTTGCAGTAATATAAATTTTGTAGATTTTCTTCCCTGTCACAGTATAAGATTATTTGTTTAAATTAGAATTAATAACCTTTTGCACACGCTAATTAGTGATCGTGAATTTGATCTCTGCATTTAACTCGGCCAACTGCTGTGTCCATTATCTGAAAATGGGCTCTGTCAAGCAAAACTATCACACCTGACTGAGGGAGCGTTTGTGGGGAGAAGAAGCATTTATCCGATGTTCAGCAGTTTTTTTAGCAGCAGAATTCACTTCTGAAACTCGCTTCTTTGCATTTTCAGTCAAACTCCAACCTGTTTGCAGTCGCCTACTTAAATGTACCGGCCCAACGTTGACATTAAACAAATCACTTCCTTCCGCTAGATTCACTCAGCACTGTGTAATCTCATTGATTACACGATGGTTTGACGATGGTTTGAATGTGGCAGACATTTCAAAAGTTGCCTTCTTAGTTTTTAAAAAATTAGATGTAATTTTAAAAACTTAAAATTTACTGATGTGGTTCTAGAGACAGAATCCCACTTCCACTTCAGGCCCAGTCTCATGAGACTTATCTTTGTGTCTCTTTGTGTTTTTCCTTTGCTCAGCCTTTTACTGTCTCTGGTCAGTTCTTAAGAGTAAAGAGTCAGAGTTGTCCACGTTGCTTTGTATTTTTTTCAAAGGAACGAAACAAAGGAGGAGAAAACTAACTGCCCTCAGCCACCTTGTTAGCAAGTCTAAGTGTAGTTTATTATTTTATGCCTTTGTAACATCGACTCTGGTACCACAGCCATCTGCGAACCATTATTCTTCTTGTGGAGCGGGAGGTAAAAATGAAAGTGGATGGTGTGACAGCTCACGAGCCACAATTGCTTCCTCAATTTTGAACTCTCTACTACTCATAAAAAGGTCACTTCTGTCAAAACCGATTGCTGTTGGTTTAAAGGTCAAATTCACGTCAAAGCTCACTGAAGCAGAACTCGTCCTTGCACGGAATAGGTGCATGGACTCAACTTCTAACTTAAGTTACTGCAAAAACTTTATGAACTATGCAATTAAAATATTATTTAACAACCCCCCCGTCACTAAACACAGGTATTACCAAGGTCTCAGGACAGAACATTCTACTGAAAAAAGACCAACATACTGTATAACGTAATGCTTTTTCAAGTAAAAAGTAAATATCCTTTAAATAGCTTTAAATGCACACTTTGTGTGCACACAGTTATTGCAATAAAACTGCTATTTTCAACATGCTGACGCAGTATTAAGTATATGTCATGAGTGCTACTGAAATATGCTGTATATATAAATACTGCAATACTGCAACTCGTACTGTTTTAAACACATTTTATTACATTTGGCAAAATATAGTTTTGGCAAAATATAGTTTTTGCTTCAATATATTGAAAATAGACCGAAAATAAATATTTTGTCAGAATCCAATGAAAATTTGTTAATAAAACACAATAAAAATAGTTTATTTAAATTTTGAATGTCAAGAGCTCTTCAGATATAATTTCTATGCCCACATTTTCAAATGTATATTTCTAATTTACGAATGCATAATTTATATAAATACACTGGATATTGATTTAATGATCAGTTTCAAGTACATTGAATGACTATTAAAAGAGGGAATATTCAAATTATTAGTACCTTTTATTACAGTTTTTGTTGCACTTGAGTTTAGTAATAAAGGCAATAGCACATTCAAAATGTGCTGTAATGTCACTATTATAGTGTATATATGTATTATCTTAAGGAATATTATTTTTTTCCACTATCTTTGATCCACGCAACAGTAAATGGAGTCGTGTTGACTCCATTCTGTCACCGGCGTATTTTGTTTTCGACGCTGCAGATTGAGTCAGTGACCCTCCTCTTTTTTTTTCCACACACAGACTTTACCATTGATGTGATTCAGGCTCAAGCATCAAGTGTTTGGAGTGTTTGGACCCTCTCCTTTGAGTCTGGCAGCCATGGTGCGTCGCCACTCCAGCGTGAAATGACTAGTATATCAATATGTTAACTTTCATCTGGCTTCAAAAATAACAATCTAAAACCACTGTCTTGAAGAAGCACTCGTTTCTTTTATCTGTGCGGCTTTAATGTTGGCCTTGAGCCTGCCGTCTCTCCTCCCCCTCCCCCCACATGCTCCGTATTACAACCGTCCTTATTTTCATGCTTATAAATTTCAATACCGTTTCCCTCTGAAAGACTCGATACAACTTTTCCCTGACTCACCAGCTCTCTTTTAGTGTCTCATCACAATGTGAAGAGTGATGTCCCCACTCCAACTCAATGACCTTGTAGAGGGAAAAGTATCATTATTATTATCATAATACACTTACCATCCACTTTATTAGGTACGCTTGCTCAACTGCTAATTGACATAAATGTCCTTACTTTTCGGCATGTGGTCAAGATGAGCTGATGAATTTCAACTTGGGCAGCAAAAAGGTGATTTTAATTAACTTTGACTGTTCCATTGTTTGTCTAGTGTGAGTATTTCAGAATCTATTGATTTACTATTACTTTTTTTTTTTAACACATTACCACATGTGATTGTTGCTTACAAAACCACAGCTAAACATGGGCCACTGGTTTATGATGACAAAACCCTGACTTAACTCTTGTAATCCCTCAGGTTTGTTATTGCAAAACATATATGGAGGGCCCCAAACTGACCGTTGATGAAATTGGTTCCTCAGTTATGTGACATACTCTAAGAAACTCTCAATGCTTCTTAAAGGAAGGATCCTGGAATGGCTTAATTTCAGGGTTGATACATCATCGGCCTCTGCTGAAGGACTGTTCCAATCTGTGGGATCCTTCAAATTGTAAAAAGGATGAAGTAATTCACAGAGGGAATTTACAACGATGTATGTGGTGTGTCTTGAGTGCAGTAGAATAACTAATACTGTACTGCTAGGTTTAGCCACAGCTTTTAAAAATGGCAGGTGAAAGCAGAGCTATTTGAGTGGCATCTCAATATGCGTTTAAATGTTAAGAGTTTGTGGTGTTCGTCATACATTTGCCATCATTATTATATTACGTCAAAGCTAGAAACCACTAACCTCAGCTATAATGGCTATAACCAAAGTTATATTTAGGAAAACAACAAAAATAACAACACACAGTATCACTTTCATGTCAACTTTTGCTTTTCTACCATGCATTTTTTCAGAAGGTCAGTGACGCAGCAGCACACGCTTGATAGCTTGTTTGATTTGTGTTTTCGCAGAATGCTTGGAGGGAGTCGTTTATAGAGGTGTTTCCCAAACCTTTTATACGGGAACCCACTTTTCAAACTATTCAGTATAATATGGTTCCTGCCGTCTCAGTATAAGCCTTAATGTACTTTAAGGTAAGGGCCTTTCTTAATGAATTTTGCTATCTTGCACCACCATGTTCCTACCAGACAAACCAGCCAGATCATGTGCTCCATATTTTGAAGAGTAAGCCTATGACATAAAACTAAAAGAATGTATTTCTGGTCTGCAAAGGCCACCGCACTTCCCTGACATTTGTTGCTGCAATCTACATCTTCACAATGACATGTTACTAATTCTTACACACTGCACCTTTATGTGTTAGTAGTCACTCTCTGGAACAAAACTCATATGTATTCATCTCTTTCCCATGAAAACACACACACACTTTTTGAATATGACGTCTATTCAGATTTTTCCTATCCGTCTCCCACCTTTAGGGCCCAACAAAAGGCCTCTAGTGTATGAACTTCTGTATTTGCTGTAGATGATGTGTTGCTGACAAAAGGTCCTCGGCTTTGACAGACGCTCATACAGCTCAGATCACATGATATATGCAAAGGAATTACCTGAAGAGAAAAGGTGCAGGTAGGAGAATATCACCCGCCCTGATCTCTTTCTGATTGTTCATTTCAAGTCGGCCCTTATGCCACCTGCGCGCACACATGCCGGACGGCAAACACGGATTGCATTGACAGGCCAAGTCACAGAGAATAAAGAATAGGTGCCGAGACGACACCCATCACAGAGATAATGGGTCTGACTTTGTAATGAATGGTCGCCCGAGTCCCCCACCTCGTCCAGCCTTTGCAAATGCGACACTTTGTGAGGCAATCTGCGGCGAGTGGCAGAGGTCACGCCAGTCATACTGCTCATGTCGTCATTTGCACATTCTTCTCCATAATGTCTTGTCGCAGGCGCGAAGTGACAGGTGAGAATGTAGCACGCGGGGGAAACAGCACCAGAGTAGATGGAAAGATACATACTTTAATGTTTGACACATTTTCTTGCCTCATTCTGTCAAAGCAGCTCATAGAATGTAAATAAAAATGTTGTTTTCTTGTTTGAAAAGGAAAAGAGTAGGAAGGAGGATGGAGATGGCAGTTAACCACCAGGGGGCAACTCCACTGAGCTGAAGAAAGGAGTCTACTATTTTCTTGGTTTATAATAGTATAGATTTGGTCTCTATTACTAGTTCCAGCTCATCTTCAGTGCAACATGTTGGTGATGTATTTTTAGAGGAAAATATATAGTGATATAATGATAAAGCACATTATATAAGACTGGACACTAGTGTGATTAGGTGTCTGTTTTTAAACAAAATGCAGCCAATAAAATCCCGAATCTCGATACTTTAACAACGCGAGTTTCTTTGAAACCGGAAGACAATGTCCACTTTCAATCTACAGTCTGTTTTCAAGGTCACTGAAGCTTAAGCTTTACATTTTTAAAAAAATACCATCATTCTACTGTGGATTTGACCTTGACTGAAGTTTTTCTTTAAGGTTTAGGATGAATCGGTGCACAAAGGTGTGCCGAATCACTGCTCATGATCATAATATTTTTAAATAATGATTATGATCATGGGCAATGTTGTTTGACATAGTGCCTAATAGTTCATAGATGATCTATTAAGGATGGTTTACGACCTTTGCTTTGTACAGGACACATTCTTGTACCGTATGTTGTTCAATGTTACTTGGGTGTTGAATTAAAGCACGTTTCCACTAAATAGTTCCAGGAACTTTAAATAACAGGAACCTTTGAGTAAGCAAACGTTCCAACGGCTCATCAAAGTTTCCCTTGCAAATGTGGTTTAATTTGCTTTTTCTGATCTTTTACTGAGGTGAACATAAATAACCCTTAAGTTTCTTTAAAAAAGGTTTTCTGTACTTAAAGTTCCTGGAACTGTGTGGTTAAAAATGAACCTATAGTTTTCATTTATTTTAGAAGATTCAAGTTGTAATCTACTGAAGTTTATTGAGGCAGGATTTCTTCTTGGTCCAACATTTTTTTTACTACTACTCTTCTGTTATGTTCTCACTTGCCCCTGATAATATCTCAAAAACTTTAAGCTATGGTTGTTTGGCACTTTCTTAATATCCGTAGTGATTTGGATTATAAAAACTTTGTATGGCCAAATAATAACTTCTCCTCACCAGTCACTCTGCTCCTGTCTGTCAGCTGTTGCTTGAAGAAGCACTATCATCCATAAAGGAAATTTCTTCTATTCCTATTTTTACTGCCTCATTGCATCTCAAGAACTCATTCCTCCTCCTCCTCCTCCTGTCTTGACTCGTTAGCCCTTTTCATGCATCTGCTTCCATTCCCTCATTTGCTGAAATATCTGAGATGGTAATGAATTATTAAAGTCTCTAAAATGCTAATAGTCTAGTATTTCCATGGATATGAAAGCGAAAGCTGCATATTCAGCTATGACCACTGATTGCTGCTTGTGACATCAGTTTTTAATAAAACCTGAGTTGACAATAAAGATGTCGGCTATTAAACTAATTGTGATAATTTCCCTGTGGCTGCTTTTAAATGAGCCACCAAACCACTGGCTTTACAGCCGATCATAAATGAATCATTAGGAACAGTAAGTTTTTATTTACTGTGGAACATCAAAGCAATCATGTTGATTGATACACAAATTATTGTCTTGTCTTTCACGATACTCTGAAAGCATCTACAGGAAATGGCTCCTCTCTTTGGCCTTAAATCAGTATTAAAGATCTTAAGGGCCCCTTAATAATTTGAACATTCTGTGTTGGTAGAGAATTGCTATCTCACAATTTCTTACACAGAATTCACCCATGGTGGAATAGTGTTTGTAGCATTGTTGCCTTAAAGCAAGAAGTAGGCCTGGCTGTGTGGATTTTACGTGTTCTCCCCTTGTGTGTGGGTGTGGGTATTCTTTGGGTACATGTACTCTTGTTTCCTTCCACAGTCCAAAAACTCACTCAGTCACTCATTTTCTGCCGCTTTATCCTCCACATTAGGGTCATGGGGGTCCTGGTGCCTAATCCCAGCTGACATAGGGCGTGAGGTGAAGTACACCCCGGACAGGTCGCCAGTCCACAAAGGGCCACAAAGAGACAGACAATCATTCACTCTCACGTTCACACCTATGGGTAATTTTAGTGTCCAGTTGGCCTAATCCCCAAATCTGCATGTTTTTGGGCAGTGGGATGAAGCTGGAGAACCCGGAGAAAACCCACAGGCACACACGGAGAGAACATGCAAAGTCCATGCAGAAGGGCCCTTGTTCTGACTGGGTCCCGAACTAAGGACCCTAGCTAACAGCTACCCCAACTGTGTGGCCCAAGTCCAAAAACATGTAGAGGTAAACTGGACACTCTAAATTGACCATAGGGGTGAGTGAATGGATGTTTTTCTCTTTATGTTGGTCCTGTGATGGACTGTGGTCCTGTCCCAGGTCCTACCCCGCCTTTCACCCAGTGTCAGCTGAGATTGGCTCCAGCTGTAACCCTCATGTGGAGGATAAAGTGGTAGATGGTGGGTGAGTGAGTGAGTTTACCCGCAAATGTAGGTCCTTGTATTCTGAGAAATGGGTTTTACAGTGGAGTCGCTCCCATAGCATTCATTGTATTCATTATATTCTTTGTTGTCTCTTCTCTGACCAAAACCAGAGACCAAAGCATTTGCAGTCAACAGTTTATGCAGAGCCAAAGATCCTTGGTTGATTGCTTAAACAGCACATTTGATTTTTGACATGGCAATTATATTATAATGTGTTTATTAGAATTAAATTAAAAATTTAGTAGTGTGTATTTCCACAGAATTCTTTTTGTGAGCATGTTTTTTTAATCATAATTGTGTGTTTGTGAGTGCAGATTTGCCAAGTCATACGTGACACCACTTCTCTGCAGAGGAAAGCCTGACTAGGTTAACAGGCAGATCATCGCTCTCTCTCTCTCTGGAGTGTACATTAGTTGAGCACTTGCCCATGTAGATGCACATTCGTATCTTGACAGTTTTCGCTCACAAACACTGCACTGCTCACTTGAGAAAGGGCCAATTTAATAATTTGAAACCCAAAAAGGACTTGGTGCCAAGTTTAGCCCTTTCGCACCAGCACGGCTCCAGTATGCTTCCATTTCTTGGTAAATTGGTTCAAAACCTGAAAAGTTGGTTCTCAGTGGGAATTAAAAAAAAAACTTGGTTCTTCGTTTTGACATCAGTGTTAGCTGTCAGAGAGAGGAGTTAGAAGGGACAACATAACAATGAAAATGGCAAACAAAGCAGCGAACATCCAGTGGTCTCCAGAGGACACAAAACTTTGGGTGGCAATTTGGGAATCCCATGAATTCCAACTCACAGAAGCTCAGTGTGATCCGTCATCTTGCCTCCGTCTTTGCGTATCGCGATGTTCGTTGTGCTACACTCGAAACAAAGTTCTACTGCCTACGCAGGGCTGAATGACACTGGGTTCTTCGTCGGCGTGAAAATCTTTTAAACCCATAGATTGACTGTAATGGCTTCAGTCTCACTGTTCTAGATTGCTTCCAGCTTGCAGCACCTTTCTTCATGCTGTACAAAAGCTACCAGCCACCACACTACACAGTGAAACACAATGGAACATTTTGCTGCTAAGGATCAAATACAGTAATTACTGATTTTCAATATAAACTGTTGTTCCGTTACTGTAATAGTAAAGATATGCTAATGCTGCCGCAGTGTCTGATGGATAACAAACTTAAGTCCAAAGCCTGCGTGTTGCTACTATAAGATGAGACTAATCTTTGATTTCCTGTTGATGTCACAAATTGAGACGAGCTGAGATCCTCCGTTGTTCCAGACAAACCCGACCTCCAGGGACGTCACTCATCTGAATCCTGCTTTGCAAACTGTTGACATGTAATTCATTATCGCCGAGATATAGAATTGTCAAAGGCAACTGTATCTTTTGAGCCACAAAGATTAGGCTTTCTTGCTTTGACAGGCTTATTTGTCATGCTCTGGTTTGATATGTATCCAGTGTATCCAGCTCGGGTTTATGATTGTTTGCTCCATTGTATTTGCCTTCAGATGAGGTTGGAAATCCACCTAATAAATGCCGAGAATAATCCTCATTGTGGGATCCACAAAGATGATGTTGCAGACATTGAGAGCTGCACTACGAGCAATTTGTACTTCAACTATATGGAGACTGGGAGTATTTGAAGTCTCATGTGGAGACAGTGATTTATCAGATTGATTATTCTTTTATGTGCTGGAGTATACTATATATATATATATATATATCAGCTGATGTTTTTGATTTCACAGACAGAATATGAAGGCTAAACAAGTGTTTGATATTTCCAAGCAGCAAATGTTTTTTTGTATGTGTTAGATATGAAACATGAGGGCCTTGTCTGTATTTCTCAGTTTCAATCCTCTGATATTAAAACTGATGACACATTTTTTGGTGTTTTGTAAATTTATTTGTTCTCCAATTAGTGTTCAGGGGCATTGCAATAGGGATGGCAAAGCAAAGAACTGCAGTGAGTGGCTCAATTAAAGGCTCCTGCAATGATCTTCAAGGAAAATCCCTCCAATGATCTTCCACTGTTTGTAACGCCTCCACAGCGATTCCAGACCAGCAAGACCAGAGCTGTCACTTTATTTATCTTGTCTCTGGGACATAAAGACTATTTGCATGGAATCGCATCAATCTATAAATCCTAGAAACATCTGGCTTTCCTTGGCAAATGAAAGTAACGGCACCAGTGTGCACAGTGACAACTTTGACGAGAGATACTAGAGGAAACTGCCATGTTTTTGCAGAGTTTTTTTTTGCCATATTTTTTTCATTTTGCATTAATTAAATGACAAAAAATGGGTTTGAATCCTGGTTAGAATACAGGTTAGAGCAACAATCTAAAATAGATGCATACACTGAACCGCCTGTCCATGTTTCAGATGAGGGCATTTGTGTGTTCTCCCTGTATGTGTGTGGGTTTTATGGGTACTGCTGCTTCCTCCCATGATCCAAAGACATGCAGATTGGTGATTTGGTTAACTGGAGACTTTAAATTGACCACAGGTAAATATGAGAGTTAGTGGTTGTTCTAGCCCTGTTTTCGCTGACCTGTCCAGTGTGCGCCCCTCCTTTTGCCTCATGTCAGCTGGAGCTAGATATGAATGAATGAATCGAATTATTGTGTAGAAGAAGCGATGAAAGAATAAAATCTATGACTCACCGCATTTTGTCCCACCAACCTCTTTTATGACGCGACACAGAACACATTTATATACCACTTTTCTTCAGTGTTATACAGTACTTAACAGTCTAGTCAGTGGTTGATCTCTTCACCAAAATTTTCTTTTTCTTTGAACAGCTGATTAACCAGCATCTAAGATGTAGTGACATCTCATGGTGAGGACAAATGTAGGACTCCTCTGCTCACCCCTTCCCCCCCAAGCACGTCGTCCGTAAACTATGGAAAGCATGTAAACACTCTGTCACAACTCTCTGCCATTTCACCCTTCTAAATACATCTAGTTTATGTGGTCAGAGCTTCAGTTACATCTACGTTTATCGTGAAATGCAAACCAGTTTGAATTGCTGTACTAATATAGCAGCACAAGATCCCTCCTCCACAAAGTAAGGTCCTTACTCTAAGGCTATGAAAACAAAATGAGTTTTACAGCAGTTACACACTTTTACAAATGTAATTATGGCTAGAATGTTCAACTTTTTTTTTTCAATAAACCCACCTAAATGTTTGAATTGAAATTTAAATTACAGAAGTTGCAGTGACACAATGATCAGAATGCCCTAATTAATTCAAATCCCAATAGCTTGCTTGCTGTAGAGGCTCCGCAGGCTTGTTTGCTTCGGCCCAGTGTGTGTGTACACAGTCTCATGTACCTTGACAAATCACAGCCACAGGAAGCCGTAACATTTGTAGCAAGAAATCTTGTCCAACACTGACTGAAACCCTGTTAAGTCCTTGTTTGTTTGCACAGAGTGTTTGACTCCATGTGAATGTTGGGGCCAAAACGTATCCATCACTTACAATCACCTATTGATGTTGCTGTATTTGCACCCTGTTGCTGCAACATCATTGCCACTGCTGGTTGTTTTAAGGGGCATTAAGCGATGGATGAGTCCCTGGTGATTCATTCGCAGCCAGGGGGGAGGAAGTAAAAATCTCAGTTATGCCCCTTTAGGTTTACAGATGGTGTGAAAATGCCATAGAAAGTGCAACAAAAAAGCATTCATTTTGTTTGTGCTTTCATTTTCTGTGCATTGATCTCTCAGGCCTGCAGGGGAAAAAATTGGAAGGCTGAAGTAGAGTGAGAGGTTTGAGGTTGGGAAGTCGGGTTGTATTGTGGAAGGTCATGGTAATGTTCGCATTCGGCTGACGGGTCACTTCATTCTGACCGAATTTAGTTCCGTTTCATAAACACATCCACTGCAGCAAAGATTTGATGACTTTAACTCATAGTGTTACCTTTTAATAATGGCACAATTAGAGAGTAGCTGCAAATGAAAATAATCAGCCTGAAATCATTAGATTTGCTTTCAAGGTCCCCATCAACAGAGCATGTAAGTCTTCAACAAACATTATTTTTGGAGATGCTCATTACAGCTATTCAAAGGCAAGTTGTACCACAGCGGGAAGCACTGAATGGCTGTCATAAACTTTTTATTGATTTTGCACTTGCGGGCCAAAAAAATAAAAAAATAAAAAAGAGAGAGAGAAAAGAATAAATAAAACAATTGGTTGTGGAGCAAAAATCTCATTGGTAAACAAGCCGGGAAGCCTGGCAATCTGATTGGCTGCTGAGCGTTGTTAGCTCTCTGCTGCTGCACATCAGCTGGGTTCCTCTTATCACTGTGTTACTGCATTGCAGTGAAAATGTGATTAGTGTTGGGGTCTAATGTGGAGGGTGATGGTTCTCAAATTGCAGGATTTACAGTGGAGCGCGATTCTCAGTGTTATAACAACAACGTCAATGATTGCAGGTGAAAAAAAATCATTAAAAATATCTTTACATTTCACTCACTAGTCACTTTATTAGGTACACAGGACACGGAGGTGACATCCATTGTGGTCTACTGCTGCTGTAGCTCATTTGCTTCAAGGTTTGACATGTATGTGTGGAGATGGTCTTCATACCTTGGTTGTAATGAAAGGCTGCTTGTGTTACTCATGCCTTTTTTTAAATAATCTGAAACGTCTGGCCATTTTCTCCCAGAGAACTGCTGTTTATTGGATGTTTGCTCATTTGAGAACAACATCGAGAGACTACGTTGCCCTTTATCTTGTGCATAGTAAGCTTCTGCTTCAAAACAAAAATGGATTATCTGGCTTGTCTGTGGAACTGTTGTAAAAACATGGCGACACAAGATGGCGTCCTCCATAAAGCAAGGCCCTTGCATAAAGGAAAGCTTATTCCGAATATGGATGGCTCCATGCCATTTTTTCTTTTTTCTTTTTTGTGTCTCAAAATACAAGTGGGTTAAAATCCTCTGGTCACATAAGTCATTTACATGATTATAAGGATTAGGGCTGCACAATTTGAGTAAAATACTTAATTGAAATATTTCTGACGTATTTTTTTTTATCCAGCCTCAGTTCATTGTATAACATGTTATAGCCACAGACAGAAAAAAAGGACATAGTCTTTTAGTTTCCTCACTGAAGACAATTTAGAAGCACCAATAATTTTAACAGCCACTGGGGGCAACTGTGCTGACTGCAAAAAGAAGTTGGTTTGAATGGAAGTCTATGGAGAAAGGGACCCAAATTCTTACTTAATTTACAGTGTCGGTAAACATTTAACTTAAAAGTTAATGGTCTCAGTTGGTAGGTTCAGCTTTTCTTCAATAGAACATGACAATTCTGTGAATTTTGTTTCCATTTTGAGGGAATTTCAATTATAAATTACGCAACATATGAGTGGACACCAGTGTGATTTGGAGGCTTCAAGAGGGAGATCAGATTCTTATGGGTGACCTCTTAACCAGTTGTCATGGCTTTGAAACACGATGGAACATATACCATACCATCAGAATATCGGCTTCTGTACATGAGTGCATGGGTGAAAATAAACATTTTTTTACTGACACAAAACAGAAGAATCAAAAATTGAATGACTGAAATGCTGCCTTTTGCGATTTGCTAATGGTTGTTTGAAGTTGTGATTTTAATATTAATTACCATCCTATTGCGGATCATATCAGAGTTTTCTTTTGTCATCTTCTGATATTTGCTCCTTTTTTCACAAAAGCAACTCTAAAGAGTAAATTTTGCAGTGTTAAGAGTCCATTTAACAACAGTTCTGATTAGGACCAAATAAACTCTAGAATAGTGTTTGGTTAAATTGGAACACTATTTCAAAGTGTCTTTAACTACTTTAATGTTAAATTTACATTTAAGGACTTGAAATTAACAGTATTCTATAGTGTGTTTGTTCCTAATGGGAGCTGTTTATTGTTGCTTAAACACTAAAATATGCACTGTGCGTGGATTTGAGCACTCTTTGTTATAATATGTTTGAATAAAGGACTGTTTCTGTAAATTAATCCTCCTACATGTAACAAACTGGACCATTAAGTAAGGAATATATGAAAGAAAGTGAATTTTTAAGGGAATCTTCTCATACAGAGAAGCCCAGACTCCTCTTGTTATGACAGTAACAGGAAAAAGACATGTTTGGAAAGACTAGCACTCACAGATAAATATTACACAGTCCCTCCCCCACATTTGTGAATATAAATAACGTCTGTGTGTTTGTTTCCACAGATAGGTACCGTTCTGGGTAAAAGTCCACCATTTCCTTATTAGTATACAGCCATGAGGTATGTTTTTAGTTTTACAAAAGGAACATTTTCAGAAAATATTGGCTTATAGAGGTTAAAGTGTCAAGTATTTAGTGTGACCTCTTCTCGCTCAGGAACAATAACTGGATCTTGGAGTGAAACTGTAATTAACCTCAGTGGTAACATTTGTATTCCTGCCTTTCAGACATTTCATGTTGATTATTCCAGCTTTATTTAAGACATTCTCAGGCATTACATGTAACTCAATGGAAGCTTGCTAATGTATAAGAGCAACTTTCATTCACATTATTCCATTCAAAATTCCATAAAATCACATTTTTGCATCAGCAAGGCCACTCTCAATGGGAGAATATGGGTTTTGATTTTGCTAAAAGAATAGGGCTAGTTGGGGCTACATGGCGGTTCAGTGACTAGCATTGTTGCCTCACGGCAAGAAAATGAGTGGTTTGGATTCCAGGTAATCCTAGGGCCATTCTGTGTGGGTTCTCTCCGGGTTCTTTCTCGGTTCTTTGGTTAGTCTGTATTTTGTGCACTTATTTAAGCATTCTTTGTAGTAGTGTGTGTGAATAAGGTAGTATTTCTATCAGTGAACCTTCATGAAAGGAATATATGGAAAACAGTGAGTGTAGTGGTTAGCACTCTTGCCCTTACATTAAGAGGTCCTGGTTGGTTCTGCATGGAGTTTGCATGTTCTCCCTGTGTGTGCATGGGTTCTCCAGTTTCCTCCCACAGTCCAAAAACATGCAGATTTGGGGATTAGGCTAATTGGACACTCTAAATTGCCCGTAGGTGTGAATGTGATTGTGAATGGTTGTATGTGTCTATCTGGCCCTGCCTGTGTACCCCGCCTCTTACCCTATGCCAGCTGGAGTCGGGCACCAGTGCCCCCTGTGACCATCAGTGGATAAAGCGGCAGAAAATGAGTGAGTGAGTTTGGAGGGGATCTTCTCAGAAAGAAACATGTTTGGAAAGATTAGCCCCCTGCCCCACATTTGTGACTATATGACTGGAATAGCTGCATGGTTCTGTCAGTCATGCTTCAGCTGACCAGCATCAACATGGTCCTGCTTGGACGTTTGTCTCTCTTTCAATTTGCTCCCTGTGCCCCCTCCCCGTTAGTTTGAAAAGTGCAGAAAGGGAGCAGTAATGGTGACCAGAGGAACCCGTGTTTGAAGTGTTTGCAGCCCACACCGTGACACCGACGACTTATGTGTATGTGTCTGCGCCGTCTCGCTGCGGTGCCTGCGGGGAAACGCTCTTTGAACAAGATTGGCAATCTTTGATCTGTCCAGGTGGAGCAGATAGACGGGTCGGGGGTGGGTGTACTTTAAAACCCGAGCTGAAGATGGAGAATGAGGGAATATGAGTGTGGCAGAGGCACCGATCAATATCAGGGGTTAACACGTCGTTGATTCAAACCATTTAACTGAAATTAATACCTGGGTGAGGAAGATTTTTTTTTTTTTTTAAAAGAAATGAGTACAAAACTGAAATCCATCATGTGGGGCTAAAGGTTAAAAGGCACAATTATATAGTACAAAAACATTTTACTTTAGTATGTAATCTGCCACATTTTGATGAATAAAATAATAATAATAAATAATAATGTAATAATCACCCAAAATGTATCTTAATTAATCTTAAAATCTGACTTTTTAGACGTTAAGTTTGAATACTTGAACACTACACCTACACGATCACATACAAGTTAATATTATGACCACAGAAGAGTAAAATCTGTCCATCCTCTCACTTTACCTCTTGAGCTCACTTTTATGAGTAAAACCTCCCGTCCTGACCCGACTCACTTTCCCTCCCAGCTGAAAATGACCTGGGCGAGGAAGTGACTCCGGGCCAAATCTCAGGTGATGGATTTTCCCTGGAAAAAGTGGGGGCAGATTTTGATAGATGGGAACGTCCCTGAGCCATTTCTCAGCTGCCTTCACCAGCTGGGCAACCGATGGAAACGGCCTCTAAAGGACACTGCAGCATCATGGTGATTTTTATATTTGGGAAAACAGAAGTTGTCAGGTTCATCGTGCCAAAGTCAACATTTGAGTCACAGCTGTACGATGAAGGGTGTAAAGATGGTAAAGGGAAAAACAACTGATCTCAGCAAAACAGTTTTCAGAGATCTGACTGTGTGCCGGTGTGAAACTACAACAAATTCTATGTTTAATATGAACCTTTTTAAAATTCCATCTTCCTCTCTGTGTGTGCTCCTTTTCCTTGTGTGTGTGTGTGAGTACCTGAATTTATTCCCTCTTTTAAGACCTTTTCTGTCATAAACACTGACCTTATTCGGACCTGTAGTCCTCATTTCTAACGAGACAGTTAAGTTTAAGGCTAAGATTTGAATCGTGTTTATGTTTATTAGCTGTTCGCTGTGGTATAACGTTGACAGTAATTGTCATACATGTAATGCTGACAACATAACTTTTAATATATTTGTAAGTTTTCACTCTCCTGCACCTAATTCCCTAGAGAAAAACAGCGTTTTTAGCTCATATAGACACAGGAACTGCTGGTCGACTGATGCCTCATTTTATAACTTTGTGTCACTAAGGTAAATCCAAACAAAAGACTTTAAATGCTGAAGTCACAAAATAACACATTTCAGCTTACTGATGGGAGGCAGCAGTGGATCAATAACTCCCGTGGGCCCTGATATAAAATAGCTTTTTTCCTGTATGGAGTTTGGTGCAGGGGAGTTGAGTGGTCAATAGAACTTAATTTTCCAGTCGGGAAAGGACGTCTACAGTGAGAAAAAGTTTCAAACAGACTTAAGTATTTGGTTGTTTGAGCCTTACGTTAAGTGTCTAAAATCTGTTTTCCATGAGTCACTGCTGGAAGTCATGTTTCCACTGAGGTCAGTTCCTGGTTCCTGACTGTGTGACAATAACAATAACATCTGTACTTTGACAAAACCCGAGCTACTCATTTAACCAAACATACTGTTTTCACAGCAAAGCAAATAAATTGGTCTTAGGTCAGAACCAGTGAAGTGTAAGCCTTAACCAAGTCACAATTCACGGAAAGTAATCCATAAGATTTTGAAGCCTCAAGATTTGCCATGTTCACGTTATGCAAAGAAGTGTCACCTGCAACCAGACATCCATTGTGCTGTAATTTAGCACCTATTTTGTCTTTAGTGGGAACACTATTTACAAAATTGACATGATGTTCTGTTGAATAAGAGCTGGAACTTTAGTGTTATGAATGAATGGAAAAAAAAGAATGAATAAATGAGGTGAAGAAACTCATTTTTCCATAGATTTAAATTCAAAATAAGCATTTCATTTGCAACCACGGAAGTTGCCCCCCCTAGTGGTTGTTAAATATAGTTTTATTTCCTGCTTGGCCTTTGGAGGAAACTAGAGGGCAAGGCCCATTTCTTATTTCTTTAACAGCTTTTGAACATAGAAGAATTCTGTTGTTTTGTTGATAACAGTTGAAATTATAAGGCTGGCAATATTAGAATATAAGCTATTAATGTATTTCTAGAAAGCTAGAAAGCCCCACTTAGAGTTTATGTGTACAAAAAATAGCACTAAGTTCGAATTGTAACAACACAAAGGGAAACACAAAGTTTAATATGAATAGAAATAAGTATCAAGAACATAATGAAGACAAAATATTAGATAAATAAGGTTAAAAGAAATAGGAATAAAACAGCAATATTAAAAGTCATATTAAAACAGTATAAAAGTGACACTGGATTGTTGATGCTGATGCCACAAAGGACCCTCCTCCCAATTAAGGCCCCTAAACAGAAAATCCCAGATAATAACATTTATAATAATAATAATAAAATGGAAATATTAAAGATCTGTGTGTCATTAGTGTATAAAGATAATTTGTTGCCCTTGATTTCCTTTGCTTATCACAGTTAGCAGGTGTTGTTCTCCACCAATCGACTCACCTCCTGCAGGCCTCCTCTGCTCCTCATCCACTGTGAGCCGTCAGAGGTAGAAAAATAGGCTTTTGCACGGCAACGTTCTGGGAGAAAGTCTTGTTTTAATGACTTCTTCAAAGCACAGAGAGCGGCTTCACCGAGGGAGAGCCCGCGTCTGTAAAACAGCGCAGACGCTTTGCGCAATTCTGTGCAGAGCAGTGGGAAGCTCACAGAGCATCTTCATAAATGTTCTTATGTGGCTCTGTAGCACAATACCAGTCTGTGGTTTTTATGGCTTAACATTTCCTGAAGAAATAGAAGAGCATAGATGATTAAATAATTTCGCTGGGGTTTTTCCTCAAGAGTCCAAATATATATTCAGTAAGATTATCTTCATTTCAAGGAAATGTTTCCACTTTAATGCTGCATGAAATCTCAGTGATGTCGGTTTCTCTCATACAGCTAAATTAAAAATGACTTGTATACGACCATCTAATGATTATTTTTTATTATTGATTAACTAATTGGTCAACTGTTTGGTCCGTAAAAGGTCCCAAACCTCAGAATGATGACAACCTTAATATTTAGTCCATGAACCAAAGATTTACTGCTGTAAAGAATTCAAGAATTCACATATAATAAAAAGTTGAGAGCAGATAGTTGATGATAAAAAGTAGGGCTGCAAAGATGATCAATTAATTGGTTAATAATCAAGTAATAAATAAATAAAGTATCAACCATTTTGATAATCTTAAATATTAATATTATCTCTTATTCTTTTTTTTTTTTTACTCCATGTAATAAAAAAAAAAAAGCCATAAAACTAGAATTTTGGTTTTGGACAAAACGAGAAATTTGAGAACATTAATTCCATTTTTAGTAAACACTATCGAGTTCCCTGTCACTGCTGAGAAATAAAATCAATGAAAGAAAAGATCAGAATGAACTATGAGGAATAAAATTAATAATAAATACAGGAGAGCATACAGTAAAAGTCTGTATGTTCAATTGTGACACTGCAAAAACCTATTAGTTCCACTTATTTTTGATGCTGTCACTGCTCTTATAGATTTCTTCTTTTTAATTCTTGAACTTGTTTTAAAATATTTTAACTTATCTTTCTGGCTGTCTTCATCTCCTGTGTGCATACTGGCTATGTTCACATTTCCCCTGACACTCAAAAATGAAATTGTATGAATGTGTAGATGTGGTCGCTGGACTGTAGAAACTTAATTGCCCTTCAGGGATTAATAAACTTTCCTTTATCTCTATCTGCTATAGAACTACTGCCATGTTTAATTGCTTTAGCCTCAGATAATATACATTTTAATACAATCACAGAAAGAAATTTTGAAAGTATTATTTTCACTTCCTGTTTAACTGTTAACCACATGCAGCTCACAGAGAAAAGATGCCAGAATCTGAGTCTCATGTGGGCAGCGTGTGGCTGCACTCATCGATTTTAGTGAAAAAGGAAGATGTGTATCAATGAATACAGTGCAGTCCAGGCTTAAATCAATGCCTGGTTGATGATGAATTTATTTGTTGATTTATAATCAGTTAGTAGTGTTGTTGCTGTCAGTGAAGGGTGAACTTGGTGAGAAAACAGCGTAGTGTTGTGGGAGAAGAGAAGAGTCAGAGGAGTGAATGGCTTTTAGAGACAATCACTTCCTGGGGCTTCATGTATCAGCGGCTGCTCTGCTCAAGTCAAACATGGCTCCGAGACACACACACACACACACACACACACACACACACACACACACACACACACGCGCGCACACACTGGATAACATCTCAGCAAACACTGCTGCAGATGTTGTATTTCGTCATTGTCAGTGAAAGTGCAGAATAATTCTCGCTGCAGGTCTTTTTTTTTTTAGTACATTACCTCAAATAAAGGCATCTGGCACATTAAGAGTACTATCAATGGCACTAGAAACTGTGAAGGTCCTTCCTTGAATTTAGTCTGTAGATGTTAGAAACTAATGTAGCAGCTCCTGGTGCGTCTGCACTGTAGGCTTTTATTTTCAGTGGAAAGGACAAAGAAAATAAAGTAACGTGACAGAAACGTTTGAAGGTTACAAACCTGAGGTATAGCTTCTTACTCCTTTACATTTTTACTCGCTTTCACCCATAAAAAAAACCCAAATACTTTGACTTAAATCACCTTCTGCTCATCTCTACAGTGTAAACAGTCCCATTTCAATGAATGCTGAATGTAACACAACAGGCTATGACAACAACAACAACAAACATCAGTGTAAACAGTATTTACATACTGTATTATTTGTTATTCTTCTGTGCATGCATCCTAATAAGAGCAAATAAGAGAACATGACATTTAAGCTGATATACTGTATGTAAAATATGTGCAATAGTGACCTTTAACATTTGAAACAGATACTGCATTCCCAAGTCAAAACCCTGCGAGGGGTTGTGTTTCCACACTGATAACTTATTGTCACATTCTTCTCCACTTTCACTCGTCCATATTTTTGATCACCACACCTTTGGTTAATTCCCTCAAATTCATGGATTGAATGTGCTGACACAGTTTCAGATGGGACGGCAACTTGTAAGAACCGCTTCGTCCACGGCGTCCACTTTTATTGATTTGCAGCACGATCTGCATCTGGACAAGTGATTGCCCGTTGGATCTTGGTCAAGTCAGTCTTTGTCATTTGGAATGATCTTGGATTCTTTTTGGAATTTTCATTTCCCAGGCATCACATCATTTGCTCTCGCACTCACTCGCTGTTCTGCATGGAATCGCACGTCAACGGCGGAGAGAGACAGTGGACAGTGTCCACAACACTGCTCGTAATTAGGTCTCAATCTTTCTTCTGTGTAGGCCTAGTCTATGTACATCAAGCAATAAAGCAGGGCGCATGAAAAAGTTTTAAAAACCTTTTTTTAAAATTCACAAACTTTCAAGGATATCAAGGGCCTGTGGGAACACTTTAATGCATCTCCTCTCTGGCCGTTCTGCTGGCATCCTGTGTGTTGCAGTGATACGGGAGCTGTATTATTGGGTGAAAACACCAAAACCAAAAATCGTCAGCACAGTTTGCTGCTTGCAAATGGACATTTTATTTTGTGAATATACTGGCTGCACCAGTGACGCCAGTGTTTCGGTTCTAAATGTTCCCTCAGTCTCTGATGCTTCAACATTCATTCATTGACAACACAGCTCAGTTACTATTACTATATGTTTTAAAGGGACTTATTACTGCTAACATTATTATGATCCTCTTCCGTCCTTTTCTGCGGCTTGTCTTTTTCTGAGGAGGTCAAACCAATCCCAAGTGCCGTTGGGGCAAGAGGTATGATGTCACACCCTGGACGAGATGATGAAGATGAAGATTCTTAAAAATACACTTATTACACAACAGTTCCTGGTCTCTACCTCTTCTGTCTTCTCTTTTCCATCCTTCTTTTCACGCACCTTCCTCTCCTCTGTCGTACCCCACCTGGTTGAGGCCGATGGCAGTACACTGGGATTCTTGTCACTTCAGATAATGTATGTTATGAATTGGTGCTATGCAGATGAAAATGGATTGAATTACAGTCTTGAGACACCCAGTTGGTTGAGACACCCAGACACCCAGCACTGTTGCCTTTGCAGCATGAGGTTCTGGGTTTGCGACCCGGTCGGAACAAGGGTCTTTCTGTATGGATTTTGCATGTTCTCCCCATGTGTGCTGGAGGGGATTTGTTCCAGGATCTCTGGTTTCCTCCCACAGTCCATAAACCTGCAGATTTAAGGATCAGGCAAATTGGACATTCTAATTTGACCATGTAGGTGTGAGGGGATGGACTACTGCGATGGACTACCGACCTGTCCAGGGTGTGGCCTATCTTCCTCACAGCTGGGATTGGCACCAGCACCCCTGAGAGGTAGATGGAAAATGAAGGAATCATGGTATTTTCACAACTTGTTACTATATTTTATTCACATATATCACATTTAACTTCTAATGGAAATGGGGAGGTTATTGATGTCATCGACGGATATTGCAAATTGGATGAACACGCTTTGTGGTTTGTTGTTTTCCCATTTGTCCTTGTGATGTGCACTTCACGGGCACTGCATGTTATACATCTGTTTTTTTGTAAGGAGTTAGTAAATTAAAGTGCTCACCCCTATCATCTTAAAGCACTTGTCATTTTAATTTGTGTTTAAAATCCACCTTGTAAATTCATGGTTGTAGAATCTTAGTAGGAAAAGTTTTCTCACATCTCCACTTTTTTTTTCCCCCTCCTCTGTAAGGAAGAGCCTTTCAGGAGGTTGTGATTTATTTTTTCGAAGTATTATGAAAGAGGATTCAGACAGAGAGGAACACAATAAGAGAGAAATGCCTAGTATAAATGACAGAGGGGAAAAATACAAGGTGTTCTGCCAGGAGTGATGTCTGTCTCCGTCTCCTGGAGTCTCACTCGTTCAACCTGACACAGGGATGTGGAGGCAGGAGAGTTTTAGTGACACTGACGGGAAGCGCCAATGGTTCTTTGCTTCATTTCATTTTTTTTTTGGGTGCAGTTGCGGGTGATGGAGTCTGCCTGTGTGAGTGTCATTTTCTCGTGTGGGTGTTCAGATGTCGTGTTTGTGTGGCAGAGCAGCCTTGTCAAGTGACTGGGTCGGAGCTGTCAGCTGTTGTTCAAAAAAGGATGATAATTGGATGAGGTGTCAACACATTGCCTCTGGTTCTGTTTCTGCTTTTATCCTCCTCCTTCCTTTTTATTTTATTTATTTATTTATTTTTTGCTCTGTGTTAGCATCTATCACTTTACTCTCTGAGCTCTTCTCCCACAGGGAAGACTTACCAGGCAGATTCTGTGCTGTACAGGTTTTGACGTCTCTAGATCTTTGGGCCCATAAAGATTTGGAAATGTATGTTCTCCCCCAGCTGTTAAACCAGAGGAGTTTACTATTATGTTGCATTGGGACACAAGCTGCACTACACATAACCAAGAAACGTACTCAAAATCATATTACAGTTTGGCACAGACCAGATTTAATAGGTAATCTCTTATTAACAAGTAATGTTAATTTAAACATATAATACAACAGGATCTGTTAATCCTTTGAGAGTCCAATGTATGGAAGAACTTGTATTAAAGTGTCAACACTGACGTATCAATAAGCATCTGGACAAAAGATATCACAATCAATATATTGTTACTGCTAACAGCCGGAAGTCAAAAAACGTTGGTGCAGTTCGCGAGCGGTTATCTGCGGTTATCTTTGCTGTGTTAACTCCAGCAATCACAGCAGACAAGTACTCCAAAGTGTGGGCGCTCTTTGATAAATATAGTGCAAGTAAAACAACTTGTGCTATGTCTAACTTTGCTAAACCAGACATGTCAAGCTCTCACATGCGTTTCAAGAAGTTCACACGCTCTCACGTGTCATTTCTCACACTGAGAAGTGATAAAACTCACCGCACATAAATTTGTTATCCATGAATGGATGATTCAAAAAGCATATTGCTCTGCGTTGTCCATTCATACAGCTGTCAAAGCGGTTTCCAGTCAGGTAATCACTTCAGTTAGATCACTTACTTTATTATAACAACTTGAAGTGAAGTGTTGGTTTTGAAGTGTACAGAGTATTAACTTAACGTTTACCTGTTTTTTTTGTTGTTGTTGTTGTTTTTTTAACTTGTTTGTGTCATGCATTTAGATATAATGTCAGGAAAGAGGCAGAAAACTATTCTTTCATTCTGGACAGACAACGACCAAATGTTGTTTAAGAGGCCAGTTTAGGCCCAAAAGTCTATTTGATCCTTTTTGTTTTTCTCTATGAAAGGCAAAAATAAAATAATTTATTCGGTTAAGTGGAATTAAGTAGCTCAGATGATTTTTTGCTTGTTCAGCAAATCAAATTTAGTCTTGGAATAAGCTAACGTCTAGCTAAGCTGAGGATTCTGCTGCTGCTGCTAACGGAAATGCTTCTACACTGATAAAAGGCCGAACTCAACGAAGAACTTCTACTTTCGAGAACTGTTGGGGGGGAAAATGCTATCAGTTCCTTTATTAAAAACAAGCTGCTGATGTTAGGCAATTTCAGGTTGCAGTTTCCTAGCTCCCCCCATGATGGTGGACCAGCACGGGAACATTTGAGCTCACTGATAAATGTTGTGATAATGAAATCGACTGGAAATATGTGTAGAAATGTAATTGGGAGTAACTTGATGAACCTGATAACATGAGGAAGTGTAGTAGTAATGTTTGACTTGACATTAGCTCCCAGTCTCTTTCCAAATAATAATGTTCCAAGTAATAATCGAACATAAACCTGCTTACGTTTTTATCCAATCAAACTCAGTGGTGTCCCACTTGCGCCGTTGTTAGCTTCGTGAGTGACTAATGTTGTGAGATGGGCAGCAACAAAGACCGCAGCAACTGCTCAGACCAGTCAGAGGCCAAACACATACTATTTTCACCGAGAATGGGAAACAGTTTTGTTTCACCAGTGTGAATGACAAGTGTGTCAAATCAAAGTTCCGAACAAGACTCTCGGATAAACGAGTCTACAAGAGTGAATCTAAGTGCATACACTCCAGCATCCACCTCTCTTGTTGACTCCACGCAGTGCCAGTCATCTGAATAAATTAAAATACCCAATATATATATATATATACACACACATCATACTCACAGCTGTACATGTGAATGCTCTAAGGTAAATAATGTATTTTGTTTTTACAGCATTAATATTTTAATTCCACAGTGTGTGAGATACAGTATATACTAGAAAGAAATGTATACAGATATACAAAATGCACATGGAGGTGAATTAGATACTATTTTTTGTTATGTTTAGTGCAAAATGTGACTTGTGGACACCAACATTTTGAAAATGTTTAGGGCAAAACAAGCTCATTCTGGTTTGTTTGGGTTGAACTACAAGCTATGAGAATAAATCTTTAAAAACACAAGAAGCTCTCAACCATTTTCACTTGGTGTAGCTCTCAGAAGGAAAAAGAAAAAGGAAAAAGAAAAAGGTTGGAGTTACCTGTTCTAGATGCTGTTGGCATCATTTCTTTTTATAAAAAGAATTATTGTTTTATGTGCTTAATAATCCAGTCCTGAAGTCAGTCAATCTGCACTTGTTGCAATGTCTAATCAGATCTACACAATGTTAAACACGTTGAGTAGAACTTGACCAGAACGTTTGACTATAAAAATAAATGTGTGGTTTGGTTTGGACCTTTTGAAGACCTTTACTGCGTGGGTCAGAATGACAAAACTGTCTGAGGACTTTTTTATTTTTGCATCAAAACCTGTAAACACACAATACAACTAACATACTTTGGACCTTGGCTGAGTTTTCTGTCTGAAATGACTACTGTATTACCCGACCAAGAAAACGAATAAATCATGCACACACAAAACAAAGAAATCTCATTTTGGTCTTCAGTGAAATTTCAGATGCCAATCAAAGGAGAATGTCATACAGAATGTCCAGATGGATTTTCTTACATACATTGAGAGCAGGCAAAGCCATTTCGGCACCTTTTTTTTATGTGATTCATGAATAATGACATTTCTCTAATAATCAGGCTTCACCTGTAGACGGAAGCTCTTCGTAGCTGATGGGCTGCTCGTAGCTGCCCTGCTATTTTTGCCTCCACAGTGGACTGTGCTGTACACTTTCAACTTAATGTCTGAACCAAGATTGTGGAAGAAATATTACCCAGCACTGGACCATCCATCATCGGGGTTACCCAGGCTATGAAATACAGGCCGGGCCCTACCAACAATGACTCCTATCTTGTATGTTAGACCTCATGCTTGTATATTTATCACCTCAGCGGCTGCACATTGTGTGATTCATTGAGCAGCCTTGCTGATACAACATGCTGACTACTTCTCTGGGCAGTCAGCCCGCCTCTCAAGCTATGGTAATGCTTCACATCCTTCTTTTCCCCCCCCAGTGACCGCACAGAAGGATGTGCACTCATTGTTTTTTTTCTTCTTCTAAGTCTCTTCCATTGTTGTTACGCCTATGAAAGTGTGTTTATGCCGTTGATGTCCTTAGGGTGGCCTCGTAATAAGGTCTGCTGTCTGAGGATGTGTCGGCATGAGCAAAGAAAAAAATTGGACGCACCACAGAGGTATTTAAAAATGGAGGAGAGAGTAAATTCTCTGCAGACTTGTAACCAAGGGCAGGGGTTGGGTTTCAGAAGTGTGTGTGTTTTTCTGGCAGGGTTTTTTTTTTTTTTTTTTTTTATAAAAACAAAGTGATTGCAAAGTTGTTGCATCAATGTAGAATGTAAAACAGGTCATTTAACATTATGTTTGCATTTTCCACTTTTATAATGTGCCATCCGTATCAGCAGGAGGAAAAAATGGAAACTATAACGGTTAAAGGTGCAGATTTGTTTACCATACTAAATCAGTCGAGGCCCGGGTTAAGAACAACCACCATCGGTGCTGATGAATAACAGGGTACGTGTCTGTGAAGGTTCCCAGTCGTCCAGGTCATAGTCTTCTTTGTCACCGAAAAGCTCAGGAGGATCTTTAACAAATACCGCATCAAACCTGCAACACTTTAAGACAAAAACTGGTGAGTCCCAAGGACAAAATCCCCAGACGGAACCAAAGCAATGTGGTTTATGTCGTGCAATATAATGAGTGTCCTGACCTCTACATTAGAGAAACCAAACAACCACTGCATAAGCCCATGGCTCATCTGGACAGGACTCAGCTGTCCATCTACATCTGAAGGATAATTGGAAATCTTTTGAGGGTGAGAATGTTCAGATTCTGGCCAGATGATTGGAAAGAGGAATGAAGGAAGCCATCTATGTTAACCTAACCTGGAGAAACCATCACTCAGCAGAGGAGGGTGGACTGAGACACCAACTATCAGCCTTCTATAATGCTGTCCTGAGCTCTGTTCCAGAACAGAACAACAACAGTGAAGTCCAACAAAGATTTTGTCTCTCAGGTGACCCAAATGACCCTTTTTCATACCTTGTCTCGGGTGAAACCAATGACCTTAAACGAGGAGGGGTTAGCAAACTGTATTGTTCAACTTAACAACTCTCTAGACAGGTGTCAGCCTCAGAGGTTAAATACCTGGTTCTTCCCATCAGTTTGAACTGAAGAAGCCTTTTGGATGACAAGCGAAACGTCTACTCAGGCAAGTCCAGTCACCTACAACTACTACAAAAGAATAACAGGGAAGTGAAGTGAGATGATCCACTGTGGTGACCCATCACACGTCTTACACTTCCGGTATGAGCTGCTTCCATCTGGACGAGGCTACAGGGTTCCAATCAAATCAAGAAAAGATATCTGAATAGATACAAGAGCTCATTTATTCCCATATCTTTAAAACTCCTAAATTCAGGCCAAATATTCAGGCCCTGATGTTTAATGGAATTTGTGTCTTGTACTTTAATTGTATTAGTCTGTCATATCGTGTTTGTGCTTGATAGTATATATGGTTTGGTGGTGTGTGGCAGCCTTTGTGTCCAAGACAAATTTACTTAGAGACAAATAAAAGCAATCTTGAATCTTAAGTGGAGTGATCAGAAGAGGAAGAAGAAAGCAGGACTTGTTTGGTGTTATTGCTCAATATTCCCTGGAATTATTTTCAGTTTAACCCAAATCAAGTAATCTTAGATTGGTTGGGGTGAAAAGATAAATGGACGACCTCAAGTTTTAATCCTGCTTGCTGCAGCTTCAGTACAAAAGTACAAAAACTTTGGAAAAGAAAACATCATTTCCTTTATTTATTTATTGATTTATTTATTTATTGGCATTTGGAAGAAGCAGAAGAAGCTGAAAACACGGCTGACAATATAGCTAATGTTTACACAACTGCCTCTAGTAAAAATGTAACTAGTAAATTAGTAACTTGTCTACCGAAAGGGGCTGTTATTTGGTCAGGGGGGAAAAGGGCGTTTGAGCTCCACCTACAGTTTGTGTGTGCACATCGAAGACAGGAATTCCAACCCTGTAGTGGAAATGACTCTTCTGCTTGTATCTACACTTGGAGTCTCTCCGTTTCGATGTCTCTTGATAAAAAACAATTTGTCTGAGTCTGTGGCAGGTTCCACTTACTCGAGTGTGGAACGCTGCGTCGGCATATTGCTTTTAAAGATGGACTTGTCACCGCAGCGTGTCCTCAGGACCGATGCTTGTAGAGGAGAAACCCCCGGGCCTCTGATGGGTCTGCATTACAACATCTGCAGCGTTTTCTGTACTTGCCCCTTCCGAAGTTCATTATGCACACAATCTGTGACAGAGTACATTAGTTCTACGCACTGTACAGCTGCCAAGTCCAGTAATCTAATAGTAATGTATAAATTCCTTCTGGCAGACCAATAAAGCTCAGATTAGTTTCTCAGCATAGGTACTCTGGTGCAGCAGCTGACAGACATGTGAAGGCAGCATTACCATATCGTTGGCGTTGGCTCTCTGGGGACGCAGTGGCTCACGTCTATCCTGTGACCTCCTCTTTTTCCTCTGCGACACAGAAAAGCACTGATTTGCTTAACAACTACTTGATTTAATACATGCTTTAATGGGATGTCTTGTGGGTTCATCAGTATTGCAGGTTGTGGGATAAGGGGGGGAAAAACAAACATGGATGGTGTCAAATGGGTTATGTAAATTATAGGGGGAAATTCTGTTTAATGCTGCTATTGTTTTGTAATGTTGTTTTACCCAGAAAACAGACTTTTTTTAAATTTATTATTGTCTTTTTTTAGGAGACAATGATAAAGACAAACAATGCAGAGTTAGCTTTGTGAGCTGGAATTGAATTAAGGAGAAGGGGGAGGCAGAAAAGTGCATTTTGCTTCTTTGCATTATTCATTGCAAAGTGTTACATATGTTATTTTTGTAAAATAAAATATATATATATATATATATATACATACATATTTATTCCAAGAGCTCAGCACTCGGCAGTTAAAAGCTAAAAGCGTTGGCAGGATAATACCTCAGTTAAAACTTAGTCATTTCGACACTGATGCTGTTTTTGTTCCTGTAAATCAACAGCAGGCTCTAGATCACTGCAGGTTATCTGCAGGTTGTTAAAATCCTCATGTTTGGGGATCGAGGCTCACTGTTCTGAGCTTCTCTCATCCCTTTGAAAGATGCACTCTTTTCATACACAGCAAATGACTTGAGACACGTTTTTGTGTATTCAAAACAACAACAGACTTGTGTCTATATCTATAATTGTAAGCGACGCCCTGTCTGTTAACTGTAGAACTGTCAAACGGTTTGATTGACCAACGTCAAACATGGCACATGACTTCGAAAGGGCACCAGTGTGTGCGTTGCCGGCTTTGGCAGTATTTGGATATGAAATGCATTAGATATTGGCTGAAATCGATGTTTACTTTATTTCTTTTTTGAAATAAAGTCTTGGGGGGCCAAAGGAAAAATTTTGGTGGACAAAGTTAGGACCACGGACTTCAGTTTGGGCGTCCTTGGTTGGAGTCAGAGGAGTTACACAAGTGACATTCTCTCATATTACTTGATTTATTGATTTATTTTTATGTCATTCCTCTAACAAATCAAATGAAAACACACAAAAAAATTCCAAAGCATGAATTAAAAGGAGCCCCAATTTATCTTAACGTGCTGCCTTTTAATTATCTTTTTAATGCAATATTAGATTTAGTAGATTCCATGAGCAGATTCCAAGTTCTTCTCTTTTCCCTTTTTTCATTCTTCTGACTATTGGGAGGCAAAATGTCAAGATGAGCTTATAATCTACTCATTAATAAAGCGTTAACGATTTTACCTGAATGACTAATGAGTTGGAGTTGGAATATGTAATTATTAACCAATAACGACAGCCGCCTGGTCCATATGAAGCCCAGTATCTGTCGCACACACCCATATGGGTCATTTCCCGCGTCATAATCTGGTGCACAGCGAGAATATCAGGATGATAATATCTGTGCGTGGGACGGTCACCTTCTCTGAACAGGCAGTGGGAAGCAAAATGATGTTTTGTGGTCTCGTGAACACTGAACTGCTTTCCCAAGGTCCCTCATTCCCACTTTCCTCCCCATTATTAAACGGCCAGCCTGAAGGTCCTGCTCTATATTCATGACATAAACGCAGTTCATACCTAATATTTGTGAATAGCTCCCTTCGTGTCCCAGTAAACAGTGGCAGGCCTCGCACCGCTGGAGCCGCACTGGCACCTTTTTTTTTTTTTTTATTGATCTGTGTGCAATAAAAGGAGCACAAAACTACCTCTGGAAATTAGATTTTTATACTACAGAAATATGCCTGCTGAAATTGCATTACCTTTGCACATTCATAACATTTTTTTTCCTTCAAAAACAAAGTTATAAATTAAATCCCAGTCCTGAGGGTGCGGTTGTTTTTCTAGTTTGCCTCTCCGCCACAGCTGCTATCAACAACAGCATCTTTAGGAACTGAAAGAGAATTTTCGTCCTCAGGGAACGTTTTCATGAACATCGTGGCTCTTTCTTTCAGTATCATTGCTTTTATGAAGAATATTGCATGTGAGTGAAACATGTTGAATCAAAACGTGGCTGCCAGTTTGCTTTTTTTAACAAACTCACTATCTCAGAAACTTCTTTTTTTTTTCCTCCCCAGTGATCTAGTCTATGTTTGTGGAGGTAGACAGATTTTTCTCTCACTGATGCTAATTTCAAGAAATAAGGGCAGCCGATGGCCAGTTTTTCCCTCTAGCTGAGAAAATAAAATAAAATAAAAATACAACAAAGATACATAACATTTCTTAACTTAAGCAAAACATTAAAAAATAAAATAAGATATAAGCAAATTATTATTAAAAAAAAAGTTCAAACAAACTTTCAAAAAAATATTGCACATATGATTGGTTGTCTATGTTTGTGACTTTTTTTTTTTTTTTTTTAAAAAGACCCTCAACCATGAAATGATAAGCATTATTTTTCACACAGGGGAGAAATATTTCCCATCAAACTGCTCCTGTAGTTTGGGGCTCATTTTCTGCACATCAACCAAAAAGTGTCACATTTCTGTTGATGTTGCTTCCTGCCTTCAATCAAATGCCTTTTGTGCCTGTGCACTCAAGCTGAGCGTTTGTATTTGTGTTCATACATATTCAGTAAGAAAAGGGGAAACTGCAGTTTGGATGCTGACGCAGTACAATGTGTTTCTGTCTCCGCACGTCTGTCCTGATCAACGGAAGCAGGAAAATGGAGCACATAATAACCTTAAACAGCATCATGTCCATTTCAAAATGAATTGTCCTCATGAAATGTCTTTTTTTTGGAAACTTCTAGAATTTTTTTTTTTTTTTTGCCTGTGATATTGTTCTGCCTCAGTTTGGACTCCGTAAACAGAAATGTAACATTATTTGTATATTTGTATGCTGGGCCCTCTGTCGAGCAATAACATCAGACCTGACTGAGAGAGCGTTTGTGTGTGTATACACCAGCAGCATAGTCAGTTTCCTCTGGTGGTACTAGGAGGAAAATCAGAAACACTGTTGTACTGTATAAACCAGGGTATTTGATCTGAGGGGGGCTGAGGAATTTTGACCAGATTGCATAGGAAATTTAAAAAAAAATTGACAAGAAATGAAATAACCATTAGAGTTACTTCATCTCTTGTGCCATCTTAATCTATTTTCACTATACCAGTGTGTGAAGAATATGTGAGGACAAGGAAAAAGACTGTGAAAAAGACTTTTACTTGAATTTGTTTACACCACTGTATTTTAACGGTGACCATAGTGTTACTTCAAGAGCTCAGTATTTTCTCAGGTTGTGCTTGGTACAAGTACAGAACAGAACCATTGGTCCATTAATACTTTGTCAAAACAGAATTTCATTAATAGCCCCTTTCCCACCAAAATTACTAGGAACTTTTATTACCAAGAACTTATTTACCCAGGTAAATCGTCCGCTGTTTAAAGACCTTTAGAACGATACGTGTTTTCACGTCAGTGTCTCCAGAAGTCGTTAGAAGGTCTGAATATAGCGGCAATAGCTACGTTCGCAACATGGAAACAGCTGCAAGGTGTGTTCCACATAGCCCCGCCCCTCCAACGTTCCCGGTAATCTGAAAAGTCCCTAGTCGTGAGTAGGTATTAAATTTACCCGGGTAATTTTGGTGGAAACACGCTGAGTTTTTTTAATTACCCAGGTAAATGGAAAAAGTTCCTTTGGTGGAAAATGACCTTAATGTTGTCAACCTGTTTTTAATTAAAACACCTCCTGTGGCAAACCATCAATAACTGCAAAGCACCACAGGAAGTGCTGGGGGCAGCAGGCCCATTTCTCCCATTGTATACTGCAACTGCTTACTGAACCAGTGAAGAAGAAGAAGAAGTAAAAATAAGACCACTTCACTGCATGTTGCTATCTCGCTCATTACACAGCTCAGAGACAAAATACAATTTAAAACAATTTAAGCGATTACGTATAAGTAGTATAAGAAAAATGGGCTTCCTCGGTTTTTTTTTACGTCAGGGGCTCGTCGCTCTGCTGCGACATTTACAGCAAAAAGTCAACAAAAGTAAACAAATGAGAGTGACGGCTAAGGCTGAAGCTACGTCACGCTAGCCAGCCATTATATCAGCACACAGACGTTGTCGGTGGAAATAAATGAGACGGACCGTGGCAGCCGAGCAGCGTTTGTTCTGTGTGAAGCTGCTGATGCCGATTTGTCTGCAAATAAATGCCAAACCCTTGGAGCCGGAGGCCACGTTCCTGTGTGTTGGAGTAACCCTGATGTTTGCCACCACTTCAGCCCTGGAGTGGTTTATAGGTTTCCACTGTGCTCCTCCACTGCACTATTTTCCTCTGAGCTAAAAGCATGAAAGGTTACACTGTCTCTCTCTCGCCACACGTATCTAATTTAATATCAGAAAAATATTTCATTGTAGATGAGATTTATTTAACGGGTTACCCATGGCTAAAATGACCTGACTTCTGTGCATTCAAATATGCAAGGATCTCCGTGTTTTTGTTCCTGGCAATAGTCCGTTTTACTTAACAACCCTGTGTTATTTAGAAATAACAGACTGTTTAACCCTCAAAAATTCAACCAAGCCATGCAACATGTAACAAATTAAACATGTAAGTCATGTTTAATGTGTCGGATACGGTGAATTACACAAGTAGCTGCCAATTTTGTTTGTTAATAACTTTTCCAAACTAATAGAAAAATCAGTCGACTGCCAAAATAATATTATTTGCAGCCCTAGTTCATATTTATGCACTATAGCTTTAAATGTGTGGTTATATATGTACAACATTTTATTATGAAAGTCATAATGAGAGAGAGAGAAGCTAATTTTCCAATAGACTCCCATTCAAAGCGAGTATTTTGTGCAGTTAGTGGAGTCGCCCCCTGGTGGCTACCTGCTACTTTCTTCCTAATTCCTGGGCCTCACTTTTCAAACCAGAAGACCACATTCATTGTTATTTACAGTCTGGATGTAATGCTTCAAAAAGGAAATCAATTTGACCCTAATAGCACACAGCAGCATTTATACATTGTCGCTGTAGATATGTTTAATTCAGATGAGAATTGCACACACATTATTCTCATCTTCTGATTTGCGGTGGTTATATGCTAAACAATATTCCAGCCAAAGATGTGGGAATAAAAAAGCTGCTTGTTATGATACTCGCATGTGCACATTAGCATATATGTTTACATGGATATAAACTGTGCAAACGTTTTTAATAAGGAAATGCAATCAGTGTTTTGTTTACAAAGGCTATTTGATGTGCAACAGACCCTGGGCCTGGCATTTTAATGCTGGAATACTGGTTGGTCTGTGGGGCTCAGGGCAAAATGGCTTGGAAGAACAATGTGTGAAAATATCAGTCGGTGCAACTGCTCTTTTTTCCACTCCTCCAACACACCGCTGGCAGTTTGAGTCAGACCTGGAATAAACAACTTCAAGTATACTGTGGAAAAACAACATCCTAATCTTGACCCAGCTCTGTAAATATGCACCTTCATGTTCCATGCTTCTCTCGAGTATCAGACCTCGGAGCAGCGTCTGCCAGAGTGCTGAGGCAAAGCACTCGCCTCCTATGGGACGTTACTACTGATAAGCGAGTTACGACTCATTTAATACCATTAGACTCCTTCTACCCCGGTGCCTCACATGGAAATATCATTGGAAGCCCTATCTCGCATGCTGTGAGAGAGATTATCAAGGGTGATGATGCAGTGGAACGGCAGAAGATTTGTCAAGTTAATAAAATGAGCTCCGGGGAGAGCTATTTGAAGGCATCATTGAAATATGTTTAAAGTAAGTGAGAGTTGATGGTGGCCTCTGTGGTTGTGCACAGAATCCACTGCAGAGAAGGTAAATCAAACACTTACTTGCTTTTTCTGACTGATATTGGCCACATTCGACACTCAGACTGGAGTAATGGCCGTCTGAATACTTTGAGGAAGAGATGAGGGGAATTTTACTCACCGCAACCTCATAGGGAACGCGGTCGTCTTCATCTTCAGCTTTATTATGCATTTGACTGAACCATGACGTGGTGTTGGCCATCAGTCGGAGACAAAGCTGCGGAGAGCTCTGCATCAGAGCGTAACGAGACAAACTAGCCGCACTGAAAAATAAGAACCGTGCATTATATCAGTTCACAGGTGCGGACATTAACTGAAGCAACACGAACATGATGATTCAGTGCTTCAACAATGGGCTTCTTAAGATGATATTATGGTATGTATTGGACTGTGAAGTTATTGGCGTGTTCCATTTACGTCGGAAGTCACCTCAGAGTTGACCACGTTTTAATTGAGAAGTTGGGGTAAAAAACAAATGTATGCAATACCAGTCAATAACACATAGCTTCAAATACCGGTCTCGGTAAATATTCAGGTTTGTGGTATCGGTATCGGACATGGAAAAGCTATTATGCTATCCCTGGTATCTACTTTCTATATGTTTCCCCTCTACTGATATTTACTTGGGTTTTTCTAACTGAATTGTACTGAATTTTATTGTAATATGGCAACATAATTGGACTGTGTGCTTTTTGAATGTTCAGAAATATCAAATACGAATTTTAATTCATCAACTTAAGGTGATTTTTCAGAGTCAGAATTATAACAACAGTAATGTTCTCTCGCTGACGTGCCAACACACCAGGAACTTTGCTTTACATAAGCTAGAAAGTAAGAAAAAGGGAGGTAAGCAAAAGAAAACTTTGAGTTTATTACTCCAGCAACAGCACAAAACCGTGAACAAACAAGGTCAAGCAATACTGAGAATAATGAAGAGGAATACATTTTAGAACTGAAAGTGCTGTGTGGGAGGTAGCATGTCTGTTATTGTGGCCATCGGGTCGCCGTGGAGACGCTGCGTGTGGAGTCAGGGTTGGTGAACAAACTCATCAAGTCAACTCGAAGGCGCGCGACAGGGTTTATTAAAGTTACCAGATGGAATGCTAGATGAATATTTATGTGTTTGGTACCAACCTGGTCACATGTTGCTCATAAGTACAGGTTGTTTTAAAGTGTGGCCAAACCCTTAAAATGATGGTTTCAGGTGTAAACCAGCGTATCTGTGTATCCTGTTAATGTAGTTTGCTGATGAAGGTGAAAAGTGTTGGAATTTTACATGTGATACATGAGAAACACATGCGTCTACTACCTTTTTTTTTCTCCTGATATCTTTTGCACTGGAGAAGCTGTAGGGAGCCGAGACAAATTAACTCAAAGACTCATCTGTGTGTTTTTGAGCAAATTATTGTCTGGAAATTCAAGAAAAGAGGATTTGTTCCCACCTTTGGGTTATGTTTTCGTGTCCATATCTCATGTGTATCTCAGATTTGCAGGTCCTGTAATGAGTACACACTTTGAGGAACTTTTCGTATAGACCATTATTTCTTTTCTCAAGAAATGTACATGAAATTCACAAGATGTTAAGTATCTTTTTTGTTGTTTAAAAGTCAGTTCACTTTAGCAGATAGAAATATAAAAATAAATGTTTGAACTTAAAGCTCCAATGCATAATTGATGCATTTAATTAATTAATGTTATTGATATGCTGCTTCATTTGCCCTACAGGGTGTCAGCTGTTCCAAATGAGCCAGTGCCCCTCTCTATTTTATTTTTAAGTATTTTAGAGTTTCTTTTAAGTATTTATTTGTAACTGCCTTTTAATGCACTGCTGAACTGATGAGAAACTATTCCCTTTCCTCTGTGTATGCAATACTGGCAGTAAAGTGAAACTTGAATCTTGAAATGAGAAATATTTGTCCTGTCAAACTGATGAATGACTGGATTTTTTTTTTTTTTTTTTTTTTTTTTTTTGGAGCAGTGGAATTAGCTTTTTTGTTGACTCTTCTTTTGTGTTTTAAACCAACAGCAACAAAAACACACTTTTACCAAATATTAAATGTCTGGTGTTGTGATTGTGAGTATTATCAGTCAAACCAACATTTCTGCCACTTAAATGTGAATACAAATGTAATTTTATTCACTAATTGTGAACAGCAAATATGATTTACAGTGCACTTTAGTTGGTTTTACTCTCTTCTGTATGCTACCATTGATTTGTCAGATATATGCTTCTGTGTTTGGGGGAATGGATTTGACGATTTCAGATTTAGAGTAGCCGCTCCATTGGATTGAACTACAAATTATATGGAACACAGATTTGAAATCCGATTCTTTAATTTCAGCCTGAATTCAAAAACATAGAAGTATTACAATATAATAATACAATAACATATATATGATAACAGATTTAATAAATACATGTATGTATCCTTATGAGAAACAAATATTTATGTATACTACAAACATACTATATACATTATACATACATTATATCTGCATATTTGTAATAAATATATGTCCATTTACTTATTAAATATAAATTATATTTAAATTGGACAATATATAAATCAACACAATGTATATATGTATTAAATGAGATAGAATGCATGTACTGTCATGGTTTTATCGGGAACTTTGAATGAAACCTCCCAGTAAATGACATCCTGTATGTTAGAACATGACTGAGCTCAAAAACATTTTGAAAAATGTAGCATTAAATTGTGGTCTGGTTTGTTCTTCGGTACCAATCAGAGATGACAGTGAAATCTTTCTGGATGTTTTGTGGTGTTTCATAATGAAAACTGTTTTAGTGATGCAAGACGTGACTGGTAAACATCAGATCCTGTCTCCTGTCTCTCAAATCTGGAGACAAACGATTCTCTTGGGACATTTTGTGCTAATGGTCAACGGAGAAAGAAACTGCAGGAGAGAGGCGATGAATTTCTCTGCTGTCGCTGAGCTCAGTGATGCAGAATGCCAAGCACCCAGAGGAATTTTTAAATAATAGTCATGCCCTTTTTAGTCTGCAGACAAATTTTTTTTAATGTCGTGTTGCTTCATACCCAACATGCAACTCATGTACTTTCAAGACAACACTAGTCACATTTGAAAATCAAATCCCTTCTCTGCAGTTTCTATGTCAAAGTCCATTTAAAGTGACTACAGAAACATTTGACCTGGTCATCCCAAAGAGAAATGTCACTTACCACTAAATTTGAATGATTGAAAAGGTCAATTACAGTTTGAAAGTTAGGTTTCAAATCATTTACAGTTCTTTTTCTTAAATGTTTCAGTGAGACCAAAGTTTACAAACATCACTGTTTGTCAGTGTTTGTACTGATTATGAACATGATGGAACTTCCTGTTCAACAAACATGTAGAAAAGCAACGTTCACCTTCTTTGGTCCCAACTAAAATGTGTACATAGCCATGTTTCCACCGAGTGGCATGGTTTGGTTTGGTTTGGTACAAAGTAACCAGCCCCAACTGTTCTATTCTTTCTATTCTTTGGCACACTTCCCATGGGGTACTAGAGAAAAATGGTACGTCAGGGTGAAGCTAGATTAGCTCCAACTATGATAGTCATCTGACAAAGTTGTCACTCCCTTGCGATCAGTGTAAAAATTCCATGGACATCGAGGCAAACGGCCAAAGTCTCTTATACGAAGCTTGACTTTGTCTTGAGACAAACACCCACAAACCGAGCAGAAACAAAACAGCTGCTGGACGTCCTCATTGCTGTCTTTGTCGTGCTCGATGTCGTGCTTGCACCTGTGCCAAACTGAACCATGATGAAAACACAGCATATATGAGTTCATGTCCACTGTAGGAGTTCTGTCCTCTCCTCCTAAAGCACTGCCACGCTGCTACACACAGACAAATATACGCTTTAGTGGGGACCAAAGTCTGCGAACCTCATCGGTCGCTGTGTTTGTGCGAAATATTAACGGAAACTCTCTGGTATCAAACCACTTATTTAACAAACATGTAGAGAAGCGACATTTTCACCATTTTGGTGTCCGTTTAATAACACACTGTACACAAACACAGAGCTGGCTTAGCTCCAGTCCTGCTCTCTGTCTCCCTCCTTCTCTATCAGTGGTACTGCAGCCTCACAGCAGGAGTCTGCCCTTCTTTCTCTTCTTCTTTGCAGTTCCTCATTTTTAGTCATTCTGAACAAGACTGGAGATAAACTGTATTTAGTCTTTACTCCAGTTGTGTCTTTTTTTTTTTTAACACATTCTCAACCACTGTTTCCTAAAATATATAATGTCTGAAAAGGAGAAACTGCATTTGCTTTACAGGGACTTTACAATTTCCTCTCTCTCTGCTGGAGAACTCTGTCTTTCTCTCTCCTTGGGCTTGAAATTATGTATATTACAACTGCCGATGATGATATGTGCGCTGGACCCATGTATAATCCCAGAGGGCCTGAATGCATCCCTCCCATAATCTCTGCCTTAAATTCATGGAGCAGAATTTGTGCCACCAGGTACATTAGTACAACCATCTGCACAGTAATGGTTTTATCTCAGTGATGATAATGTCCCTGGCGTCTTTAATATGGTCATACACCAAGCTTTAATTGACGCTGATAAGTTCAGTTTCAGTATGTGGGAGTTGGAAATTGCTGCCTAATGTTACATGAGGCAAAGTGTGAACAAGACCAGAGGGGTTCGAGCTACGTCAACGGTTTGATGAGCTTGTATGGAAGGCTAATATCTGCATGCTGACATGCACTCAATGACGATATCATCCACAGGCGCTTTACCAGCCACATTTTTCAATTCCAATTCGACATAGATCTGATTTGACAGTTCACATTTGTCACATGTTCCATTTAAATTTCAAGTGAACCAGTAACATTAACAGTCAGTGCATCCATAGAGGCAAAAATGTAATATTCTCACCCATGCACAGGATGTATGCAATTTCTAGAGCTACATGCTAAACTGAAACAAACCTGAGCTGAAAATCTGATTTAATTAATTGATATTTGTGTCCACTCAGTCCTGGAAAAATATATAATTTTAGTCAAATCAGTGGATAAAATTAGATAGGTGTGACTTCAGCCTGTATTACTCAGGCATCAAGAGCTTGTTGTAGCATTTTATATCTTCTGGCAGTCGGCTCGTCCCCATGACAGATGTCCCATTGTCTCACAATGATCTCAGCCACACGGCTTTACATGTAGCTAATTAGCACAGGTAAGGGAAATATCATTTATCCGACAGATTTTCATATCAAAATACATTAGAACTCAACAAAAAGACCCAGTATTACAGTATAATCATGGATCCAGATAAGTCAGTGGCTCAAGCTTTCCTCAATTATTTTGCAGCATTACATCTTTGAATTAAGTCTTTCCAAATGGTATTGCGATAGTAATAACATCTGAACCATGTGGTCATACAGGTGGAAAAATGTAAATGTAACGGCTATCTACTGTATCTGTAGTATCAGTAAAAAGTTAACTAAGAAATATGGGATCAATCAGGGGATCGCTTGAAATCAGTATTCATTGTTTTTTTTGGCCAATGAGTTTGAAAAACTTATGGGAAATTGGTTCCAAACATTTTTTTTCTGGAACCAAACCAAGAGTTTTTCATTCATGTATGACAAATGTAGCTGGAGATTGTTTGGCTCAGGCGTCTTTAAAATAAAACATTTTGCAGAACATTCAGATCAAAGAGTAGCACTTATCCCAAGTGCTACTCACATGCGATGTTCACTGGGTAATTTTCCAGAAAGTCACTTTAAGGGCTGACAGGACGAGTTCTGAAAAATGTCTGGGATGATGTTAGCTCTCACACTTCACCTCTACTAGACACTTTCAGGAACATATTCAGATTTCAGTGCATGTCTGGCAGATAGATTCTGAATGGCAGGTGAATGTCTTACCCTTCCTGACACAACCCTCCCATTTATCTGGGCTTCGGACTGACACTAATAGTAGACTGGACGTGGCCCCCAATGGCAATTAGTCAATTGAAGTGTCTATTGAACAATAGGGAATGGGGATTGATATCTTACCCTCCAAGTACAAGCCCAATTCCCTTCCGCTCATCCATGGGCTGTCCCTGCTCTCCATCTACTATTCATCAATGATATTTAAATCTGGAGCAAAAGGTTGAACTCTGAAATGCTTGTTACCATCCTCAAACTTGTGCATGGTTAAAACTGCAGCATTTCTTTTGAAACCGGCTTCTGAACTTGAACTCAATAGTCGCACATAAGGCTACGATAGAATCAATAAATAAATGAATACTGTGCAGTGTTTGTTTCTACATTATAGAACATTCCAGTTAAAGCAAAAACGATATTCATATGTATTGAAATTGGCTCTTGCAGTGTAACCTCAGTGAATTGAAATGGCGTTTATTGGCTTGTGAAATGGTTTACAGAAACCATTAGCGGTTCAGTCTGTGGTAAAACAACAGCTTGGATGTTAAGCATGCAGCAACAGATGATGGAAAACAATCGAATGGACCCACAGATTCTCCAAGTCGTGCTGTATGTGGTTTATTTCTCTGCAGCATGAGCCCTCTCTCTCTCTCTTTCCGCTACATCCTCTCCACTTCCTCAGTCTGGGCACAGTGCAGCTGGATTAAAGATGCATGAGATTATCCCCATGTCCAGCAGAGTGGAATGAAGAGAGATCATGTTGAGCACATTGACCTTGTTCTCAGAGATACTGGCCAGCCTCTCACCTTTACACAGGAGCTTCTGTATTTAACATTGTATGAGACGTCTTCATTAGTCTCCTCGGTCTACGGACAAATTATTGTCCACACACAGGACGAGTGTTTCGCTGATGTACTAACAGCTTGGAACACAGATAATTACAGTTTAATCTCAGCTACATGCAGAACAATAGATGTGCATTAACACAATAACTTTATGATGTCTCTTGTTTTTTTTTTTCTTTGTGGCCCAGCTGTGAACTGATTCTCCAAGACCTTAAGAACTGCCGATACTGAGCTACTGAGGTTTTATTTCTTTTACTCTTTAGCATTTGGCATGATTCCTTGTTAGGAGCTCAAATGTCCAGTGTGTAATAATTAGTGAGAAGCTGCTCCCTCATCCCTTTCCAAATGATGCCACGGAACCACCACCAGAAATGATGTAAACACTTTTTCATAACTCTCTCCACTCTCCGACACTCTGGCAGAACCAGAATGGTCCACGGCAGAGGCGATTGTTCTAAAACCGCAGGGGGAGGTTGGCTTTCTCTAAAATGTCATAAAATTAATGGTCGAATATGTACTGCTGTATTAACATTCCAATACTAAAAGTGTGCTACAATGCAATCAACTACATGTCAGATTTGTTCAGAACCAGGTGTTGATCACAGATCCCTTGACACGATTTTCTTCTCATACATTGCCATAGCAGCACGTTGCATTAAAACCAGTGGAAGCTCAGCTTCACTTGATCTCTATGAGAGAGCACTGAATGTTTATTTTTTGTTTCCCCACTGTGGTCAGCGAGACAGTTTTTGGATAAATGTGACAAAATCTTAACTTTCAGGGAAGCTCAGCATCTCTGGGAGTCAATGAAGCAGGGGGTGGGTGCAGACGCCTGTCTCAAAGTTGGAACCACTTTTTGATTGACAGTGTTGGAGGAACACTGTCTCAGTCCCATGCGGATTTTGCCCGCTGTGTGTTTTGTTGTGTTTCCATCATGTAGGGTTCACTTTGGTACAGTATGGTTTGGAATGGTAAAGCCCGGGATCAGGCTTGTATTTTGACTGAGAACAGTACCTTTACTTGGTAGGCAGGATGTGGGTTCTGCCTGAGGGCCACGGAGCATGATGTGGTACCAGTGCGATGTCCGTTCCTTTATTTTTTTCATCAACATGGGTTAGGTCATGGGGAGATTGGACAGAGTGGACGGAAGATTTTATGTTTAAATAACTGGGCCTGAAATGAGCTTCCCAGCAACTGGTCTCTTTCATAACCTCATGTTTCAGAGTAACACAAAAGTAACTGATTTCTTTCCTCTGAAGCCTTTGTCTGAGCAGAAAAAAAGCACATATGTTGGATTAAAATTTAATAGATTTAACAGTCGTAGCAGTGAAAGAAGCTTCTCAGGCTCTTGTGAAGGCAGATTCAGAACAACTCTCTGTGGCAGTAAGACTCGGTGCAGATGTCATCCATCATTTATGCATGGCTCTCCATTACAGGTTCATTTGAATGAGAGGATAGTATAGCCCTCCCTTTTTTTGAGCTCTAAAGGTCAGTGATTGAATATAGTCCTCATGCAGAAGGTAACCTGATTTCTGTCTCATAGATGTGATTTCCAGGCTCTTGTGCTTTCGTAAATAACCACACATACTTGGTACGGACCAGAACCGTTACATTAATCTCCCCCTGGAATTGGTGGGATTATTCTCTGTCAATTTACAATTCGGAAGTGGGCTTACTTTTCAAGCCATTGCAATGTTCTTTTCTGCACAAATCCCGTGCATATGCTGCAGCTTATTTGATTCACCGCAGCATGTGCACCATCACCCCTTGAGCCTGGGTAGCCAGTATTAGTTGACCAGCTGTTGGGAGGAGGAAATCAGCCCTTGTATAATTATCCTCATGTGGTTTTGTGCACCTGGTCACTGCTTTGAACCAAGTCTTTTAAATTAACTTTGGACTAATGTCTGCAGGACGTCTTGCTGTGTACATGTGGATGGATACTGTGTCTCATGCTACTGTATCCATCTCCAGATGGTTGAAACACTACTGGTGTTGCAACGCAGTGCGAGAGCTTCAATTAGCTAAGCGAGGCCTTCTCACCTTTCTAGCCAAAGATTGAGAGAATGAAAGTGGAGACCGAGGCCTGAAGGCTTCGTCGCACATTTCCTCCTTTAATGTGATCTGATTGATGATACTTTAAGTGCTTCGGCTTTCTTTGTTTCAGCTGAGTGCTGCTTCAAAGTGAAGGCGCTGACGCTGATGTAAGCGGCACCAGAGGCGGCTCTGCATCTTCGTTCAAAGCTGCAGTGGTTTGCAGCAGCAGCACAATGAAGTCAACATACAGTGACAATTTCATTTATTTTGTCATGCTTTGAGTCTTTCTTTTTTTTTTACTTGAGGGGAACCCACTAGCATGTTTGTGCTCAGCTGGTGACATATTTACTTTTGTTTTATTAGCTTTTTATTCTGAGTTATGAGTGAAACACGTTTTCCTGTGGCGCATGAGATAAGCAAATCAAGCTGATGTGGGCATTGACTGAGAACTACATGTGTAAAGTGGACACGTGCCAGGAGGGGGGATGGGGTTCCTCACATGCACACTCCATTAATGTGGCTGCTTCCTGGCATCAGCTGTGTGGCAGAGCAAATCAACTCATGAATATCCTGGATTAACAATAACCAGAATTAAGTATCAGATTACTGTGACTTTTACCTGGGGAGTTATTACAGGTCTAATGATCAAATCTCTTGATACAATATTATAAGATAAGAAAGTTAGTTACATATAATATGATACAATATAGAAAAATATGGACTATTAAGTTAACAAAAATAAGAGAATATGCAGTATGGACACTGACGAACCAGAATATAGAACCATCTTGATATTCACAGTAATAAACATTGACATATTTAACATGTTTGTGTTGTGCATAATAGATCAAAATTCTCATGTGGTCTACTGAGGGCAGTGTTTGTTGTACAGGCTAACAGCAGCAGCAGGAATGACCTGCAATAACGTGCAGCTCCTTCAGTCATTAGGGATGTTTCAGTCTGTCACTGGACAAACTTTTGTTCTCACTTTAAGAACAAATGTTTGTGTGGTAGCTCACAGGCAGAACAACAGATCCAAGTTTTACCTGAGAAGGTTAAGTCTGCAATAATGTCGCGAGCCTGCTTACATAAGCATCGAGCATAGTGACAGTGTTGTGTAACAGTGTTGCATTACATACTGTACTCCAACCTTTTTGGTCACTGATGCTGATCATCTTTGCTTTAGTGGACTTTTACATCTTGAAACTGGCACTGGTACCGTGCCAGCTTTCCCTGCCAACATGGCGGTGTGAGCAAACCGAGTCACGTGACGTCTGGAGCTCTATTCGAGCAGAATATTTGTTGAAATTCTGATTTTTTTTGTTTATAATCTGCTGAACTTGTCTCTGTACATGTGACACCTACTGCACGTCTGTCTGTCCTGGAAGAGGGATCCCTCCTCTGTGGCTCTTCCTGAGGTTTCTCCCATTTTTTTCCCCCTCACTTGATGAGGGTCTAAGGGTAGAGGGCGTCACTTGCTGTAGAAACTGTAAAGCCCTTCGAGGCAAATTGTGTTTGTGATGTTGGGCTATACAAATTAAATTAGCTTGACTTGAAATTGCTTCACATGACTAATATCAACATTGAATTGACAAAATAATATCACTAGTATATGCAACAGTCGACTTGTGGTTGGATCATTCAGCACAGATGTTAATACCAGGTCTTTTACAGCAGTAAATGAAATGGTAAATCCATTTTTTTCCCCCCTCCTGCCTTTGAAGCGACTTTGAAGACATTTTCAGTCACACTGGCCAGATGACAGAGAATAATTAACATGCCACGCACACATCTCACCGAACGACGACTGAAGGGACACATTCACAAAAGGACACGGAGGCTCTCTGTAGTCTCGGCTGTGCGAGACATCAGACGGCTTTGATAACAGCAGCCTGGTGGTCTTCACAGCTGGGGAGCTCAGATCAACCAACACGGACAGCTGGAGGCTCAGCAGAATAGACCATCCACAGCACAGCGTGATCTCTGTCCCTGCCTGTTTTTTTTCACTTCACTCCTCTGTTTTTTTGGGGCTCCAGAGAACTCACCAACGCCTGCCGAAACACGAGCTGGGCCCAACTCTCCAACACTTATAGACACTTAGTTGTGCAATTATTTGTTTAGTCCTTGCCTTATAAAAAAAAAAAATTATGTTCATGCCCTGATTCGTGATTTGGGTTAATAGAATTTAAATACAATCTGTCTACAATGCCCAAAAGAGCTTTTAAGCTAACAGAGATGGGGGCCGTCTGTAGAAACGTGATGGAAGGGCTATAATTACTTGCCAAGTATGTGGTTTTTTAAATCAACAAATTACTAGGTGAACAAAGCAAGCACTGTGGTGTTGGGGAAACGGCAAAGATAAAGCCCCTCTTTGCTTTTTCTTCCCACTGTTTGTTTCGCTCGACTCTAATCCCATCAAAGACTCTCCTGCTTTTTGTTTTTCCTTTCAAAATGCAAAGATCCTCCTGTGTCGGGCTCACCTCCCCTCAGGATTGGCATTTCAGTGTGCGCACTCAATGGTGATTGCTCACTTGCAGACAAACATCTGGGAGCGTAAATACAGCTAATCCCCTTCATCACCACAGTCTCTCCACTGCAGGTAGTTCTTTCTATAAGAGTAAATAACAAAACAAGAGAAAAGGACCAGAGGATGGGGTTTCCTTCCTCACAGGTGAAAGCATGATTCACCAACATATTCCTCGATATCTTTTGAATCGAGGAATATCAAAGGTTTTAGTGAGCGGCTCAGGCTCTTTTCTAAACACTGACAGCAGTGCGTGACCTTCGCAAACATGAACGTGGCACCTAAAGTTCCCTGCACCTTCTTACAACCACATATGTCAACATAACCTTTCTTTGCAACTCCTACATTTATTCACTGAAAGCAAGCTAAACTGACAGACCTGACTGAGAGTCTGTTTATATATTGAATTTTTTAATAGCACAGAAATACATTAAGCTTAAGGACTGCTTTGGCAGTGCAGTTTTGTTTGGTAAAGGAACTCGCACTTCCCATCTTTTTGGAAAACAATCCCTCTCTGTGTCTGGGACAAATGCTGTGGATAAAAGGCAGTGATGGCATCTGTGGCTGCATCAGAAACCACAGTGGCATTGACATTTTCTCTTTGCTTTCTACTTCCTCAGCTTGGCCACAGTGACGGCGAACTCATTGGCTTCATCATCTCATCATTTCACACAGCAGCAGTCGGGCATCTTTTCAGTGGCCGCCTCTCTGAGCAAAGCCTAATTAATTGTTCACCTTGGCTTGACATGCTGCGTATTTAGCATCAGTAGTCTGGATCATAAATTCTCTAAGGGCAGGTATACAAACAAACACGACACACACTTCCACCCGGGCAGTTTTTAAAATGAATTAAAGAGAAATATGAGCTACAAGTCAAATAATGACTCAGTTCCGTTTGAGCGCACAATGCTGAGAAGAACTGCTCAGTAGTTATAGAGCTATTTATTCAGAGAGCTTTTCATCAGGCCTTTTACACTTGACACCTGTTCAGTGAGGGGAAAAAAAATAATGCAATATGATCCCCATTGTCTTCATAATAAATCTTTCACTTTTGCAACATGAGTACATTAGCAATGAAAGTGTGCTGCACACGGCAATCCAGAGCTGTTTGTTCTAATTCAATAAGAAACTGCCAGTTCTTTGCCAAATGGGATTTAATCCTCTCTGATTACCATAACCACAAGAAAAGTGTGACAGTGGAATAATCCAAAGCAAGCAATGTTAACTAGTAATTTGGTGGATTTTAATCTTGGCAGATTAAAGGAAAGCAGGTTGCAGCATTCAGACTCACTGACAACTTCAAATTAAAATATAAGACAGCTCCTTAACTCCTATAGTCGGTTGTTGCGAGGAAGAGGACTTTTTATGTTCATATTATGCCCTTGCAGCAAGAGGTCATGGGTTCGCGACCCGGTCAGTACAAGGGCCCTTCTGCATGGGGTTTGCATGTTCTCCCCATGTGTGCGTGGGTTCTCACCGGGTTCTCCGGCTTCCTCCCACAGTCCAAAAACATGCAGATTTGGGGATTGGGAAAATTGGACTCTCTGAATTGCCCATAGGTGTGAATGTGAGAGTGAATGGTTGTCTGTCTCTGTGTGGCCCTGTGATGGACTGGCGACCTGTCCGGGGTGTGACCCCGCCTCTCGCCCTATGTCAGCTGGAGTTAGGCACCAGGACCCCCACGACCCTCAGTGGAGGATAAAGCGGTAGAAAATGAGTGAGTGAGTAAAGTTCACGTTAGCACTTAAAAACGTCCAATATTGATTGAAAATGTTTACATTGTGTTTTTGTAGTTAGCTCTGAGGAATTCAGACAGCTTACTGGAAAAGTCAGACTGGGTTATTGAAAACCAGGAGCATTTTCATTTAAAAATGTTTCCTGCTTCAGATTTATTGTTTGCAATGGTCAATAATCCTTCAGACCACAGATCTGTGTTTACTAGAGGTCGACAACATGATAGTTTTAGCCGATTATTTGGCATCAATTGAATAATACCACAGATCTGCATGGTCGCTACATGCTAGTAGCACACTTGACAGCAGTTATGGGTCACTGGGCTCAGTGGGAGAGCGAACTGTCAATTTCCGTCTCTGCTAGTCTACGTGCTGATTTGTCCCTGGGCAAAAGTGGACAATCCGCATGGAATCGAACCGTGTGGTGGTTCATGGATTTGCCCACAGACCAACGTGGAGATAAGCTGATGACGAAATGTGTGGACCTCTGCAGACACATGGGCACGGAAAGCATGAGGTGGGTTCAGTGAACCTTGTATATTTTCATATCTTCTTTAAACACGCATGCGGTCCACTAACCAAACACCTGCTGATGATGTGTTCAAGGAGCCTTGGAAATTCCATCACTTCTTCTGTCCACAAAACAAATGCTTGCTGCTCCTGCAAGCTCTTGAAATCAATTTTGTCATTTCTAAATTACTTTTTAGTTCTTTTAATATTTAATCATTTTTATTAATAATTTATGTTTTTTTTCATAGGGATTGGGGCAGGGGCTCTCGGATTATTATTTGGCCGTTGGCATTTTCAATTGTCAAACTATTGCTATTTTTTTTCACCCTTGAGAAAAAAATCCACCATCAGTGTCGAGTCAGATAAGTGGTGGGTGAGGTTGTGTGAAATTGAATAATGTTTTGAGTTTCATTTGTAGCAGTAGAAAAATGGTTTGTCAATTCAGTGTAACAGGCACTTTTGCAGTAGACTCTTCTCTGTAAACTAGTAAAAGCACAAACGGCTCCTGTCTCAAGATAGTGTATTACTTTAAATCTTTGGTTTGTTATTGTGTGAGTCAGAGGTTGTGGAGGGTCTAAGTCTGATCTGATGTCTCAGCCCCGTCATGTTTCCTTTGTCTTGGACAGTTAAAGTCCAGTGGTTTAGTCTAAAGTACATGAAATGCGGTCAAATGCTGTATTATACCCATTACCAAAGTCTAAGGATTTTCCATATAATCACAAAACATTATGCACTGATGTTCTTTGACAGTACTCATGTGTTTTGTTTTTTGCAAATAAAAAGTGGGGACATTGGTCATTTTCATTGGAAAACTAGTTAAATATAATAGAATTTAAATATACTCACTGAGGTAGGCTGTGTACTGTTAGGATAATGCAGGTCAGAGCTGCAGCAGTAAAACCATAGCTGCATTATTTCCCTCTGGACATGTAAAACTGTTTTTGGAAACAGCTCACTCAATCATCTTAAAAAAAAAAAAAAAAAAAAAAAAGTCTGCTCTTGTGGGTAAATCCTTGTGTCTGTCTGGCAGTGATCCTCGGTTTTGACTCTGAAAACCATTTTAAAAACTGTCCTTGGCAGCTATCGTTTCATTACTGTATGAAAATCTCGTTACAGACTTGACGGACTTGAAACTTGCAAACACAAATTCTGTTTTTGCTCTTGTCACTTTATTTTTGTTGTTGTTACTGTTAAAAAAGTTGCTCTAACTTTTCTTCGACCACAGTGAAAGCATGACTGCTGTTCACACTGATAGATTATACTTAACCGTGTGTGTACATCTCTCCCTTAGAAGATGATTCCATACTCGGCCACATACAGTACATGGGCGCTAAGATATAATTCAGGGAAGATTGTTTTCATTAAAGGACAATATGACTGAATATGATATGATTTAAGAGCTTCAGTGAGAAGGAAACAACAGCATTGCAGCTTCACCAAACCGATTCATAACAGTAACAGATAAGTCATCAACCGGTTTAAACTGCATTTATATAAATCGGTGTATTGTCTGCATGACATCATTTATTTTTAGTACACCCCTATTATTTAACAGTTTAGTTTACTCGTCCTCATAGCCTCTTCAGATTAAGCCAGATTATTGCTGCTCTCAGAAACAATGCCCGCCACCCAGGACACTGAGTCTCTTGTGATTGGCCGGCTACCAGCTGACTGACTGCTCCGCGGTGCTTCTTCTTCTTCTTCTTCAGGTTGAATGTTCACGTCCATGACCAGGAGTAGCTGTTGGGGGAGGGTTCGTTACACGGCAAATGTGCTAGTTACGTAACTAAACTGGACTTTTCAAAACCTCTTGCTGGAGCGCAGGTAAACAGAGAAGCCCTTCTTTCTCAGAAGTGGCTGGAGTGTTTATTGTGACACTTGTTTAGATACGGGAAGGACACGGGGACGCGCCAAAGAACATCAGACATTTGATTTTCCAGTGAATGTCCTCTGTAAATGCTGGCTAAAACAAAGGAGACGACACGGCGGATGAGTAAACACTGTCTGTGAGCACGGTGTTCTTCTGTACAAGTTGATATTGGCCGCAGTTTGACAAACAGTTTGCACAGTCACATATGCCATTGATCTGTGGTGAGATAAACCCACAGGCCATTGTTCCTGGATGTGTGAAGGGTCCCCAGAGAGGAACTGCCCTCGTTAACCATAACCATTTTACTATTGACTATAAAAGTTCTGATGTCAAGCAAAAAAAAATGAAAATATATGTTTATATCCATATATCTAACTTCCTGCTATAATTACAGCATATGTTTGATTGATCCAACTGCATGTGAAGCTCATTAACTCCTATGATGTCTCAGTTTCTTCCAGGATTCCACAGCTCAGTGTGATGTTACTGCTGCCAAACTCATTTAGAAGAGTTTCCCCCACATCTTATGTAATACCACATTTGATTGCTCAGTGAGCCAGAGGGCACATTAATAATTTATCTCCGTTAAAGTGGATTAATTAAATGTGAGATTGTCTGTTGGTTTGTCTTGCTGCTGTATTTTAGCAAGCCGGCATGAGAAAGTTTTAATATAATACAAATACTTCAAACTGTAGTTTGTTTTCAACTCCATCATTAGTCATTCCTAACTTAACCCCTGGTATTTTTTCCCTCACAAGACTGTGATAACGAGTATCTATGCTTTCCATAATAAGTGTCTGTAATTAGCTGCTATAGTATCAGACAGCCATGTTTCTTCAGACTAATTCAAACTTTGTTATCTCTTTGCATAAAATATGACAGACAGTTCTGGTATCTGTTGATGGACTTTCCTGCTGCAGGAGTTCAAGATGTGGAACTCAGATTTCGGAGACACATTCAGTTAATGTGCAGTTTGTAATTTCTGCCACACTCTCTCTCAATCAAAACAATAAGAAAATCCCAATTTAATGACATTGGTTGGTTTGGGAAAGCTTCAGTTCACTTTTTCATCAAGTGACTCATCTTTCATCTTCTGATTTCCCCAATGTTCCTTTGTATTCCATCCCAGACTTTTGATTCAACCGTATCTTTGTGTGGACATTTTGGCTGCTCCTCACAGCTTGAAAGAGCTTTTTGAGGGTTAGGACTTGGGTTAGAGTTGGGTTTCAGGATGGACCAGTTGTCTCCATGGAAACCAAAACCTGGTCCTGATGAGGCAGAACCAACTTTTCTAAAGACCTGGTAGAGTTTAAATGTGGTTAGGTTAAGGTTAGGGATATGCATTTAATAGTTATGGTTAAGGTAAGGGACAATTTGTTTAGGTTGTCCAAATGACTGCGGCTCAAACCTGTGTGATCATGTTGGGTGAAATGATCCAAACACAAACATAAGTAAATAAAACAAACAAGAGACGTCCTTGACTTTCTCCTCACATTTTCTCCTCAGAAAAAGACGGGATGTCACAGCTCTGCCACCTAATTGTTTATTCTGACTTGTGGAAAAAAGTGGAGTAAAAAAGCGGCTGCTGTCACCGTTAATCCGGTAAAAGCCTGTCAGCCGGGTCCATTTTGTCTTTCAACATCAGACAAACAAATTGCCTGTGTGAGTTCCTGCTGACAGCGAGACAACACTTGTATCAGTTACTGAAACACCCACTTTTCCTTTCAATCTGACACTCGCGTATTAAGCCGACTGTCGAGGAGGATTAGGATCTGGTTAAAGCTCTATATGTTGCTCGTGTGCAGTGTTATATAATCAAACTGAGCTGCTTATGTAGAATTTAATGATGTTTATCCTTCTCCATCCATAGAAAACTAGACAAAGCTTGTGTCGGTAATGAACTATGGCGGCATCAGCAGGTGCCATGGAGCCAAATCAACAATTTCATTTCTTGAACCCTGTGTATCATGTGTGATATTTTATCACAAATAAAAATGAAGGAATTGTACCTTTTCTACTCTAATATGGATAATACAACCACAAGAATCTACGCACAGAAATATCAGCCTTATACAGTGTATTTAGATCTTTTAAACTACTAAAATGTGAACGACACATTTGTGCCTATGCATTTTCCATTTATAGTCATAACCAGCCATCTCAAAACAATAATGATTCAACTGCTCTGATGAAGAAGAAATTAACAGGCCACATTTTTATTAATGTACATGTTGGAGTTTTTTGAAGGATTTCTCTTTTTCTCATAATCAAATTCAGTGACTTTTGACAAGTGTCACACCCATGTGATACAGCGTATCGTACTGGTTTCATATGGGAGCTACTTAAAGTCCAAAAGTATGAGTCATCTCATGCTACTATTTTATAATTATTTATAATACCCCAACACTGAATCTCATCTTTTATTTCGCTTAATGGTCCACTTTGGGGACCATTTGAAAAACATTTAGGGACTAGAAGCACTCGGAAAGCGCAGACCTCCACCAAGCAAAGATGAAGAGTTCCTGGATCCAGAGGGTGATCCGGATCACCACCAAAATCTAATTATCTTTTCCTTGTCCCGTTACACAACTTTAAAGTGCAACTCATTTTGTTTCAACCCTGTTATATTTGTACTTTAGTTGAGGGTCTTGGTGTACAGATGCCACCATTTTGCACTGCCTATTGACCTCTCTATGACCATGTAAAGGTCACCTGACAGACTTGGGGAAACAGGAGTGGTGAGCAGAGGAGTCCTTTTTTTCTTTTGTTACAGTCTGCAGTCTCATCATTAGATGTCACTAATTCTTGAACCGAAAAACTTAAAAGCTAGTGTCTACAGTGAATAATCCAGTGTCTGAACTTTGGATGGGCACTAATGTTGGCAGTTTTCAAAGTCATTTTTAAGCAGAACTCGGTTGAGCCTCTTCCTTGCACTCTGTTATGACAGCGATCCACCTTTGCTGTCTCGCTGGATCTTTGGAGATCCAGTAAAATAGTGTTTTGGCATCCTGGTGCACAACACCACTTTTTATGAACACAGCTGGCAAAGAAACAGTTGCCTGACACACTCTGCTGTATATGCTACCTGGTAATGGATTTGCTCAGCTTCCTGCCACAATGGCACTGTTTTGGTTCAGAGTGTTGAATGATGTCCGCTACGATTAGATCTGTAGGTTGGTTAATGACAGACATGTGATCTGAATTAAATGGTACCATTGGTTGATGTTGTCCTTACAGTATTGTCTAGACCAGCGGTCCCCAACTTTTTTTACTCCTCGCGCCGGTTTAATGTTAGACAATATTTTCACGGACCGGCCTTTGAGGTGTAGCAGATAAATACAACAAAATAAAATGATATGGCCGGCATAAAAACTGTGGTATTTTCTAAATATAATAATAAATGTGAATCCACTGTGTAATCGCCTGCCACTTCATTAACATCATCCTCACAACATTGTGCCAACAATGTAACGTGAGTAACATCCTCTCTGTCCCCAACACTCTCTGGTCGCTATGGTAACATTTAAACATGCCTTCAAAATAAGATACACCACAAAAACAAATATAAAGTGCATGAAAATAACACAACTCAGAAGAATGCTGAATCAGTGGGAGCCCCGAGCTTGTTTCCCTGCAGTGAGACGATCCCATGATACCCGAAGTGTTGCTTATTTCCAGCCTATTCCCTAATTTTGTTTTTAGTTACTGGTCACTGGTCACTGGTTCCAGGTGACACACAGTAGGTCAAAAGGGAGGGTTCCCACACACGGGTAGAATATCTAAACTACATACAACAATCATGTCCGTGAAAATCCCTCATTCCTTGTGACTCAAGTCAAGTAAATGCACACATCAGTCCACAGTGTAATTCAGGCTGTGGCTCTGCTTTCACTTTTATTTAAATTTAAACCGTAACTTCTTTATTAGTGACCTTTTCATCCGACCCTGGATAGTGAAGCTCTTTATAAAGTCTCTTTTAATATGAGCTGCATAGATAAATCATTCATCATAACGACATTTAATAATCTTTGAGATATTACAGCGATGATGCTTTACAACTAGACGTGAAGCAGTTTCTATAAATAGCCAAAAGCCATGTTTCACATGTACAGAACAGGCCAAAGTCCAAATTATTAAGTGACTGATTACTTTTTTATTATAGTGTCATGCACCAAGCCAGAGTAGAGCAGAAATGACAGATAATGTTGAATAATATTCCTGATATTTTTTCTGGGCTTTAAAAGCAAAGAAAGCCAACTTGTCTACATTTAAAAAAAAAAAAAAAAAAAACATTCATTCTATTCTGCTGTGATCAGTGCACCAGAAAATATCTGGATTTTGAAAAGACATTTCATTCAGTAAAGATTTTTTTTTTTTAAATTACAATAAGGACAATACAGAAGAAAGTGTGACTCATTCTCAGTTTCTCCTAATCTGCACAACATGTTTCCACATGAATATATTTAAATCTGACAATTTGTAGGGCGAGAGGAAGGATTACTGTTCTTAACTTCTTACTTCATAAGAGATTTAATTTAATGTTAGTTTTCAACACAGTGATTATGCTTGATTTGAATACATGTTCTCAATTTGGGTCCTTTTTTTGCCATTTGTCTTTAAATTTGGCCAGTGGTCCTCCTTTTGTGTTTGTGCTGCTTGTTAAGTTATTGTGGTAAATATATTGCAAATCATTATCCTCTGAAGTAACTTCAGTCTCTTTAGTCCATGGAGAATCATGTGATTTATTTAAAATGAAAGTCTTCTTATTGAACCAGTTTTTAAATTGCTCTCAGCTGAATATTAACATTAATTTTACTCTTTACACTTTACGTACACCCATGCTGCCAATTATAAATTAATAAATACAGAATCCCCTGCAAAATCTGTATTATACTGAAACACATTCATATGATAGTGTATCATAAGTAACATAATTAATGTTTGCATTGCTAAATATAGGCTATTATGTTACAAAGAACATACTGTCCATTGCTGTGGTAGTTATTATGTGATTTAAGGCCACTGTGTAAGGTTTGTTTTTTTGATAAAGCACAGGGATATAACGCTCATCCTGTCAATGATGAATGAATACAGTGGGGGAAATATTACTTAATATATGTAAGTCAAACTAATCTGCCAACATCAAGGGAAAGTTAATCAGACAATCAGATATAAAAATAAATACTCTGTAAAATGAAGCATATAGAACCTTGCTCGTGATATTTCAACTTACTTGGATTTCACTTTCCTCAGTTTGCTTGCTACAGTATTTTCTTTAAAGTTAACTCTTCACTTTTATTTCTGCAGGACCAAAATGTGCAGTGATTACGTCAAATCAGTTAAGACAGTAAGGTGCAGTCTGAAAACCAAACTCTTTCCTATTGAAAACAATGGAGAGAAAGAACAAATGTAAAATTAAACAACAGAGAACAAGACTCTGCTGCGGCTGGTTTGGTTGAACCGAGAAAGAAAAAGGTGGAGAGAAGAGTCAAGCAAAACTATCAGACCTGAGTGAAGAGCAGGGGCGGGTGGAGACAAGAAGCGCATATCTTGTCAAACTGTGACGTTTTCAGCGGTAGAGTGTCCTTCTAAAACTTTTCTTGGGCGCTTCTTTGTGTTCTTTGCGCACTACCTTTACCACCAAAACGTTGTTGTGAGGGTCACATGGTGGTGCAGCGGCTAGCATTGTTGCTTCCAACCTTAAAGCAGCTTACGGTCATAACATCTCATACTTCTTCACACCGTCGAATAACTAATAAATAATACCAGTAAGAAGCAGTAAAGTAATAAGATCCATGTTACTCTCGTCTACATGAAGTGGATGGAGTTTATGACAGTTATACCAGCAGCTGCCACCAGGGCGCAGTCAACTTGTTTCAGCACCACACTGTTTATTTCTGTTTATTTCTTATTGTTGTTATTGTTGCAATAATAAGAACAACACCAATTTAGAAGTAATTAAAATGATAATGCTAATAATAAACAATAGTCCATTTTCAGTAGTAGTGACCTCATTGTGCAGGTACATGAAAAATGTGAGCACACTGAGCAGCATTAAAGCACAACATTAATGACATGTAATTATGGGGAAGTTTAAACACTCATGAATATTTGTGGGATGTGTATATTAAAAGAATTCACTGCAAAGAACTAGAGCTATTATTATTTAAAACAAGATCCTGCCCTTCTCCTTCATGTGTGCATTTATTCTTAACCACATACAGTGTATTAATATCTTTATTGACACCCCAAAGACAGGACAATGATTAAAATTTATGAGCAAATTTTCCCATCCTTGTAACTAAGGTCTTAATAAAAAAGGAACATCAGCAGGTTCAAGTAAATTATCCAGTAGCTCCACTTAGGTTTCATCCCAAGAGGACTGCTTAGCAGAAACTAAAAGATTAAATGTAACTATACGAAAATGTCTCTTTTTAAAGGAACAGGGTTGGAACTGCTGGATGCAGGAAAACCGGCACTTAACTGCATTACTTGATGGATGGCTGCAAGTTAAACTGCACTGCACAACTCATTTTGTATGACAGAGCAGCTGAAGAAGTATGGGGAGTCGGAATAATAAGAAAAAGATAAATTGTGCGAAATATAGTGCGAGAATTGAAATGTTGGAATGCATTAAAGTGCATGGAATAATGTGAGCTGCCGAGGTTTATGGAGACAGAGAGGAGTTGTTGTTATTCAGGTGTCTTGCTTGGAATTTGTGTGAAGCAGCTGAAGTTTGAGCTCAGTAACAATTGAAATAAGGTGAAAGGCAACAGTTTGAGCTCGGCACTTGCAGAAAACACTATATTTTTTCCCCATTAAAGCAGCACTTCTCTGCACCTGAAACCAGGACTTTCCCCTGCCCGTCCTCCAGATTAGATTCAATACGTTTACAAAACACAATAACAGAACTGTATAATTCTGGGCCCACAGGCGGTGAAGCAACTTTCTGGCTTCTAACTTATTTATTTACCTTATCAGACAACTTCATGATTACAGTATTCAAATTTTGTTATACAGGGTGGCAATGAAGGTCAGGGCAGAGACTGTATATAAACAATGGACACAGAGTCTGAGTCTGGGAGATGAAGCCATTATGGAAGTGTCTGAATCCTGTATTATCTTAAATGGCCATTTGGGGCAACTGCACAGGTGGTAGTGTAAACTGGGAGTGATGTCACCCATAAGAATTTCCCATTCTCCCATTTTGAAACCTCCAGAATTAACAATTTTACTAACACCTAACCCACAAAGAAGCAGGTCTTTTTCTAAACAATTTTTTTTTTATCTTTTTCGTTCTTAAGGTTTTCTGTCAAGACAGTAGTTATGGATTCAGAGACATGGATGCAAAAGTTGTAACCTTTAGGGGTCACCACAGCAGATCACCTGCCTCCATCATGTCCTGTCCCTTGTGTCCTCTTCTCTTACACCAACTGTCCTCATGTCCTTCTTCACAACACCCATTAACCTTCTCTGTGGTTTTCCTTTGTCCAGTATAATCACTGACCCTCCTCTGCACGTGACCAAACCATCTCCACCTCCTACTTTATTTCCAAACTGTTCAACCTCAGCTGTCCCTGGAATACTCTCATTTCTAATCCTGTCCATCCTGGTCACGTTCAACAAAAATCTCAGCATCTTCAGCTCTGCCACCTCCAGCTCCACCTCCTGTCTCTCCCCGTGCAGGTCTCCCTGCCGTCTTGTAGACCTTCTGTTTCACTTTTGCTGCTCTCCTTCTGTCACACATCAGCCCTGACACTCGTCTCCACCCACTTCACCCTGCCTGCACTCTCTTCTTTACCTCTCTTGTGCACTGTCCATTGCTTCGGATGGTTGATTCACTATCTGGTAGTCACTTTGTTTGTTAATGTTTAAAACAGGTCATTATTAGGCACTCAATATGTCGATGTATAGAATAGCTTCTTATTTGCCAGTCAGTCTGTTTTATGGATTTACAGATCAGCTCACTATTTGGTAGTCAGTTTGTCAATGTTTTGGCACTCAGTCTCTTTATGGATTTATATAATAGCTCATTATTTGGCACTCAGTATGTCAATGTATAGAATTGTTCCTTATTTGGCAGTCAGTCTGTTTTATGGATTTATAGATCAGCTCACTATTTGGCAGTCAGTTTGTTTGTGAATGTTTAAAACAGGGCTTTATTTGGGACCCAGTCTCTTTATGGATTTATATAATAGCTCATTATTTGGCACTCAGTATGTCAATGTATAGAATTGTTCCTTATTTGGCAGTCAGTCTGTTTTATGGATTTATAGATCAGCTCACTATTTGGCAGGCAGTTTGTTTGTGAATGTTTAAAACAGGGCTTTATTTGGGACCCAGTCTCTTTATGGATTTATATAATAGCTCATTATTTGGCACTCAGTATGTCAATGTATAGAATTGTTCCTTATTTGGCAGTCAGTCTGTTTTATGGATTTATAGATCAGCTCACTATTTGGCAGGCGGTTTGTTTGTGAATGTTTAAAACAGGTCTTTATTTGGTACTCAGTCTGTTGGCGGGTGTATAGAATAGAGCAGTATTTGGCAAGCTTGCCTTGTTGGATGTATGGGGCATTACTTACTTTATATTTACACAGCTACTAATGGAATTCTCATTAGGAAATCAAGAATCCTTCCAGAGGCAGTGTCACATCATCGTGGTAATGGTCAGTGGGTGAAGAGGTGCAGGCTTGTAAATAACCTATAGAAACATATTGATTACTCTCTCTCTCTCTCTCTCTCTCTCTCTCTCTCTCTCTCTCTCTCTCTCTCTCTCTCTCTCTCTCTCTCTCTCTCTCTCTCTGACACAGACACCAGGGAGCGTGGGTCTAATTACACCCTGGCTGTCAATAAACTTCATTACTGAACTATAAACTCTGCACCCAGACTAACATGATTGTTTATGATGCATTAGTTCAGGCTGGAGACAAAGGGACAGAGGCAGCTGGTGGTTTGTGGGTCTGATCGGATTCGGGTGGTTGGTTAACATGATTTCTGTGGTTTGGGTGGAGCTGAAAGAATGATTGTTGTAATGGGTCGGGTGGGCGTGGATATTAAAAAGCCCTGACCCGTGCTGCACTACAGCCTGTTAGTGTTTAGAAACCAGAGAGCACAAAAAAGCTTTTGGATGTTATTAGCGCTGCTTATGGATCCTCAGCTCTACCTACCTACCTACAAGTACGTACATACATACATACATACAATATAATGTTACAAAACAGCCACGAAAGTTTGATAGTGATATATGAAGGGATATATTGTTTATTTTGACACATAGGTGGAAGATATCTTGAGTCAAAGTGGTTAAAAGTGGTTTTATATTTACAATATATCACATTTATACTCTGTTCTGTCACTCTGCGGCTGTTTTTGGAACCATTAGGACTTCAGAGCAGATCAATACAAGTTGCAGCCCTTTAAATTGCTGTGTCCTGTAGCTGATACCAAACAGTAAAGTCCCATTTTCTATTGACTTTTCATTACAAGGGCAATAAAATTCTGACTTGACCCTTTAACATTTCTGTAGACTCTGGTCCTCAGCATCAATATCTTTACCTGAAAGTGGCTCTGAAATATGTCAATTTTTACCACCTCAGCCACATATCTACCACCTGAACAGTCAAAATTTTAGACTGTATATTAAAAAAAAGAGTGGATGGAATCTCACTTTTCTCTCGAGGAGGCAAAAAAGGAAGTAAAAATATACACACACTCATTTTCTACCGCGTTGTCCTCCACTGAAGGTTAAAAATATACCGAATGGCAAAAAAACAAGTTTGAATGGAAGTCAACGGGAAAATGAGCTTCTATTTCTCACTTTATTTATAACGTCAGTAAACATTTTCCTGAGGAGTTAATGTCTCAATCACTTCTTCAATAGAACATGATGTCAACTTTGTGAATGATTTTGCTGTATTCAATTACATTTGGATATTGTATTCATTCAGAACTTGGTACAAAACCGCACACTTGTACCACACAATCACTGCTGTTGACAGCTGCAGTTTATGTCCTACATTTATACACATCACTGTAATATTTTCTATTATATTTCAGTGGTTTATTGCTTCTTTGTATAGCTGTTTACATCTTAATATTTCATTTACATAATTTTTATTTTTGCACTGACTTGCACAGTATATTTTGTATTTATCTCTCATCTGCTATTTCTCATGTTTTACGAGTTTTAAAGTGCCTGCAACTGTGCTGCTGTCAACACAACACATGTCTTGTCTAATCTGAGTCTAATTTATCTAATATATGTTCTATTCTATGCATCTCATTTATCATATGTATGTGTCCAGTTAGACAGATTAGACATACTCTATCGATTAGTGAAATTAGACACACAAATTAGACATATGAACTAAAATGTTCATCAAATTAACATTAAATCATTCCATCTTGATGTCTAATTTATCTCATCTATAGGTCAAATCTGTGTCTTTTCTAATTTGTGTTGAATGTATATGTTTAATCTATCTAATCTGTGTCTAACCTGTACAATTGTACATCTAATCAATCAAAATCTATACATTATATAAATGTAATCTATCCAATAACTATGTCTAATCTATTTAAAATCTCTAATCTAGTTAATCTATGTGTCTAATGTAATCTATCTATTTATATATGAGTTGACACAGAGTGATTGACAGCTGGTGTTGTACAGTAGGAGCCTGCAAAATGCCAACATGCCAAATCGTAATTCTGAAGGCTTCAGAACAGGAGTTCGGATTCCTATGGGTGACGTCACGTCCAGATGCCCCTTGTTTTCCACCATAATCCTATGCCTATATCATTTAAACCCTATATCCTTATTCTTTAAGCACACAGCTGCGAGACTGTAATGTTCCTTTTCCTCCCACTTTTATCTCTTTGTTGCTGTTGCTCAGAACACACCTCAAACCTCCACCTTCACCCTTACCACATCTCCTCCTCCATAAAACACCCACGCCTCCACGCAGCATTAGTCAACGCCGCGGCTCAGATCGTGATGAATGACATTCCCCACCTTTTCTCGCTTTATTTCTCCAGTCCACGGTGCGTTGTCGTACGTTTAAGGAAGAATAATGTTCCGAGGCGTCGAGGACGAGCACCTGTAGTTCAGAGGCTGCAGAGAAACGCGAACAAGGCCGAATAATTCCAGGGAGCCACTAAGGCCAAACAGACGGAGCTGTGAGCCATCAAGGCCTTGGGTTTGTTCGACAACGTCCAGTGAGGCTCAACATCATTTTTCTCAGTGTGGGTGTGTATCTGTGTTTGTCTTTGGAACAACAGCTTAGGTGAGAAGAAATTGCACCTCAACAAAGATGGAGTCAAGGTCGTTTGGCTGCCTCACAGATATGTTCTGAGCTGAAATCTTTGAGACAGTTTTCATTGGATGAATAATAAAAAAAAAAAAAATGTGAATTTATGATTAGTTTTGGTTTTTTTGCCCCTCAAGTGGCAATTTATTTGTCAGTTGGCAGGAAAAAAAAACACAATTAAAAGGAAATAGGGCAACACCACAACTGATCATGACTTCAAACAATAATCCCAATCTAATTTTGATTTGTATGAATTGTCACAATGACACTGAGGAGTCTGTAAGTGGACAGGATGGACTGAGCTTTATTCTAAGTCAGAGAAAATGAGACAAAGATGATAGAAAATCAGAATTGGCATGTCTTTACTGTCCTTGCACCGTCCCTCTTTACACTGACGCTGGACGCAAAGAATTTATAACGAGATAAAAAGAAAAAAATATATAAACACAGTATGTCTATAAAAAATAAATACAACTCTAATATTTGCGTTTTCACGCATACAAGACATTGCACATTATGCTGTTTTCATTGCACGTTCCCTTGAGACGGCAGCATCAGTTATGTTATGGCTTTTGCATAAAACCTGTTTCTCAGTCTCTTTGTTCTTGATTTGATGGACCTAAAAGTGAGTGACCAGGTTAGGACAGCTCTTTTTAAAACATCGGGGTCTGTACAGTTCTTCCAGAGACACGAGGACATCCGATGATCTCCTATGCAGAGGTGACGACCCTCTGGAGCGCTTTCATGATGCAGTATGTTAGCATACGCGCCGTAGAAGGACACAAGCAGTTTCTGATCGAGGTAATTCTTTCCGAGTTCTTCCACAGGAAATGAAGTCCCTGCTGTGCTTTCTTTATCACTTGTGTGGGGTTCGTGCTCCAGGTCAGGTCCTCCTCTATGTGCAGCCCCAGGAAGCAGAGGTCTGTGACCCTTTGCACACAATCCCTGCAGAACACTTGCAGCCAAAATTTACTTTCCCACCACAGATGATGACTTTTGGTGGTTTGAGGGTGCAGAGAGCGCAGGTTGCATTATGTTTTCTGCTGTAGTCAAAGTCAAGACAAAGACAAAGTCAACTTTATTGTCAATTCAGCTGCATGAACAAGACACAGAGAAATCAAAATGATGTTTCCCTCAGCTCCCTAAGGTACAGTCGCTTAAAAATTAGTAAATATATGGGTTAAAGGAAGAATAACCTTAAAACGTTAGTATAATAACAATAAAAAATATCTATGTCCAAAGCTTGTGTATGTACACATCTATGTACATAACCTTTATACATACAGTATAGTTAGCTTCCAAACTTACCAACTTTAATCACACAGTGTGTTTACATGCACAAGGGCAATTATTTGGCTTTCTTAATTACATGTAGGGTTAGTCTGACTAAAATCAAACTAGTCTTGGTGTTCTGCACATGCAACAAAATGTCCTCGTATAAAGATGACGTATAAACTGCAGTACTGTCGCTGGAAAAAGAACAAACAACACAATGGCAGCGGCGAAAGCAAAACGGAGTGAAAGCTATGGAAAAGACCCACTTTTGGAGTGACAAGCATCGTACCGCAGACACGAGACATGAGAACCACAGCATGATCCACCTCGCCGTTCACCGTTTGTTTTCTGTGACTTTAACGTCAACAGGAAACTGATTTAATGTGCACTAGCTTATTGACACATACAGCGCCACCTACGGAAGAGGAGTCAGATGTACATAGCCAGTAAATACATTTTCTCCCCCCGCATATAAACTTGTCTAATTGCCTGTCTTAGTCAGACTACGGCCTTAGCTGGAATAAACTATCCATGATAGTGACTGATGTAATGTTTTTTTTTACTGTAGCGAGAAAACTTAACCTCCAACCACCATGACACACACACAAAATGTGACTGTGCTTCACTGCTTAGACTTGATAATGGAAGAAGATCATGTTAATACTGTGCCATGTCTGGGTTTAGAAATAGATAAGAGCGCTGGCAAGCTAATGCTAGCTAGCAAACTTGCAAATGAAGACATTTGTAGAAGAGAAATCAATACACATAGGCCTGCTCTGTTATAGTAATATCTACTGACTTGTCTGAAACTTCTGTTTACCAGTAGGAGTAATGTTAGCATCGGGCTAACATGTTGTTTTTGTCTTTTCTGCTGACTCATTGTCCTCTAACGTGCTTGTAGATTCAGGAACAGGCTGTTCCTCGCTCACACGAACCCGGTCACATATAAAGTATACAAACTCAATGCAACATTGCTTGCCAGACAAAAAATAAAACACACGAATTTTAATGAAAATTACTACTAAATACAGCAGTGAAATTCACTATTATGGATTAATGTGGTATGAGTTCTTAAAATCATCTTAAGTAAAGGAGGACTCATTTTAAGTAAACATTTCTTACATGACAGACTTTCTTTGCTTGTGATAAGCACAACTTAATTAGATTTTGGCCACTTTTGTCTAATTTTTGACCAGTTTTTCCTCATTATGAGGCACATTAAGGTCTGAAGGTGGCTAATCTAGTTCCATGTATTTTAGCCAAGCAAAATTTGCTCACCCCTCGGGCAGATTCCTTTTCTTTAAAAAAGAAAATGTGATTCAGTTTATTTATTTATTTTTTTTAGCTTGGCTGTATTTGCAGTTTTAAAATTTGACTCCAACCAACACACATAGTCACATAGTCAAACTGCACTTAGATATAAAACACTTCCCTACTCACTGATCATTTGCACACTAAAGTTGCAGCGATGAAGGGCGATTTGAGGTCAAGGACACTTGAGTGAAGAACTGACTGGAGAAGCCAACAATCAAATCACTCACTGTGTTATTAGTGGATGACTTGCTCTACCTCCTGATCCACAGCTGCCCACGTCTATGCGCCTCATTCTATTAGTTCATGTCAAGGGTGTGATAATTGCAAGGGTAGGAGGCGTTTGTTCTTAAAAGTGTTAAGTATTTAACCCAGTTAATCTTCTCCTCATGGAAACAGATTGTTCCCTTTGGGGACCTTTTTGTTTTTTATTTCCCATAACAAAGCGTCGTTGTTGTTGTTGTTTAAGATGACAACGCCGAAAAAGATGGAAACCGCAAATCGTTGCATAATTAGTGGCATTTTGAGACTTGCTTAGGGTTCTCAAACACTGGTTCTGTGTGGATAAAAAAAGCTGATATGTTAAAAACTAAAAGGCATTATCCAGCGTAAACCAGCTCTCCTCATTCCAGTGAAGAAATCTTAACCCTGGTAGTGAAAAGTACTCTGGTTTTGCTCTCATCTCATGTAGGTTTGTGTCTCTCTGGTAGTGATGTCAGTTTCCCAGTGAAAATCCTATAAGGATTAAGAGATGATGTGGCTGGAAATTGATACTGCACTGGCTCAGCCAATGCCTTTGCTGTTAATGGAACCACATGACTGTAAACAGAAGTTTCCCTCATGTCCTCACAGCTTGTGTTGTGACATGGGCCGTGACCAGAGAAAAGTCTGTGCCTTCACTTCACTGGAAGACTTTCATTCTGAAGGCTGACTTGCATCTGCACTGACTCGCTCTCTGTCTTTCTGTTTCCCAGCAGGAGTTAATCTGTGAGCAGCGAGCCGATGCTTCTTGGAGTGAATTGTTTGACCCGGAGCAGCTGAGCAGCGAAGCCAGAAGTGCTACCTTTGCCTGTGTGGGGTCAGGTGTTTGTAGGTGGGTACCACAGGGTTTTCAAGGTGCTGGACAAATAGTTGTCACAGTTTAGTGTCACAGTGACAGGGCCGAGCATTTGGGATTAAGAAAACACACACACACACACACGCTGGCTTTACATTGTTTGTGTGGACACTCATAGACATAATGGATTCCACAGCCCCTACCTATAAGCATAGCCAACTAAATGCTTAAACCTAATTCTAACATTAACCCTAAAACCAAGTCTTAATCCTCAACAATCCTGTTAAGTGTGGACCAGACAAAATGTCCTGACAAAGATAGGTTTCCTTGACAATTGTGCCACACAACCTATGGAAGACATGTATACACACATGCACATTTTGTGTTACATTTTCAGCCTCACTTTGAGCACGAGAGGTTGTAACATTTAAAGTAATTGACTGGTTCCAGCCTTGAATATTTGGTTTACAAAAGTGATTCCACATCGATCAGAGGTCACTTCTTACACAAAGGGATCTTTGGTTTTGCACCAATTCCCTTTGTTGGATCTTTCCTCACTGATTTGACCCAGAAATCATTCAAGTCATCCATCTTGAAGTCTTACCTAAAGGTGTTTTTTTCTGCTTGGAGGAATAAAGAGAATCTCAAAGGAGCCACAAGCATCGATATACAAGTCCATCCGTCATGGAAGGATGTGCAGCTTTCACGATAATCTATTGGTGACTGGCACTGCAGCTATAGAACTGAACCGAACCACAAAACATCAGCAACTATAGAGTATAACTATCAACAAATGCCTTCTTCTATTTGAAAGTTTCTACTTTTTTGGTATTATTCTTTTAATTTATGTGATTAATCATCTTCTGTTAGCAAGCAGAGGGAAGGAAATTTTTTTATGTCCTTGACAATTAAAGAGGTTTTGATTGTTTCCACCATTAAAATTTAGTTACGGCTGTAGAAATATAGTTTGTCGAAAAGATTCACACACTGTGGTTTGACCGATGAGAGCAAACACAAAATGCTCTGCAAAGTTTTTAATAAATGTATAGAAAACTTTCTTATTTGAACAGTGTGTCGTTGGGTGAATACAAACTTTGAAACCAGATAAATATGCCGCAGAGCTCAAAGATCCTACTTGACAGTTCATTCCCCTCTGCCACCATCTTCAGAAATGGATGAGATTAAACAGGAAATAACATTTCCCTAATTACACATTTCCTCATCTCCTCTTTCCTTGGATCTTCTCCTTTTTCTCCCAGTGTCTTCCTGAATATGTGTAAGAATCGATTCAAAAAATTATTATTATAGCGCCTATGGAAAGCGCTGTCCAACACCACAGTAAACTGTGAATTTTACTCTAAATTTAGCGTTCAATTAGATTTTCATCACCCAGTTTTAACAAGAGGTTTATTTAATAGATCTGTGCCTGTTTCAGTACATGATATCTTAAGAATGAGATAATGCTGCAAAAACAAAGTGAAGCCGCCTTCCACAACTGGAAAGAGAAGTAAGTAAAGCGTTCGCTCTTCTGCACCAAAGTCCATAAAGAAATCAACGTTTTTAAGAGCTGCTGTTCTACTGATGCCTTATTTGAAAAATTTTTTGTCACTTGAGTAAGTTCAGCTGAATGAATTTAAACAATGAAGTCACTAAATGACATAGTTGTACTTCCTGGTGGAGGAAGCAGTGGATTAATATGTGCTCATGTGCTGTGATGTAAAATCTGTGATTTTCTCAATGGAATTTGGTGTAGGAGAATGGGGAGTTTACAGACTGAAAATCCTGTCAAAGTATAAGAAAAAGAACAAAAACATTTTCTCAAGATCGTATAAACCAACTTTATATTACCACTTTATATTTTTGGGATTACCCTTCTGTTGCCAAAATCAGTTTTTCCTTCTTTCCCTGCTTTTAGGGCAAAGTTATTAAAAAATGTTGTTTTTACATCCCAGTAACTATTAAAAATGAAGTTATGGCTCGCTCCTCATTCATTCAGACAGAAGCTATTTAGCCTAAAATAACTGTATAAAGGTGTTACCAAAATGGCTGATGGGTGGTAAGACACTTAATCAGACACTGCATACATGAGACACCTTGTCAGGACCGTCATTACTTGTATTTCACCTGTTCAATTTAAACACATTTCGGTATTTAAGGACTTAAGTGACAGGTTGTTACATTGCATGACGCGACACGTTTCCCGACTCTCAGGATTTGCATGGTGTAACCTCTCATTGAAAGTCCAGCAGCATAGCATGCGTCACATCTGCATGCACGCGACAGACACCTCATCTGTTTTACAATCTCCCCGGAGGCCACTTACAGTAATCTTCTAAGTGACGAAGCTTGCGGGCAGTGCTGCTATCAAATGCTCTCACTGCCACTTTGTTTATGGATTTTCGGCATTTTCCTTTGAAGAAATTATGCTTTTATCCCCACGGGATGTTCCACATTTACAAGCCACTCGATTCTTTTTGCCACCAAAGTGGTGGAGACAAAGACTCAGACACTGGGTTTGCCAAAGCAGCTTGCTCAAAAAAAACCCAAAAAAAAAACAAACTATACAAGAATAGTGGAGCACTCAGAGAGCACAGAGGCTTAAACACTTTGTCATTCCACGAGTGTCATACACTGTTGCTCTGTCATGTCCCTCTGCAGGGTATCCTTCCACGCTGGTACTAAGCAGTCACTGATTAGGGAAATATACTGTATGCTGTATTATAACCATTCCCAAACTTAAGAATGTCAGGGCCCACTTTAAAATCTAAAAATCCTCTGAGGTCACAACTCTGATCAACACACCACACTAGGATCAATAATTCCCATATATATATTATTGTTTTCATATTGTTTTTTTTTTGCAGATTAATAATCAATCCACTTAATTTTATTAATGAACCTAGCATATCTTTTTCAACACATGCATGTGGTTATTACAGCTGGACTCCACGTATAATTACACACTTTACTGTGAAGGAAAACCTTTCAAATATGACATTTGACACGAATTACAATTGGCAAATTAACACTGAACACAAATACTGAAATGTTTGGCCTGTATGCTGACCAGCTGATACTGGATACTTACACATATAATGTCACACTATGGCTACATATACTGTATTACCTGCTATACTTGGTCAGATAAAAGAGAAAATAACACATAATTGAAGCACCATGAATAGAAAACACCATGGCTTTGTTTTATACCTTAACTCTATTGTGCATATTGTATAGCAAATTAAAACTTAAAAACATATTTATCTATTTATATTTAATGACCTATCATGGCCCGTCTGCAGTACCGTGGGTCACTTGGGTGTCACGAGCCACACTTTGGGAATCATTGCGCTATTATTTATATTTATTTATTATTTAGTTTTGGTTATGGAAGTGCTGATATTAATAAAAGAAAGGTCTGTCTGAGTGTGAGTCAACAGCAAATATCCACTAAGTCTCACCTAGATATTTATCCTAACCCTACCTACCTCGTACCTACATTTCTACCTACAGTTTTTCCTTCCTATCTATCTACAGTACTTACCTGCCTATATTCAACCTACCCACCCTCCTATGAACCTGCCTACACACCTACCTTAACTCCTTCAGAAATTACAGACTGAATGATCTTCCTACCACCCTACAGTACATTCCCTCCAACCAACCAACCTATTTTCCTATGAACCTACTCCACCTACCCACCCAGCTTCCCTCTTATCAGAAATACCTGGTTGATCTACCCTCCTACATTCCTTCTACCAGCACTACCTCCCTTCCTATGAGCCTACCTGCCTTTCTACCCAACCACCCTCCCTTTTTCAGAACTACCAGCATGAATGACCTACCTACCTACCTACGGTACATTCCCTCCAACCAACCAACAAACCTACATCCTTCCTACCTACCAACCAACCAACATATTTTCCTATGTACCTACATTACCTACCTACCCAGCTTCCCTCTTATTAGAAATACCTGGTTGGCCTACTCTCCTTCAGAACTACCAGAATGAATGACCTGCCAACCTACATTCCCTCCTACCAACCTATTTTTCTTTGAACCTACTGTACCTACCCACCTTCCCTCTATCAAAAATACCTGGTTGATCTACCCTCCTGCATTCCTTCGACCAACCTACCTCCCTTCCTATGCACCCACCTTCCCTCCTTCAGAACTACCAGACTGACATACCTACCTACCTGGTGGAAGTAATTAAAAATAAATAAATAAAATAAAGATGTAAGTTTAAAAATGCATCAAAGATGTGCTGTGTGAACTCACAGCAGGAGGAAATGTGCAGCCGTGTGTCTCGCATGATAAATGGCCTCACCCTCTGCTGAAAAGGCAGCGAGCAATAATAAGAATAGAGTAAGTAGTGTCATTCATCGTGTGCTTGGAAGAGCACACTTGAAAGGCTACGTACCAAGAAACTCAGGCACTGTTTTGCAAATACAGTGCAGCTTGCCAATATAATTGAAAGGTCCTCGCATGCAAGGTAATAGAATTGTCCTTTTTTTTTTTTATTTTCCTGGGTCTTGATGTATTGGGGTGAGAGAGAGGAAAATACAAAGGTTTTCTTTCTCTTTTTTCCCATTCTGTAGTTTCCATATGCATTTTGATGTGATGTTACACTGAAGGGGAGAGATTTACATTACACTCCTGGATGAGACGTCCCTGCACAAAACCCTCATGTTAATCCAGCCCTAATGTAAACATGAAAATGCTCTGGTGTTGTGTTTGCAGATGGTGATGATGCTGATTTACATTTGGTCGTATGATAGATGCCACAACGCACAGCGAATTTACATTAAAAACAGCAAGGGGCAGATGTGTAGTTCATATATTTGTGAGCACAGCAGCGAATGTGACAGGTCGTAAATTTCGCTTTCTGTGCCGCTTAGTTTTACATTGCACGTATGTAGCCTGCAGCTAATCACACAATTAGCCTACATCACTGCCATTGTGTGATAATGCAGTGATTCATTTTAAAAAGTATATAACTCGTAAGTAAGAGACAAAAAGCAGCGATCCCCTATAAAATTACATTTCTACACTACTTAACTTTTCATCAGGAGTGTATTTAAAATAATAATAATAATAAATTCTAAAACATTATGTTGTTTATGTTTTCTGGAAAAGTTTTGTAAAGAAAAAAAAAAACACATTTTCATTTAAATGTTTGTATGTTTCCTAAAGACCGTTTCTGATGTTTCATTATAGTTGTTTTTTGAAAGGAAACTGTAAAAAAAAAAAAAAAAAAAAAAGTAAAAATAATTATACTGTTTAAATATTTATTACACTTGGTAAGGAAAATATTTTCTGTTTTTTTTAATGTTGGGTTTCAGAAGAAACTTGTTTTGTCGAATAGAACTAAGATTTCTGGACGACCCCTTTTTTGGAAGGGAAAAAAAACATATTTTTCTTTATATGTTTTGACAGTTGAACATTTTCCACAACAAAATTATATTATTTATATGTTAATGTTTTTCTCTTTTTTAAAAAAAAAAAAATTACAGTCTACATAACCACTTATTACGATTTGTAAGAAATATATTTCCTGAAATGCAGTTATAAATTCTTTATGAGACCCTGATCTCTGAATTTTACTTTATTTTTTGACTATTTACATGTTTATTTAGTTTTTCATCAGAAACAGCATCTGACTTGACAGGTTGGGGTGAAAGGAAAATGGGGGACAAAAAGTGGGGGAGAGGAAGGGAAAGAGGGAGGTGAGATAGGAACAGAAGAGAAAGACCAGGAGCAGATATACAACAGTTGTATCACATTTAGATAAATAGTGTATATCTTATAAAACAAAAGCGGCGACATAATTGAACCAAGAAAAAGAAAATAAACAATCAGCAATTAAATTGTTCTGTCCCCTTCCACAGTTATTTAATGATATTTATCTTTTTTTTTATTTATATTTTAGAAGTACAATTCACAGGTATAAATGTGACCTTTTATTACTCTTCTCAAAAATTATATTTCTTCATCATTTCCCTTCCAAAAGTAATTTGTTATTACAATTTTTTGTCACATCATGCAAATGCATCATCTCAAACATCAGAACTCACACTTTAGAAGGAATTGTGAAGGGTAAAGGTCAGTGCGTTTGCAGCAATTTTCTGGTCCTGATGCCCACTGAAAGCACTTTACACTACAGTTTTTGGCCATTCACTCATTCACACTCATTCACTCACATGTTCATCAACTTGACTATAAACACAGAGCATCTCTTAAAACGAATATAAGGCAGCCCCTTAACTTCCAATCAAATGTCATTAAGGGGAAACTTAAGGTAACACTAGCGAGTAAAATTTTGATCTAAATCGCTTATGTTATATTTTAGAAGTAGTTAACCCTGCGGGATTTAAACTGGCCAAAAATCTCCCTGTGCACAGCCTCTGTTAAACAGTCTTGTGCTGCGGTCACACCAAATGCAAATATTTGCTTCGCGGTGGAACAGATGCTGAAATACTTTTTTGAGCATTCGCGCCTATTGCAAGAGTGGCGCAGGAAGTCTGTATATTTTAACCGTACTGAATGGACTGACTTCAGTCGGCATGGACTTCTGACTGGCAGACGTGAAGTCACGACACGGGTTTGACATCAGTCAGAGAATCTCAGATTCTCGTTTCTGCCAAAGGTTAAATTTTCCAATTCATGCGAATGGAGTCAGTGACGCAAAAACACTGGCTAAAGTGAAATACGCATCTATTCACATATGTGCATTGACTTTGTATGTAAACTGACCACACCAAAAATTCTCCACTGACTGTAGAATATACTGTATCTGCACCAGAAACACTGGCTTATTAAAAACCAGGAAGAGGCCGTGCATATATTCAATGACAATACTTTTTTATATCACATATAGAATATCGTGCCAATTCACAAGCTGTTGGCACATATATCAGAAATAACACAGAGCTTAGTTGTTTTTGCCAGGGACGTATTTCCAGCTTAAAGACGACCCATCCAACCACTGAACCACGACCGACAAGAATCACCTCTCTATTTTCAGTGTGTGCTGCTCAGACTGACAGTTTAATGAGAATAGTGGGTCATCTTCAGATTAGAGAAGGCAGACAAGAGACACAGGGAGGATTAGATGATGAAACTTACTAAAACTGTTACAGATTTCTTTAAGACAGAGATAAAGCTTTGCTTTTGTACGTCAACAACCCCTGTAGGAAATAACAGTCAATTCACCCGAGCCATTAAACTGAGAGGAATTTCAATCCATGATATTTTTAGAGCTGACCTTTCTACATCATGTCAAGACCATTAAATTGGGAAGTGTTAGTACAAAGGGAAACAACTGATAGGTCGTCTTTAAAGGTAACTTTTTCCTGTCGATCGATACGGGGAGTGAAGCTGAAGGTGAAGGCAAGAAGTAAAGAAGTGCACTGATACAGCCACAGTCAGGATTCAGTCTTATATATATATATATACAGACCCTTTCCAAAAAATTAGAATATCATGGAAAAGTTTATTTATTTCTATAATTCCATTCAAAAAGTTAAACTTTCATAGATTATAGATTCAGGGCCCACAATTTAAACTATTTCAAGTATGTATTTGTTTATTTTTACATAATTTGGGCTTCCAGCTGGTAAAACCCACGAAAACAGGAATTCAAAAAATTAGAATACTCTGGAGAAATCACCATTTACTCCTCAGTTTTTGCATAAAAAAAAGAAAGAAATTAGGATCACATCAAATCAAAGTTATGGAAGCCCAGATTGCCTTGATGCTTGCTGTCAGCTCTTCTTTGTTTTTGGGTCTGGTGCCCCTCATTTTCCTTTTGATAATACCCAATAGATTCTCAATAGTTTGGCGAGTTGGCTGGCCAGCCAAGCACTGTGATGGCATGGGCTTCCAACCAGGTTTTGGTGTTTCTGGCGGTATGGGCAGGGGCCAGGTCCTGCTGGAAGATGAAATCTGCATCTCCATACAGTTACTCAGTAGAAGGAATCTTGACGTCCTCTAAAACATTCTGGTAGACTGTTGCGATGACCTTGAATTTAAGAAAGCAGAGTTTACCAACACCTGCACTGGGCATTGCACCCCAAATCATGAGTGACTGTGGATATTTATATACACACCGGACCTCAAGCAGCTTGGGTTCTGTTCCCCACCCTTTCTCCAAACCCTTGGACCTTGATTCCCTAATGAAAGGCACACTTTACTTTCATTGGAAAAGAGGACCTTGGACCACTGGCCAACAGTCCAGTCCGTCTTCACCTTAGCCCAGATGAGATGCTTCCTAAGTGGCTTGACCCGAGGAACCCGACAGTTGTAGCCCATCTTCCGGATGCGTCTGAATGTGGTGGTTTTTGAAGCTGTGACTCTGGCCTCATTCCACTCTTTCTGGATGTCTGCCACATTCTTGAATCTTCTCTGTTTGATAATCCGCTGAAGCCCAGAGTAGTGTTGTATTTGTTGTGTGTATAGCATCATTTAAACAATAAGGTAAATTACAATAGTAATTAAACCAGTGATAAAGTGATACAAACCAATGAGTTGCACGTTTAATGCCACAGTCGAGCTACAAGCAGCAGGAGATACGGCAGGAAACATTTTCTAGGCTCAAAATCCCCTCATCATTTTTGGATGTGCACATTTAAAAAAAAACAAAAAAATCACTCTGTACTTCTTAAAAAACAGACCTTCTCACTCCTCATCCCTTTTTTGCAACGTCTGAACAATTTGTGCACACTCTATGTTATGATGTTAGCCTTTAGAAACATCAACAAATAAAGGGTGGGTTCCGGTTAGCAGCAGGGCTAATGTTAATGCTGCTAACGGCAGACAAACTACTACGTTGTATCAAAATTGCTGTGAGGAATCAGGTTTCGCATGAGTCAGCATTTTCCTGTTCATGGTGGTTGCTGGGATGCTACATCTTATAGATTCACTTTTAGCAGTGCTGTCGTACGGCTAATGCTAGCGCTGTTGTCAATAGACAAACTACTGTTTTGAGTGTGTATGAGGAGTTGGACTAGCAAGAGTCAGCGTTTTCATATTTGGTGCAGTTTTTGGAACGGTACGTTTTCAGCCAATGGACTTTCTCCTTGACTTTTTTTGGTAATATCTGCGTTGTTTCTGCACATTTGATGTTGCGTAAACTTTTTTAAATCACCACATAGGTAGCGAGACAGATTGAGTCAGCATTAGTGTTGCCACTGTGCAGCTAACACTGCTAACAGCAGACAAACTATTTTGGAGGGAATTTGCATTAATGTACTAGAAATCGGGCTAGCGTGATTCTGCGTTTTCATATTTGGTGGGGTTGCTAACATGGTACATTTTCAGGTGGAGACGCTGCAGTTGTGAGACAGGTTTTCTTGCGGTACTTGTCACACAGAAATGCCAAAATACTCTTCATGTATGTGTTGTAAACACAACACGTGGAGCAGTGTTTCTACTGTTCGAAGACTTGCAAGGATTCTTTGTTTCTATGTTTCTATATTCTGTGTTTTCTTTTGAAAGGTAAACCGGATGTCTTATTTTCCTACTTCCTCTCTAATTTATGCAGCTCTGCTGCGGCATCTGCCAGAAATAGAACGGGGTTACTCTGCGCCCTTTTTTTTGCGATGTCTGAGTCGTTTCTGTCTTCGATATATTTTAGCCACATAGATTTTTTGCTGTGGTTTATAGAAGTCAGGACTGTATCACAGACAGATGGCAGATGCTGCTCTGGGTCAATGGAATCTTAAAATGGTCCTGTGCCCCCTAAAATGCAGCTCCAGCTTCCCCAGGCAGGACTTCAAACTGCCCCAAAAACATCCGAAAGTCTGTCCTGAACCAGGGCAGTGGTGGAGTCACAGCTCCAGTGTGAGCCAGTCAACTCTCTTATCTGCTTTTCTTGAGCGAGGACGAGTTCACTGTGAAGCCATCACTTTTCTCTGAGGTCAATACTCTTTTGAACTTTAATTTAAAAAAGTTTTGCAGCTTGACGCTTTGTATTGCTGCTGGTATTTGTATAAATTTGACAAACACTTGATATTTCATTTGTCAGACCTCTGATTTGATCTTTGTAATTTTGAAGGACTCGAAACGCTCACACTGTTGTTTTCACCGGAGTTGATTGAACCTTTTTGTTGCTGTTCTGGTGTTAGAGCTCACAACACCTTTGAGTAACAGTAATTACCAATCTCTGAGTTGAAAAGCTCACCTGAATCCCTATGTAAGGGTATTGTAGAGTATGTAAGGCTAAATTTAAATTATTCAGCCTGTGAAGGTTCTCAGTCATCCTGGCCATTGTATCCTCAGGTGATGACAAAAGGCAGATACTGAATTTCATTTGAATAGACAAAAATTCTGCTGCTTCACATTACGTTAAGGCTTTGGAGCCCAATAAATGAAGACATTTACAAAACAGTCCCTTTTTCGCTTGAAAACTCTCCATGTGGACCAGAGGTATTTTTGAAAACAGGTTTTCCCTCCTCCGTTTTTTAAAATAATCCTGTCCACACACAATGAAGTTCTCGAAAACATATTCGTGTGAAAACACAAAAAGCATGCCAAGTCAACAGGTGACAGTGTAACTGGAACTGTGAAGTTGTGTTGGCCAATTAGAAGAGAGAGAGACAAAATGACAACCACCGTTCCAGTAGGCAAATGGCAGAGAAAAATAAACTGTGTGTAGTGTTAAATGTCCACTAAACAACAACAACACTAGTATAAGTTGGGTGATGTTCATCACACAACTTGTCTTATGTAAACAAAGGTGACCAAACAAATCAACCCTGCGGGAGTTTTACAAAAATGTTTGTTTTCAGAGTCATAATCTACTGAAAAGCAAAAAACAAGAAAAAAATGACAGTTACCCACCTACTGCACATGTGGACAGGGACTTAGTCTGGATGGACACGAACAGAGTTCACTTCCTACTTTGTTCTTATCGACCACAACATGAGCTATGAATTAGCTGTGAATGAAAAGCTCCATTCAAATGTACCAACAGAAGTTGCTGCTCTGATATTTTTCCATTTACTCAGGAACGTTCCGACGATAATTAAGCTGTTATGTTAAAAAAGTGGAAATACAGTTGGACTTCACACTGATGGCTCAGTTTTTGAGATGTTCCATGGGTTGAACCTCTCCCAAGCTTAATTTAACATTGGTGCCACCTACTGGAACTAATGTACATAAACAACTGCAGCAGAAAGAATCACTTTACTGCTGACACTGGTGAGTTTGGGTGAAGCCTTACTTCTTCTTCGCTGGTCTTTGATTTGACTCCTGATGTTGGCACAGCAAGACCAGACCAAGTGCAATGAGATGCGATCCCCACGGCGGCTTTGTGACCGACACTGTGTTTGAGTATGATGATAACCTGCCCCAGTGTTTTGCAAACATCAGAGCCTCATATTCGTTTGATCAAACTGATAAGAGATAAGCTCGGGGATTTCAGAAGGTCGGATATTTGAGCCTCCTGCTGGATTTTGTCCATAATGTGTTGCCACTTGTCCTCATTCTGAACAGTCTGCGGCAGCAACAGACCGCCGAGTCTGTTTGCGCCGAGGGAATCATCTTCCTCTTTACCACCAGTGCATCAATTATCAGGCAAATTAAGTTTAGCCATATTGTCTCTGTTTCATATTGCAGATTACGTGAATGTTTTTTTTAATAATGCCAGCAGCAGTTCACCAGGTGGGAATCTGATATTGCTTGTATAATTATATTTATTGCAGTCTAATATTTTTTTTTATTGTTGATTGTAGTTGAGTGTTCCCCAGCCTCTGCAGCATAGATTGGTTACATGGGCCATGTTTGATTTCAGAAATGATTCACATAAACATTAAATACTTGTAAAAGTTATATATATACATATATATATATATATATATATATATATATATAGCTGTAACATTTTTGTTCTTTTAAGGCCATTTTATTTTTTCAACCAGCTGTGTCACTCATCATAGTGAAAATACAGTAGGTGTTTATTCAATTTTGTGTTTTTCTAGAGAATGTTAAGAATCTCCCTTCCATTCATTCATTATGATTTAACACACGCACAAAGGTTGGGAACTTTACTTTAATGTAAATGTGGCCTTGCTACCTGAACCATAAATGTGGCAGTTGCTGCTGCTGTTTGAAAATGTCATCACTTCTCTCTGTTGCTGTAGTGTGGACTTTGTCAAACTCCACATGTTCTGTATTTGTATAAAGCATATTTCTAGTCTTAATGACCACTCAAAGCTGCTTTACCCTTCAGCTGTATCATTCACCCATTCACTCACATCATTCATACAGTGCATCACACGCAGGTCGGTATGTAAACCGGTGGAGCAGATAACCGAGCCCTCAGTTGGTTGCAGCTGAAAGGCGACTCGCTCTACCACTGAACCACCAGCATGTCGTCATTGTAAAAAGCAGGTCCCTGACCTGAGTGATCCTCCACCCTGCAAGTCCACACACTACTATCTCCAAGGTTTTCACCAAGGTTCGCAAGGTCAAATTCAAACTTTCTGAGTCACAGGTCCTAAAAATCCATGTGACGTAAACGTCTGAATTTAATCTCGTCCAGAGCTCTAATACTGAGGGGTGTTGGGGAGCTTTACTTTGAAAAGGGAACTATGTTACAAAATGATTGGACTTGAAAAAGTAACATTTTATTTTATGTTGCCATATGAGAAAAGTAATTCCTTGCAGTACATTTGCGTGAGTGAAAATGAAAACCCTCACAATGTCTGTACCTCTTGACCTCAGGGCCAACTGTATGTCTTTCACTTGCGTGTGCAGTTGATAAAATTCTTATTCTTGGCTGTTCACAAGTCAGGTTTTTTGGGTAAACCTTTTTGAGTTAGCAGCAAATGTTTGTCAGTTGCTGTTCCTTCTTAGATGTGTTTTGCAGCAATTTTTTAATAATCTTACAGAAGGAAGGAAACTCTTCAGGTGAACGTTAGCTTCTCTTCCACATGTAGTCTGCTACAAACTTGTTAATATCCCTTGGAGTGACAGTTTTAGCCTGGTTAAATTTTATTTGTTATCTCAGCACTAGAGGATGCTGCCGTCAGTGGCGGCATCCTCTTCCTCCTCCTGCCACAGCTGACAGACTTGTGTTACTACTTGCACTTTAATATTCTGCAAATACTTCCACCACCAGGCTAACACTGTCTGTTCTGTCATCCCGCTGTCATCGCAGACATGAGCAATGAGAAACAAGAAGAAAAAGGTGGTAAAATATGCATAAATTAATAGTAAAAAAAAAAAAATAATACTTCAATCGCAGACCTACATCTTAGTTTATCAAAAAGGAAGGGACGTCCCACAATTCTTGCAGCACTTTGTAAATGTGAGAGACCTCAACAGTGAAAAGTCAAACTAAAGTGTCTGGAGTTTGCCTTGTTTTCCTGAAAAGTGAAATTTGGACAGACTAATTCATCCTCCTCACCGAAATGCCTAGTTCTTGACCATCTAAAGCAGAATGGAGGACAGCAAGACTTATTTCCCGGAAAGAAACACAAGGCTGACTAAACGATTACATCTGCAGAAAACATTTACCCTCTGGAAGGATTCATCGTTTTCAGGGCAAGGACATTTTACCAGGGACGCTGAGGGAAGAATGTAACAATACAATACAAAGAACAAGCATGAAATTTGGAACTGGAAGAGTTCACTCCTTTCGTCTGTGCCGTTGCATCAGTCGGGCTCCAGATGGATGAAAATCAACTGACCTTGTCTTCCCTGCTGTATGTTTCAAATCCTTTCTTTCCTTGTTGTGTGAGTCACAACATTGACATCAGATTACAGATAATGAGGCATGTTTTCCTCATGTTTGTCTTTTGTGGCAGTGGTCGCAGGTAACTCTGTGTGTCACCTTGGAAACGTGGCTCCCACTTTATTTGGAATTATCTTACAAACGATAGACTCATTTGAGTTGAGAGTAGACTCAGTTCATTCATTTCAGTTTAGGAAGTCACACAAACACAGGAAGTGGGAGTTTCACGGTTCGTGACCTCTAGTGCTGTGTATTGCAAATTCTGTCTGAATTTGTCGGTAAAACTGTAACATGCAGTCCATCTTTCTTGTTGCTTGGTGACAATTTGCTGCTAGGATTAAGTGAGAAACAGCACATATAACTGATGAAGCGTTTCACAACAGCCCACAATGGTTTGAGTCCAGTGGTGGTTGTCGCCGCATGATGTCAGCACTAGGAAATCACTTGAAAATCCTCCACTTTATATGCATTGCCGCACGTGACCACATTTCTAAAGCACAGACTCCTTTGGTCCTGAAGGGAGGAACAGCGGTCGTAACCTAGACATGGTTGAGTAGTTCAGGGAATGGACTGTTTGTGTGTCACAACAAAAATTGAGTCTTCCACTCTGTATTTTGCTTTTGTATCTACAACTTGTTGCGTTGCAATGAAAAGGTATTCACAAAAAACAGAGAGCGATTCTCAAAGATTGGTTCAGGACTTTTTTTGTCCAAACAAATTTGCTGAATTTACCCAAACTCTTAAGTTCAGATTTATGTGAACGTATATGTTTATATAGCTGTAAATTAGTCTTTACATTTTGCTCAAATTTTCTCTTGTCATGACGAATATTGTGATTTGGGTCATAGTAGTTTGCTGTTTTCAGCAGCAGTTTGTGGAATTTAGTGGAGGTTGTGCACGCAGGGATGCAGCCGTGCTCCGCTGTTGCTTCTTTCTAACATTGAAATGTTGAATCCCTCAGGGAAAACTACTAAAAGACAATGTAAACATTTTTGATCATTATCAGATATTTTAATCCCTATTGCTCCTATAAAGTCTAAGATTCTCCTTGTTGACAACTGACCGGAAGTTAAGGAAGTGGTTTGTATTTTAGTGGCAGTGATGCTCCATGAATATAGTCCATTTCAGTTAGACTAACATGTTTGCATGTATTTTAAAGTTGTGTGTTAGTCAGACTAACGCTACAAGGGACCTCTGACTCTGAAAGCCTGGACATGAACTTTTCTGAAGCTAATAAAGATTTTGTGGGGAGGAGTCGTGGCTCACACTGTTGCCTTGCAGCAAAAAGACCCAAGTTTGCATCCTGGTCTAACTGAGGACCCTTCTGTGTGGAGGTTGCATGTTTTCCCTGTGTGTATTTGGGTTTTCTCCTTCTTCTCAGTTTCCACCCACGGTCCACAAAAACACCGAGGTCAGATGGACATTTTTAATTGCCCCCCTAGGTGTGAGTGAATGTGAGTGAATGGCTGTTTGTGTCTGTCCTGTAATGGACTCCTGGACCTGTCCAGGGTGTCAGCTGGGATTGCTCCAGCGGCCAACATGACCCCCATGTTGAGGATTAAGCGGTAGACAATGAATGAAAGAATAAAGATTTTTAATGGGTAAGAAAGTGAAGTGTAAAGGGAGAGAGACATGCATCAAAGGTCCACAGGTGGAACTGGTGGAATTGATCCCAGGCCCCAGTGAAGATCTTTTGATTTTGTGTTTAAAATGAATTAATGTGATGATCAGTTTTGTGGGAAACATGTTGGCCTCCAAGCAACGTGCCTCCACTGGAACTAAAATTAATCAGCACAATAATCCTACTGCTGCTCTCCAGTCAAGTATGGTCAAACTCGACCGTCCATTCGCCTCGCTCCCCCATCCATGACAACAAGGGACTGCCCACTTTTTTTCATCTGCATGGCTGGAGGTACTTACTGTGATTGCTCTTCCCATTGTTTGAAATCAAAAGCAACGGGAGGTGAATCATTTCAAGTTCCGTCCTTCAGTTTCACCTTTGCTGCCCCCGTCACAAGTGCTTCTCTTCAGAACATGATGTTTGGAAAATGGTCAGTTGTGGTTATCTGTTTGTAAAATGTAAAAATGCTTGTAAAATTGGCTACTGAGTTTTGGAGCGACAGCTCAATGGACCGGAAGTGGTCACGGACGGAGTCACTGTCCCTTTAGACATCTCCGTCTCAAAGATAATCTGACAAAAACATAAGACACTGACAATTATTTTCTAGTATTTTGACCGATGTCGGTGTAGAAAACTTGGGGGAACGAGTTCCAGGCAGACGGCGTCCACTTCTGGTCCATTGAGCTGTTGCTCCAAAACTCGGTAGCCAATCAGCAGGCAGCTTCCTAAGGCCCGCCCATGGTCAGAATTGCAAGTCAAGCGAAATTCTGATCATTGCAAACAAAGAGTGATCATTTATTCAGACAAATAAAATACAATAATATTGAATGGTTAAATCACTATTTTGATTGCAATTTGTGTATTTTGATTTTGTAGGACTTTTTTGTTTGCTCAATTCATAAAGTGTTGTTTGCTCCATACTAATTCCATAGAAACAGATCTGTGTTAGCTTAGTCTGAAAAACAACAGCAAAACTGAGTAAATGAAAGAAAATGATGTGTCACCAGGACATGAAGACGTGGTTTTGACCCATAAACTGCAGTGATTCAAAGACGTGGACTTTGAATCACGGCATTTGAAACACAGACTGGCTATTTAGCCTGGAATACAAGAATTTGCAGGTTACTTTGGAGGACACAAACACATTCTTGGAGACTTTGGAGACCAGAAGTTTTTCTTTGGATGAAACTTAAAAAAAAGACACAACAATTCAAATATTGTGTCCTATAAAAAATTCCGACAACCACCAGCTGATTGTCAGGTGGAGAAGATCAACAGCGAAGCCAAAACGTCCAGCGGCGTCTTTTGATTGAAAGACAACGACCCTGACAAAACCTCTGAGACGCGGCAGAAAAATTCAGTCCTGAGAAGAATGCAAGGCTATAAACAGACCTTCAGCCTCAGTCTTCATCCACGGAGCAGGATTTCTTTTTCTCTCTTTTGCCTAATGGTTCATTCAAGGATGTATCTACTCTTCAACATGAAGGGTACCATTGTAAAAAAAAAAAAAAAAAAAAATGCTTTTAAAAAATACATTTGTGCATCTAGAAAGACAAAATATTTGAGGAGAAGTTTCAAGTTTTGAAAGTTTTCCCTTTAAAGGACCAGTCTGTGTGGTTTGAGGGATCAATCAGCAGGAATATGTTTTCATTATTGTTTTATGATCTGAAATTAAACATAATATTTGCTCGCTCTGCTTTACTGGCTCTTCAAGCTGCTTTATTGGCTGGTTGGCAGTGGGCGGAGCAACAGGCCAAAACACCAAATCAAGACATAGAGTTTGTGGCTGTTGTAAATAAACTGCCTGTATCATAAGCAACCATTTAACATCCTCCTTAGTCTCTGAGGACATACAGTACATCAGTGTTTTCCAAACCCATACGTGGGGTTTTTGGGGTCAGTTTTAACCTTTAAGTTAAGATTCCGTGTCTTTTGTGTAGTCTAATTTTTCTGCACTATTTTTTTCTCGTCTATTAGAGGCTGTGTGATTTAAATACGCAATTTAATTACTGTATTTATTAATTTCATTTTTTTTTAAATTTTCTTTCATTTTGATGTCTTTGCAAAGCACTTTGTGTTGCCTTTGTGTATGAAATGTGCTACATAAATAAATTTGCCTTGCCTTGCCTAAGATTCGTGTGTGTTTGTTTCAAATAACATGCATAAAATTGACTTTTAATTGATTTTTCAAACTTACTTACTTACAGATGTTTTGTTTACCAATTCAAAATTATTTTAGCTGTTACAGATAAGCAGGAAATTTCTTGCAGAATACACCTTTAATGTTTAAATAATTCTTTACCAGGCAGCGAGTAGCTCAGAGAAGCATGACATCGTCCCTGATGAGTGCATTAAGATATTCTTCTTGTCGCGGCAACACCTCCAAATTACATTTTGAACAGGCAGAAGTCGCGAAGGTCGCTCGTCTCGGCATCTAATTTTCTTCATATCCACAAATTCATATTTAAATCCATCCCATAGAGCTTTCTGCTGGTCACACTGATTACACACCATCACATTTGAGTTAGATGGAAGAAGAAAAAAAAAAACATATAATTGAATGCGGAGTTGCACAGAATCAGGTCAAGAACTTCCAACGACAGCGATATTCCACACATCGACACATTTTACTGTCATTTTTCTGACACGACAGCAAAGTTTATGAACCAGAAGTAAAGTTATTGTCAAACAGAGCCTGAAGTTTCCATCAAAGGGGAAATGTATTTTAAAATAAATTTCAACATTTCTTCTAATATGTGAAGTATGACATTGTTATTACTTATAGATGTTACAGTTACTCTCTGAGCAGAGGCCTATAAGCAGGAACATCTCAGTGAAAGCACATATTGTCTTTTAACTGCTAATTCTCCCCTTGAGAAATGTGCCATAACATTCTCTCCCCCTCTCCGTGTCCCATCTGTCTTTCTCGCTTGTAATTATTAATATTAATTTTTCACTTGTGTCATATATGAGGTCTCTTTTTTGTTTTACAATGCAATTGCTAATAAAATCAACAGGTAAGTGTGTTGGAATTCATGTTTAACTGTTATTATTAAACTAAATGCTTTCAGTCAACTCTCTGTCACATGGAATAGAATAACAACTACGGTGTTTTCATTTTTAAGCCATATCTCCAAACCCTGTTGCATACTTTGAATGTAACAAGTGGGTAACTCGGTTACAGTTGAATGAGCTCTGCTCGTTCTCCTGTAACCTTTGGCATCGACGGGACCTTTTCTCCCAGAGAACTGCTGCTGCTGCCTGGATACTTTCCCCTTTTTACAGACTCTTCTCTGTAACCACTCGAGATGTTTGTGTGTGAAAATCCCAGTAGATCAGCAGTTTCTGAAATACTCCAGACCAACGAATGTGTCATGCTGAGTCTCTTAAATCGCCTTTTCTTGCACATTCTAAAGCTCAGTTTGAACTTAACACTAACGGTGAGCACTAGCCAACTATGACCACAATTTTAATGCATATTATTGAAGTAATACCTCTATATAAGTGTCAACTAAAGCAGAACACTATAGGCACCATAAATGTTGGCTTTATGGCAGAGCATTTGTACTAAATCACGTTAGATGGAACATAAAGAGAACACTGAGTGTAAATTCTATCATTTTTGATTTTTCATTAAAGTGAATGAAATGAATTTCAGCTTTTCTTCTAATACTCTGTTCTTTTTTCCAAGCGCTGATGCTGATCGTCAAAAGTCAGTGCAGTAAATGGCCCATATATATTCACAGTTTTCATTTTTGTGCTTATACCAATACATCTGATGACAGTTCAACAAAAAAAATTGCTTCACTTCAATATTAATTGAACAACACTTATGACCTGTGTCTCCAGTCTGCAGTTCAATGTACTTAGATTTTAAATAAAATCAATGTATATAATATGACAAAACTGAACTTTATTTAAATAAACCTTTAATTCAAATAAGTTTCAGTGACATAGCAGACTTTTCCCTTAAATCAAGTTGAATTTCCTCAGAAGACACCCCTCCTTCACAGATGAAGCTAACAGCTAAGCTAACCCGTCTGTAGATTTACTCCTCATTACACCATCTTTGGTGCTGAAACTGTTAATACGCGCACACATCACTATTTCAGATGAGCTTGTCTCATCCCTTTTCACTGCAAACCAACAAAACCTGTGTCACCGTACTGATGGACCAAGAGGATGTTCAAAATGGATCCATAAGGCCAAACTGTGCTCACAGTGCCCTCTAATGGACCATGCTGTAATTACTGCAGACATTCTGATGGGCTTCTTGGCTGTGCATTTTGAACTGAACTTGCTTTTAGGTACAAAATCAAGTTCAAAGTCCAAATGCACATTTGAAATTTGGATAACAAGCGACAGCCCTAATAACTATTTATGAACTGATTCATTGACATTTTTTTTTAAATTGACAGGTTTGCCTCCAATTCTTTCTCTTAGTATTATTATTAATTATAATAATAATAAGAAGAATAACCAGAAAAATAGTAATAGTAACTGCAAATATTGTCTTTAAACTGCAGATTCTCCCCATGAGACATGTGCCATAAGGTGCGCTCTCTCTCTCTGGCTCCACAGTTCTGATGATGATGATGATGACGATGATGATGATGATGATGGAGAAGGGGGTAAACTCGGAGCGCACGTCTCCCTCCGCCGCCGCCGCCGCTGCTGCGCGCGCGCGTCTCGCAGCAAAAGTGAAGTGAAGATGCTTCTTCGCTTCCTGCCCACAGTCCAAAAACCAGACATCCACTCAGCAGCAGCAGCAGCAGCAGCAGCAGCATCACTCCCTCTCCTGCTGCTGCCTCAGAGCCCAAAAAACTGCTCGCGTCCCTGTCCTCCTGCGGGAACTTGCCCTGCTGCCGGAGCTCATCCATCCAGCTCGGAGAAGGAGGCAGGGAGAGGAGGAGGAGGAAGAGGAGGAGGAGGAGGAGGAGGAAGCACCGGAGCTCTGGAGCGCCGTCACCACCGCCACTATAGCGCATACACCCGTGGACACAGCTACACGCGTAAGGATGGGCGCGCTGACAAAAGGACGTTACCTCTCCAGCACCGGTCTCCTGCTGCTGCTTCTTTGTTTCACGGCACCAGTGATCTCCAAAGGTAAGAGCTGCCCGCGTGTCTGACACTCTAACCCTGTGCTGTTTGTGTGGGCTTTTTAAATTAAACCATCAATTAAAATCAATTCCTTCTTTGTGCCAAATAACCCTCGCGGTTACGCACCGCTTGCGACAATTCGGCCACGTTTACGGCTTCAAGTGTTTGCAAACAGAATCTTTGCGCGCAATTTCCCGACGTGAGATTTTTTTTATTTGGATTCCTCCTCGGACTTCACTGTCTCTGCTGGAGCTTTCGTTTCTCTCTGCTCCCTCTTTGCGCAGCACACGCAGCCTCTCATATGAATTCATCACACAGTCAACTTCTCACACTCCTTATGTTTTTTTTTCCCCCCTCCCTCTCCACGCATCCACCTCTAATCAATGTTCACTGCCCCCTCTTTCAATCACACATCGCAGGGTCTTGAATGAATCCATCACTGTGCCAGCGCTGCGTTCACTGTCAAGAATAACTGTCACGCCTGTGCAACAGGCACCGTGTCTGTGATTTTCTCTGGGAGTTACACCTGTGGTTTGTGGCTTCTACACACACACACACCGATATGATGAAGTGGAGGCAGCAGAGTTCGGGGAAAAACAGAAGGAGGCTGTAAATAAATGGCAGCTTGTTTCTATGTGTTCATGCATTCATTGTTGAGCCCAAGCAGGAGAAATAAAGAGGAGCTGTTCTTCTGCCACTGGCGTAACTACAGCAGTTTTAGTTGAAGGGCAGCAGGGCTGAGGCATTGGGGTGCCCTCTCCCCCACCACCGCTGCTTTTCAGGGGAAATCTAATGTGTATTGGTATCTAGAAATGTTTTTATTGATCGAAATCTTGACTGTATTTTATTAAGCAACGGCGTGTAAAAATATCCTGTCTTTCATCAAATATGTGTTGAACCTCCCGCTCACCCATAATGTAAAAAGCGGCATTTAAAGCTGAGGAGACTACAGAGTGGTGTGGATAGAGGCCATTGTGGAGAGTAGAGAGCAGATTTAGCGAATTGTGCGGGTCGAACAAGTTCAGCGCTGCTGTGACAGGAGTCGTCACTCATCGCTAAATTTATTTATAACAAACACTTGCCTCGGTTGTGCACCCTCAGCCTTCCTCATAGTGATGGAGACATTCCCTCCTCAAGAAAACATTAGTGACCTTATGAATCTGGCGGAATTCGGCTCATTTTCCAGTAGACCTTGATTCAGAGTTCTTTTTGGATGTAGCAGAGTCACCCTCTGCTGGCGTTGCAGTATATTCCACTTTGCTGTTATCGTTGTCCTGCATGCTTCGCTATGACTCTGCTGTGTGTTACACAATGCTAGCTGTATGACTTCCTGTTGCAACTGTGTCAAATGTAAAGCACAGTGAAAATGAGCAGCAGTATTGGCATATTACAGTATATGAATGCAATAACTTCCCACACAAAGCCCATATGATATCAACATGGGCCAAAATATTGCTTTTGGGGACACATCGTCATCCTTCCTTGTGCTATACAATAATATCAATAAGCCAGGGCAAATATCAATATTTTAATTAATAAATGAAGGCGCTTTAAAGTGCCAGTTTTACTTGCCAGACATCACTAATTCATGTCTCCTCTTGGTGGCGCTGCTCAAGTGAATGAGGGGAAACTTGGGCGGAAGTTACCTGGCAGAAGAAGAGGGAGTTTACAGCAGGATAATGGTGGAGAAAACTATGTTAAAAGTTGCTCCATCCATGTTCAATACATAGACTTTATGCACTTTGTTCTCCATGATGTGGACAAGTAGAGAAATCCTGCACCTTTAACTTTTCATGAACGTTTTGTTTTCTTCATTTGGATAGATATGTTGATGTATTCTTGCAATATATTAATAATCACAGAATCGTATCATGCTATTATTGGTACTGTGGCCCATGTATCACGTATCATATTGTATCGACACCTGTGTACCTGTGACTCTCACCCTTAATATGAAACATCAAAGTGAGGGTGGGAATATCCAGAATCAGTAGTTAGCCATTGTGTCACCAATGGATCATGGCTACTCATGGCTGTTTGCTGCATGTTCTCCCCAGAAGACAAATTCCCATGATTCCATGGTGCGTCATGACACTAGATCCCCTGTCATTTATCCTGCTACCTTGTGGCAGAAATTACAGTACATACTTTTCTCTAAGAAGAAAATCCAATATCTAGATATGTAAAGGCTCTGATAGGATTCAGGAAAGACACTATTATTATTATAATATAATTCATATTTGGTCATTGATTAGTTTCTAATCATATAATGTTCAGTCAGATTATTCCAAAGGAAGTATTATCTATAATAAATATCTGACAGGGGCGGGCTCTTGGCTGAGAGAAGAACAAAAAAAAAAAACGATGACATTGTGGTAACTGAGTGAAAGAGGGAACAATTAACATTGATTTGATCTGTGGAAAAAGTAAAAAGGTGTGAGTAAATGGAGTCGGGCTGTCAAAATGAATGGATGTCCCAACAAGGATAGCTGTGCAAACCTGTGTGTGTGTGTGTGAACTCATTTTGTTTCCTTGTTGGACCTGTTCTGGCATAAACACTGACCTTCACGGGACCAGTAGTGTGGGGACAAAACCTGGTCCTAACCTGGTACAGAACCTCATTTCTGAGGAACTGATTGGTTTAGATGACAGTGAGGCATTAGCTGGTTAGGGTTAATGTTCAGGTTAGAACTTTGTGTAGGCAGTTGAAATTAGTGGAATTCAATGCAGTGTCCTCAGAAGAATAGCTGCACAAACGTGGGTGTGTGCAAGTGTGTACCCATTTTTGTTTCCCTGTGGTACCAGTTTTGGTTCTGGATCATTAGTCCTCATGGGTTCCACAGCTTGGTCCTGATTTATGGATCTCGGGATGCAGTTAGGATTAAGATTTGAATTGTGATTATGTTAAGGTTGGTAGTAATGCTTTTTTTTAGACTGGCTAAATGAATGGAATTCAATGCGGTGTCCTAAGAAGAATAGCTGCTGAATGATTTGGGTAAAATATATTATGATTGCAATTCGATGCAATTTTTAAAATCAATATTCAGTTGAAGTTTTAAAGCTTTAACACAAGACAGAATGTTATAATTCGAGATACTATGAAAATATTAACTTCCATAATCTAATGCAATGACATGCATGTATTGGATGTCTTGGAAGTGGCATACAACACTGAACAATCAAAAATGCAGTTAGTAAATGACAGCCTTTGTGATTTGCTAACTAAGCCAAGGTTCATTTTTCATTTTGATGTTGTAGTTACAGGCCTGTTTTAACAGTCACTGAAATAAAGAAAATGAAGCAAAAGTGAGCAGAAATCGATTCAGAAGTTGAATTAAACTAAAAGGATTGTGCTATTCGACACAGAAAGTCACTCGTTTAAATCTAACATTACAATCAGAGCACACTCTCTATATCTTTGCCTTTCTGTCGTCCTGTACTTTCTATATTAAGGTTACGACAGGATAAAAAAAGAGGATTTAAAAAAAAATCAAGCATTGGTGGTTTTCTCGTACCTCCTCGGGCTGTAGCTCAGAGCAGATTCCTCACATTCCCCTTAATGCAGGTTATAGGTGAGTGTGTACAGTGATGGTGTTTGAGTTGATATTACTCTTTCTCCCCTTTTGGAGCCTCACAATCTCAACTCGGTGAGCAGCAGCACATGGAGCTGAAGTGAGTGCAGTAAAAAGATTGAGGTCACAGCGTCATGACTCCATTGGCACAACACAGTCGGTGTGAGAGTGTGTGTGTGCGCATCGTCCCGCCATTACACCGACACTCGACAACAACACTCGAGCTTCTTCACCCTGTCTTCCACCGGAGTTACTGTACATCTGAGAGTTTAATGCGGGGGGTGTAGTTTACGTGACCAGGATTTCTGTTTAACCACTTAAAAATGCGCATTGATCCATATCAACATTGTCCTTTGGCAGAATTTACAGTCAAGCAATTTGTTTTTGTCAAAAAAAAGGTGAGGAAGTGGGTCATTTTCATTAGAAAACTAGTTAAATATAATAAAGTTCATCGTGTTTTTGTTGGTAATTGTGTTGGTGGTCTGGCAACAAATGCCGCTTTGAGTATGCTAATGCGTCATGGATATAAGCATTGTACTAAGGTAAAATAAGGGACACTTATGTTTTATTGATTGATTGATTATTGTCAACAGCCTGTTCTCAAATCTACTGCCACTTTAGCGGATAACGAGTCAGCGGAAAGCACCACTGCTGTATCTGCAAGATGTTAGCCTGATGCTAACATTACGCCCCACGTAAATTTAAACAAGTCGGCAGATATTAAAAAAAAACTGCTTGGACTTTTGTGTATCGAATATTGTTTTATGCTAACGTCTCAGTTTGCAAGTTAGTTAGATAGCATTAGCTTGCTAGCATCTCTCTATACTTCTGTTCTCCCAGACATGAGTAAATGGATTTGGTGATATATTGTTCGTTCTTCCTCATGCAAACCATACACTGGAGCAAATTTGGATATTTTAAATATTAAATTAAGGTTGAAACTGGGGCGGAAGTTACCTGGCTGAAGAAGAGGGAGTTTAAGTGACATAATGGCAGAGAAAAAAAAATTAAGAGTTGCCCCATCATCGTTCAATACATAGATTTTATGCACTTGGTTCTCTATGTTGTATATAAATAGAGAAATCCTACATTTTGTTTTCTTCATTTAGACAGATATCTTCATTTATCGCTATACGATTGTCTTGCAAACCATTGATTATCACAGACACATTGTGTCTGGATATTATTGATATCATAATCCTGCGGTACCTTGAGATTCCCACCCCTCGTCACCGTCACAGATTTGAGAATAGCAGAACTTTTGCATGAAACATTACTAAAAAAAAAGTCGCTGATTCATTTTCTATGAAGTGACAAATCGACAAATCATTAAATGGTTTTATTGTTCATTGCAGATGCTGTACCTCAAAATGTGACTTAATACAAAGCGAATGGTAGAAAAATCTAATGTGATGTTTCACCTTCGTCCTCATACGTTCCTCGTATGCAGCACCAACACCTTTCATGTTGCCATTTCCCTGCACGACACATCATTCTCTGAGGCCATAAATCAAATGACAGGTGTCACATGAAAATGCCCCCCCCCCCACAACGTTCACTCTTGGTTGAACCACACAGAGCTACTGTGACAGCGGAGCTATTGTAGCTCGCACTCAGCAAGATTCAAGCTCTTAGAGATGAAGTTTGTATGTTGGGGGGAAGGAGACTGATGGCGGTGGAGGGGCCCGTCATGTATGAAATGGTTGCGAGTAAACATGATGGTGTGGCCCATGGGAAAACTTTAAAAAGGCTTTTCAGTTGTGTCTCACTTAGTCTGAGCCACGAAACTGAGAATGGAGCTTCCTGAGCACCAGGGTTAGGAGTAACCTCCTTATTATTTACATAATAATTTACATACAGTGGTACTATACAGCACACACTGACCATATTGGATATTTTGCCAATATGTTGATAAACTGGGAATGCGTGGGCCGATAACTGATTCTGATTTACATGTCTTTCCTTTCTACCAACTGCAGAGGTCATGCCGTTTCTTTTGTTGTGAAATTAACATTTTTTATACTCATGGTGCAGCAGTCGTAGATATCAAATGTCGTCCTTGGGCGAAATAAATGAGCGTTGAAAAATACTAGCTCAAATACCGAGTCAGGGAGGTAACAGTTGTTCAGTCTACCATTTTAGTGATTAGTCATATCTATAGGTCTTGTCATGCCGATATCTGATAACACAATTTTAATCCAGTATCGTGCATTGCTACATTTTAATATCAAATATTCCAGCAAAAAACTCTTTTTCCCTCCAAAATACAATAAAAAAAAAAAGGTCTATTCATCTGTATTTCATCTATTTTTGACCTTTTCTCCTTGACGGTGGGCCCAAACTAGTTAGGGGATGATAAAAATTGATAAAAAGATGATAAAAATTTCACATCACAATAAACCTGACTGGAATAAGTGTAATTTATGATTTTATTGCTAATAACTATAAAAAAAATACATTAAAACCCATAAAATGGCTTAAATGTCTCCTAAAAATGCACTTGCATTGATATCTTTTTACCTTACATTTTGGTAGGAGACCCTTTTCTTTGCATATTTGATGTTTTTCATGTTTCAATGGAAAACAAGATCATTTTAAATCATGAGGTCCTGGAATGATGCAGGCTCCAAACCGTGGCACCTCAAATAAATCACTAAGACTGCATACTGGCAAGCTAGACAGATCTTACAAGTCAAAATGTTAATTATTTTTCCTATTCATTAATATCAGGGTAATTTGCATGTGCTTCTTTACCAGGATGAGCAACACGATCGTGAAGCGTTCCAACCTTAGTGGCTAATCTCTCTGTAGGATATGGCCTGAAACAGTAATAAAACTACAATGGTTTAAAACTACAATTATTTTGACTGAAATGGAAATTTGGCAGTTTGGTTGTGAAGGTTGAACGTGTTAATCAGATGTTTATTGGCACTTGGGACCCTTTACATTTAGACTACTCTGTCTTATTTAAAGGACATTCAGTGGAAAATCAAATGTCTGATGTTTTTTGGTGCGTCCCCGTGTCCTTCCCGTATCTAAACATCACTAAAGTGTCACGATAAACACTTCAGCCACTTCTGAGAAAGAAGGGCTTCTCTGTTTACCTGCGCTCGAGCGAGCGGTTTTGAAAAGTCCAGTTTAGTTACGTAACTAGCACATTTGCTGTGCAACAAACCCTCCCCCAACAGCTACTCCTGGTCGTGGGCATGAACAGAATTAGAAGAAGAGGAAGAAGAAGAAGCACCATGGAGCAATCAGTCAACTGGTAGCTGGCCAATTACAAGCGAGTGGGAATGCACTTGGTAGCTGACCAATCACAAGAGACTCAGTGTTCTGGGGGGCGGGCATTAGCTCAGAAACAGAGTGCCTGTTCAGAGGCTGGCAGAGAGCAGCAATAATCTGGCTTAATCTGAAGAGACTATGAGGTTTTTGACCATAAATATTATTTAATTTATCTAAGTAGACATCAGTAATCTCGATTTTTGGTTCAAAAAGACCATTCTATGTGACCCTTAAAAAGAGAGTCCAACAAAAGATCTGCATCCAGAGTGTTTGAAGGGAAATACATTTTCGTATCCTAATGTACCTGAAAGGTACTGTACATCGTGTGACCATTCAGATTAACTTGGCATGCACTTGATTTTCTCCTCTGCAGTTGTTTGCTCAGTTTCGGAGAGTTCTGACTTCTGACAACCGAGTCACGGATGATAAGAAGCAGGGAGGAAGAAAATGCAGGTAACTGCATCATTGTTTTCTGACGTCTTGTTTCTTCCGTCCAGACTAAAACAGCAGCATTTTTATTTTGGGGCCTCAGAAAAATCTAATGTAACCAGAGCAAAAATTATGCATTTTTACATTAAAACAGAGTAGAAATGGTGGAGCCTCAGTCTCAGGATATTTGCTTAACATATAAGATAAGCTACTAACATGTTCTCAACTCCCTATGAAGCTGTTTAATATGCAAAAAGACTTGGGCTCTGATAAGGCTCATGTAGATTTCATTTGACATGCAGCCGTGTTTGTTTGGGACTTGATGACTAATTTATGTGATGTGTGATTAAGTGTGTGGGAGTGTGTGTGTGTGTGTGTGTGTGTGTGTAGAGCAAGAGAAATAATGGGAAAGGGGATTATTTGATATTTGACTGAGGATTGTTGAAGTCACCTAGTTAATTTACCAGTCGTTCAACACGCGCCGCTGCAGGTTTTCCTAATGCTATATGTCATTATGGGAACGTGTCATGAGATTGGAGATTAGAGGATGGAGTTGTTTGCCTTGCCAGGAAGAGAGTCAGTAGTGCACACACACACATACACACACACACACACACACCTGTGTCCCCGATGGTCACCTCATTTGGTAAACATTAGCAGCCGAGCAGCATCCTCCAGTTTTCCAGATGCACAACTGTGTCAAGTGTTGCTGAAACAACCTGTCACCACATGGTGTGCAGTGCTTGGGCTTTGTGTTCTTTTGATGCTGCAAAGCTCATTTGGCTCGTGGACTCATCGTCGCTGCCTTCTTGACCTTGAGCTGCTTGTCATACATCTTCAGGAACAACAACAACAACAACAATATTCGTTCACTCACCGTCTCCCGCTTTATCCTCCACGCGAGGGTCACGGCTGGAGCCGGAGCCAATCCCAGCTGACGTGCACTACCAGTCAAAAGTTTGTGTCCGACAGACACCTTGTGTCCAAACTTTTGACACATTCAAAGTCTTTGCAATTGCTATTTACTTAGCTGATTGGTTCTTGCCATAATATGAATTCTAACAGTTGTCAAATAGTGCTATCAGCTGAAATAAAAACCGTTTCAGGTGACGATATCACGAAGCTCATTGAGAGAAGGCCAAGGGTTTGCATCGCTGTCAACAAAGCAAAGGGTGGCTACTGTGAGGAATCTAAAATATAAAACATATTGGTTTACTACATCATTTCGTATGTGTTCATTTATAGTTTAAAGAGAAACCATCAAATGAGAAGGTGTGTCCAAACCTTTGACTGGAAGTGGAGGTCACCCTGGACAGGTCACCAGTCCATCGCAGGGCCAACACATTTCACGTCTGCATGCTGCTGTAAAAGAAGATCCACATGTACTCGGGAGAACATATGCAAACCCAGGTTGTTTTGCTGTGAGGCAAACAGTTCTAGCCACTAATTTGGCCTGTGGCCCCCAACAACAATATATAAATGGTAAATGTCTGCATTTAGGTAGTGCTTTTCTAGTCCCGATGACCATTCACATGTGCCTTACAGTAGACTTTTGCCATTCACTCATTCACAGTCACACATTCACACAGTGTGAAGCACTTTTTCCTGTCACACATTCCATACCATTCAAATGCTGCTGGCCATCATTAATCAGGACAATATTTGCCATTTTTTAAAATTAAATAGTTGACATGGTCAAATATTACATATTCTGCAACTTTGTTGTCAGAAGCTTGATGAACGTTGCTAATTCACAAAAAACTAGATTTTTTTCATTCAAGGTTTTTTGTTTTAAGGTTTTTGATGACCAGTTTCTTGTATTTAATATGTAGTTTATGTATTTGTTTTGAAACTACAGTATAAAATCCCTGTATTAAATGTAAATTGCAGAGACATAATGTTATTGTTGTTCAAAAACTGGTTAATGAAGTTACAAAGTACAGTTTTTGTACAGTTTGATTTCGTCAAATTGTTATAGTTTATCAGATGGAGAAATAAGAAAATTTGGCTAAATATTTGGGTAAAAACCACTCAGGAGCAACTTGAGGTTAAGGGTGAGCTGAGTTTGAACCCTTGCAGTTGAAAGACAACATATTCGACCACTGATCCACAGCAGCTAAGCTTGGTCCAAGTGCAAATAATTCTCAAAACTGTTGCTACAGGGAAAGAAAGTAATCTCAAGGTTTTTTATTTTATTTTAATTATTTATTTATTTACTTTGCTGTGTGCGGGGCTTTCATGAAAACAGACAAAGGTCAAATCTGTTATTTTCCCTCAGAGAAAGTAAAGGGCCTCTTATATTTTCCCTGCCAATCCCAGAATGAATCATCACAGTCAGGTTGCCGTGGGTGACAATGTACGCAGTTCAGTGCCCAGATTTACATTTAAATGAAACCAAATGGCTTTACATTCAGAAATGATATACAGTAATGATGATGGTAATAAAAGCAACTCTCCTTTTTCGTATTGGACCTGCTCCTGCTCGGGATTGTTGTCATTCGGGGGAGTTTGCAGGTACCATCAGTGAGTTATGTCTCTGCTATGTCAAGACTATTACCTTCACATTTCAGCGAGCGGATTCATCACCGTGTGCTGCCTTTGAGGCTTAATGTGGTCAGCAATCAGACCTGCAGCTCATTGGGTTCTCCTGTCCGCGTCCGTGGCTGGAAGGTAATGCAAGCCATTCAACTTTACCCAAAATAGCCTTATGTCATCTGAGCGTGTAGGTTTATGCTGCAAAGGCTCCGGCATATGTTGGGTGGCCTTAATTCCAAACATTTCTCTGTGGCTGTATATGGGGATGTCATCTTCCTGTGCTTGGAAAAAGAGATGGATGCGACAACAAATAAGTAGCAAATAAAGTAACGTTGCACAAAAACTAAGGTTTTACCTGAATAACTTTTACAGTTTTCCTAGCTCTATGTAGTGTAATGTATTTTGTTAGGCAAGAGCTCCATTTCTTGAAAAATGCTCACCTACTGCTTTAGCCTCCACATGAAGGTTGTGAGGCACCAGGAGCCGTTTCCAGGTGGCAAAGGGCTAAATATGGGGTCACACACAGGACAGGTCCTCAGTGCATGGGGGGGGAGGGGAAACAACCATTCAGTCTTAGATTCACATCTACATTCAATTTAAAGTGCTTTGACTGTGTGAGACAAACATGGAGTACATGGAGAGAAAACCCATGCGCACAAAGAAAGGCCCTCGGTTGAGCCGGCATGCAAACCAGCGACCTTCTTGCTGTGAGGCAACAGCGTTAGCCGCTACTCCATTGTGTGGCACTCAAATATGTAGGCAACAGAAAGGGAAAGTCTCTATTTCTTGTGTTTTCTCTTTGCTGGTTGCATTTGAATGGGAAAATTAGTTTCTACTTTTCACTTGATTTTTGATTTGATTTGATTTTTATTTTGAACATGAAACATGTTCATAAAATATAAATTAATTATAAAAACTAAACTTAATCTAAGAAGCTGAAACATACCTGCACCAATAATTACTATTTTATTTTATATACAGTATATACAGGTATATATATTCTATACTTGATTAAACATTATCATTGTCATCATTAATATCACCATATACACAGTGACCCTGATCATCATTAATTACAATACCTGTACAATACAACACTTACAATGCATCACCATACTGTCACCATTGGCAGCACAGTCAGCATTTTTAATGACAACAAATATTTTACTGAGACGTTAATGTCTCAATCACTAGTTTCGGCTCGTTTTGTAAATTATGTTCCTTTTAAAAGGAAAATAGATGATAAAGTATAAGACATAGGAGTGGACACCAGTGTAATGGACAGTATTGTCCCGTAGATGGATGGTTCTGGAATCTTCACCGCACAGACTCCGATTCTGTTGGTGGTGTCATGACCGGTTGTCTCTTCCTTATGCCATAATCATATACCATGTCATTGTCAACCATAGTCTTCTTGAAATATGCATTTGTATTTCTGTAATGTTCCCTTTTCTTCCTTTTTTAAAATTTCATTAGTCTTTGTGCGAAGGATTTGGTGTCATGCAAGTAGCTACTACAGTGTGTTTAAATGGCTTCTCTCTTTACGCTCCTCTATTTATGGAAATAGAAACCATAATATCGCTCAGAGACAAGGAAAGCAGGATTTGCTGCACGTTAACATACAGGCTCTTTAAGCAGAAACACCAAACGTTCCCTGGTTCGAGTTTGTTTATTGAGGTTTTGGTTATTTTCTGTAAGTAACTGCAATTAAAAGTTTGTGGTTGTTGCGGGACACAAGATGAAGGTCAGTCCTGGCAAAAGAAAAAAAGAAAAAAAAAATCCGGCACTTTCCAAAGTGTCAAACTACACCTGGTTGTCTTCATGTTGTTCTGTGACAACTGAGTGAAGTTTTGCTGTCAGAGGCATTCTCACGTCTTCAGCTGTAGCTTCAAATGTCGTGGTAACGGGCACATTTTCCCACAGATGACTGACGAAAACATTTTTCATAATTACTGACTATTTTGAAAGTGAGAACAGTTCTTGGTTCTGGCTCAGTAAAACTCTCTGTGGAATACTGAAGTAATTCCAAGCACGACCATTTTAGTCGACATGTTCCTTTTCCTCTTCCGGCCACTGTGAGTCCACGCTCTGTGTGAGGCCTGGAATTCCTTTTGAAAAAGCTCACTTTGGTCTAATCTGCCTGGGAATAACGCTGTAGCCTCCATCCTGCCTAATCTGAGTGGACAGGGTGAGAGGGCCCACTCAGTCACCGTGCTAAATCATTTAAGAAAGCTGCAGATCTCCTCCATCTATCTCAGTCAGGAGATTCAATCAGTTGACTTCTCAGAGCTGCTCTTCTTCATTCCACGCTCATGTCCACACTGTGGCCGAGTGGCTTCCCTTTTAAATATTGCAGACTTTATGATACATGTGGCTGCAGCTCATTTTTCTGTGGGGTTTATTGTTTTTCTGTGGGCTTTTGGAGGAATTCCCTCAGGGTAAAGAAGAAAAAACCCACTTGGGATTAAAATGTGGAAGGCACTGTACTGTGTAAAGCTGACAAACCAAGACTACACGTCCTTGTTTTTAAAGACAGGTGCTTTGCCTCTGTGGATATTTTATTTCTCTTTTATCTCCTCATTGTCCTATTTAAAGGGATAGTACCAATTTTTTTTTGACGTGGGAATGTATCAGTTGAGCATTGTAGGTGGACGTCACACAGTCGAGGCCTGCAGGAGAGCATTGCAGAAAGACCTGATTTACAGTGTTACAGTGAGCAAAGACTGAAATTCAAATGACAAATAACCTTGAATATCCCTTTAACATTTAGGTGTTTTTCATGCTTCCTTTGTGCATTGTGCGTGCACAGTTTCCAATGCCTAATTTTTATAGTATTTTGTGTTTTAGGTTTTAATGTTTGTTATTGCCTTTATTTTAATTAATTTTTAGTGTTTTATATGTTTTAGGGTAGAAGCACTTCTCCCTTGTCACTTCTTTATTCTGTGTTATGTATATTTAGGGCTGCAACTCAGAATTAGGTCTGTAATTGATTAATCTGTGGATTATTTTTTTTTCAAATAATGGGTTCATTGTTTGGTCCATAAACTGTAAGAATAAGTTGATTGTTGCTTCCCCAAACCTGGAAATTATGTCTAACTGTTTAACCACAAACCAAAATGTATTCAGTTTTAATGATTTAGTTATTATGTGGAGCAAGTATTGAAAATATTCACACATAAGAGGCTGAAAAGAGCTTGTTTTAATTAAAAAGATTAATCAATTATCAGAACAGTTGCCAATAAATGTCGTTGCATATTCTGTCATTATGTGGATTAGTCTGCAACTGATGTAGAGACATTTCCCTGTAGGAACAATGAATCTATTGATTTTAAATCTTCACATACAGCCAGTGCAAGGGCCAAAACTTTGTGATCGCAGTAAAATATTCTAAACTTTTTTTGTCAAATAGGATTTTAATACATTACACTGTAAATATAAGAAATGCATGCTGTACATAATAAAAGATATATAAGAACAGTTATTATTAGTTCTTATGACCAATTTACACCAACAAGAGTAAGTGAGTTGCAGATCTGTGCCTAAATATTAGTAATTATTAGGTGAATATCATGATCATTTCTGTAATTAAAGATTCTCACATTCCCACATAAATGCACATTCCTTGCTGCAAGTCCTAATTTATCACTCTACTCTCAGGTGCAGCAAATGTACGACGAGCTGCACTAATGTGAGATGTGCTCTTTATTTATTTATTTTTTCCATATTAAGTTGACTTTTCCTGTAAATGCTGGCACTGCATCAGTGCTGTAATATACTGCAAATATCAAGGTGTCAGGCTGAACAGGCTCAACAAACTTCCTCATATCTGTGTTTACAGATGGTGTGCACCAGATGAGCCTTTTTACATGGCTGCTTTGCGATAGCATCCCATTTAGCAAACCTCCAAGCAGCCATAAGGCCTACTGGGGAATGTGTGTGTGTGTGGGCCACAGTGCTCACATGCACACAAACATGCAAACACACACACACAGTAATTAGGAAACCCAAACACAGTCCTGTGTACATTTTATTTCTGCTTAATTGCTGTCCGTATTTGACAGCATCTGTGTCCATGGAATCAAAGTCAAATGGAAGGGGGAGTCTTCGTCTCTTATCAAGTCGCAGATAAGATAAGATATGGTTATCGAAAGACACGTCATGTTGATGTATGGGGTCAAGGCTGAGCTCTACGTCCGCCGATCTCAAGTAAACCACACTTGACTGGTGTTTCTGAGTCTGTATGTTGAAAACCAGGTGAAGGTGAGGAAGTATCAATATGTCGAATGACGCATGGTCTCAACTTTCCTTTGTCATGCTGGTGCTATGACTCGATTAGCGCCGTCCCGTGAGAAATTCCACCCAGTATTAGAAGTTGTGACCCAGACGGAGATTGTGTTAGCAGACAAAGACAAGAGCCGGACGTCGGAGTTGTGTTCTGTCATCGTATTTTTTTTTTCCCTCTCTCATCAATGATAACAAGGCTGTTAAAGTAATTTGTCAAATAGGTTGAACATTTGTAATATGGCTTTTCAAAACCGTGAGAAAATATTGAGCTCTTGAAGTAACACCATTATCACCAACATTAAAATACAGTGGTGTAAACAGTGATTCCTCACATATAGTTCAGAACCACTGGTGTTGCCAAATTAGATAAAGATAGAGCAAGTGATAAGGTGACTCGCATTATTATTATTCTATTTATTATTATTATTATGACTTTTTTTTTGTTATTAGATTAATTTTCTACACATTTTGGTCAAACTTCCTCCTCTCAGATCATACACCCTGGTATAAACAGTAGAAGAGTATTTCTTATTTTCCTCCACCGGAGGAAGCTCGTGTACCACTGGTGGTACGTGCACCACACTTTGAGAACCAGAATGAGTGTTTGTCCAGTGGGTTTTAGCCACAGCAGTGATCAAAGTTGGCAAAATTAGCTGAATTTTGCAGAGCACTTCACAACACGGGTAAAACAGGAAGTGACGTGGTCAGCACTGATGCTGCCACCATCTTATGTTATTTGTCATGTTGCTGCTGGGACTCTGTTTGGGCTGTTCCATGAAGAAAGTATGATACGCTTTGACCCAAGAGTGGATACTGGGTGACCGAGACAAAAAGTGGACGGCGTATGTCAGTGTTTTACCTTTTGAGGATATTGTTCATTCTCCCACCAGTGACAGCAAAACTATTAGGATGTTTTATCAAATAGGTTGAACGTCTGTGATTTGCCTTTCCTTTGACCTATTTGCCACTCCACTTTTTCGGGGTCATCCTCTCAGACATGGAAATTATTGCTTGACTTAACAAGTTCCTGGCTGTGTTGTAACTTGTAACTAGGGCAGTCACCCTCACCTCTCTGATGTGGAAATCTACACTGGTTGCCATGCACCAGTTTCTTTTTTGTGTGTGTGTTTTTTTTTCCATCCTCTCTCTTCCATCAATGTGAAAGGATGTGCTAAATGGTCTGGATAGCATTAATGACATTCACTTTCACAGTTCACTTGGACCAACCTCAGGAGAAATTAGTTTTTAACTGCCGATCAGCAGATTAGTGGACAGTTTGTGCACTACCGCCACCTTCTGGACTGGAGTGTAAAATCCAAAAACTTCCCTCAGTCCTAAACTGCCATACTTTATCAAAGAGCTGGGGTTGTGCAGTGATAGCAAAACTAAAGTGAAATGTGGTTGTCCAGTTGGTGATCTGTGCCCGGTTGTCCTGGTTTGAAGACGGCTGGTTGTGCCAAAATGTTCGATATAGAAAAGGATGGATGGATGGACTTTAGTGATTTACATCTGGCAAATTCTTGCAGACTGAAATTGCATGTACTCCATCTTAGTCGTTTTTCTTCTGATTTGTTTTATTTCCTTCAGTTTTATTCCATCAGGAAAATTCATGTACTGTATACTTGCATAAAAAGACGGGCAAATAAAGCGAAATCATCTTCAGTGTAATGATTAAAGTTATTTTCTCTCAGGTGCCTGATGAATGGTCTTTGGTATACTGACCCTGATAGTTCCCTGCTGTTGCCGCTGCTGTATCCACTTTCATGGCCTTGGGTCAGCTGTTCAAACATGTCCTCTGTTGATCCATGGTGGCGCAGTAGGCCTGCTGGGACAGAACAGTGCTGGAGGACAAGTGGTGATGAATGGACTGCTGAGCGCCAGTCTCACTTGGCTGTGTCCTGTCCTGCTCGGAGGACCTCTGGGTCTCGCTGGTGGGCACATGTTAGTCATTGGACCACACTGTTCGTGACCAATGGCTGACGCACACAGGTGCTGCTGAAAAGTCCTGGGGAAATGGATTGATTATAGTTTTCTCTGTCTTTATAGATGTATAGGTGGATGGTAGTTTCTTGATAATAGCCTTGCCACTGGATTAGTGAGCACAGTCCTCTATAGGTGGTGTGTGTAAATATAGCATGGAAAAAGATGATGGGTATCGTACTGCACAGTCTTGAAGGTAAAGGTCGACTGATGGTGGATTTTTAAAGGCGTATTGAATAATGATGGTTTGCAGCATGAAAAACTGCCTGATTAATCGTCCGTTAGCCTCCAGCCCTTTAGTCAGTGTCACCTTATTCCAGAAAGTTTGCCCTGACGATATTCTTAAAATATTTTAAAAAGATACATATTTAAATAAGGTGTATTACATTTATAGGAAAATTAAGGGTATCCCCATATTTCTTCAAGGACCTTCATGAACACTTAATTAGTGGTGCATCTATAACCACTAGGTGGCAGCAGCTGTAAGGGCTTGATTAGCGGACTGCATGCGATTTTTCAGAAGTAATTATAGTAATATACAAGGTTCCTTCAATGCATCTCATAGCTACTCCTCTAAACTCAAGACTCGCTGAACCCTGCAGAATATTTGAATTTGTTTCATAGCTACTCCTGAGAACCTCGCAGGAATAATTCATCTTAGATGATCTTTAATTTTATGATCTTTAGTCTTATGAGGTTCCTTGGATTCATCTTGTACCTGCTCCTCTTAACTCAGTATGCTTAGCTAAGGTCAAAAAACAAACTATATTTATTGAAAGGCAACTATACACTTTTGCAAACATAAAAATAATTATAAATATTTATGCGTACTGAATGATTACCTGTTACAGACAGATCAGCTGTGTCACCTTGTCTTCCTGGTGTTTCACCTTGCTGCACTAGCATTTGTTTATCAGCTGGTTGATGCCTAACCATGACCAAAAAAACCAACCTAATAGAAACATCCCTACAGATACAACAACATGGACTTGAGAAAGCATTCAGAGAGCACAAAGCTCTGCTAAGGCTTCTCATTTTTCTACAGTGTCAATTCACTTAAGGTGAACTGCATTTCTTTCTTGGGCCGTAACCTACATTACAGGATAAACATCAAAATCACTACTTAACTTTTTCACTTATATTGCTCACAAACATGCACGGGCCAAAACAGGAATTTCTTGGCAAGAAACTAGAATCATGGTAGGAAAGGTGTGTGCAGACTGCTGCAGCAGCGCTTGCAAAATTCCGTGTTGTCGGACTAATAAATGATTACCTTGCCTTGCCTAACCTTACCTTTACATCCTCAAACCACTGTGGAAACAGAAATTTATTTAAGTTATTTCTAAAATTTGTAGAGTTCCCAAATCTATCTCAATTAATCCATTATTAACTGTTTACTTAGTTAATCACCTACAAATGGATTTTAGGTCTGCATTTACACTGACCCAAATGATCTGCAGCAGGGACATTACAGCTCCAGGGTTTGCATCAACCAGACTAAAATAGACCTGTGTGAGAGAAAATTATCATCTTGCAGAGTGGGTAAGAAAATGGCTTTCCTCTGTAGAATCTTTTTTTTTTTGTCACTTGTTTGTGCTTCTCAGTTTGCATTTTGGCAGTTTCAATTCACGTCCTCTGTGAACATGAGCAGAGATTGTGTTTAGGAGGAGCGAATGTGAAGGTTTGCAGAGGGCAGCACCAACTGCCCCATAAAATCCCACAGCTGCTTGTGATATGATGTTTCTTTACTGTGGACCTTCCTGTATGACCTGTGGACTCACTTATGTTATAGCATACAAATAAGTTTTATCACCGTCCATGCAATTAAATTCTTACTTTTCCAGTTTTTCTTTAAAGAAAATAGTAAAATTTAGTATAAATAATAAAATTTAGAGTGTACGTTAGACTTAATGATGCAGGAAAATAAACCTGATTGGGAAAAAAAAGGGTTTAAAATCCTGCCATAGCAGTTGCTATGGCAATGACATGTTAATGGCCTGTATTTATGTGCTGCTTTTCTAGTTTTGATGACCATTTAAAGTGCCTTACATGACTGTTCTGCCATTTACCCATTCAAATGCTAACACTTATGCAGTGTTATTTTCTATCACGCGTCATTTACACCCATTCACTCACCGTGGATTCAGATTAAGTGTTTTTCGACCTAAGGACTGATGGGATTGATGCACACGTGTTCTGTTGATCCGCTCTGACTGTGCATTGAACTGTTGTCAAAGGCTTTAAATATTTAGATCAGGGTCCCCTCAACTTTTATATGGGGATCGACATTTTAAGGGAGAAAATCTATTCAGACATTCTATCATCGAATTGAGCAAATTTGTTTTAAATTCAACTTTTTGACAATTTTTACTGCACCTTCTGCAACATGTAACCTCCATTAAAACAGGCAAACCAGGCATTTCTGAGAAATCAATGTTTAATAAATGAATCACCCATGTTATTTATTCAATTTTAATAAGAGGGTTGCAAAAAATTATTTTTACAACCCTCAAAGAACTTCCTGAACTAGTCTTTGGGAATGACTGGTTTAGATGAGGGCTGTAATGAATCTATTTCTAAATTAAACATCAGCTGAATCGGTTTGAGTGTTTTTATTTTAATAATTAAAACAAGCTCTCTTTTTTTGTCAGCTTCTTAAATGCGGAATTTTCTGGTTTCTCTGCTCCGTATGACAATGAAATCATTGATTCATGTTGGTTTTTCGGACAAAACAAGATATTTGAGAGCATAATTTTTACATTTTATGGACCAAACAACTAATCAGTTCATGGGGAAAATAATTGACAGTGGAATCGGTTATGAAAATAATAGTTGCAGCCTTAGTTCAGACGGCACCTTTTATGATGGTGCATATCTGCATAAATAACACTTCTGTAAGTGTAAATGTTTGGTTTAAAACCACATTTATATGAAGCTCAGCTCTTAAGGTATGTTCCTCCAGGGAATAAGACGACTCATTTTCTCGAAGTTGGGATTCTGATCATGATTGCTGACATGAGCACAACTCCAAAGGGCTCAAGGAATCACTGAAGTCATCACATTTCTAATTATACCCCGATTACTCCAAATGTTTTTTGCTAAATTAATTCCCGATTCAAAGGCAGCAACGTGTTCCAGGTAATTGGCTGAGCCTAATCACATTTTAGATTTGATGAAATTTCCGCTCAGGTGATGAGACAGCACCGATGATGTGATGAGCATCATGACGACGGCGGCGAGCTCCGTCTTCTGAATCTCTGAACAAGTTGGGTGTGTTATGTGCTAATGACAGTGTTGATAGCGGTCTGCATTCTCTGCTGTGGTGGTGCAGATTTCTCCTCGCATTTTAGAACCAGCATGCGTCATTGACGCGTCTCCTCCGACTGTGATGTGTTACAGCGCCTCGTTTTCGTTCGAAAATGCACCACATCTGCCGTCCATCGCACTGGAATATTTGAGCTGGTTAAAAATATAGAAGTTTAGAAACGCTGGTGACTCGGTTTTGAAAAGTGCATTTTACTCTGGACAGGTTAGGACCGTTGGAAGCTACTACACAATAACCCGTATTTACTTCTTGATTGGTTTTTATCAGCTGTGAATGAAAAACTTCTCTGACAGTTCTACTTTCAGTTTCACCTTGTCGTCAGTCTAATAAAAGAAATCCCTGCTCTTTCTTTTGACACTTTTTTTTATTGGACTTTTTGAAAATAAGCAAAAAGGTGCAGAGGAGATAATCAACCTTCTGCTGTCTATTCACAATGTTCTTAAAATGATATAGTGTATGTGCGAGGCATAATGTAGGTACAGGGATAACTTCTGCAACTCCTTTTAATTTGAAAACACTGCTGTTGAAAACTAGTTATAACAGGTATTCAATTCTGTGCATGTAGGCTTACAGAAAAATATCCGTGGTTCTCAAACTGTGATGCATGTACCGCCAGTGGTACGCAAGCTTCCCCTGATGGTACTTGGAGGAAAATAAAACGTACTGTTCTACTGTATATACCAGGAATTTTCATAGAAAGTAAAACAAATAACAAATACATTTGTAATAAATTAAAAAATAATAATTAAAGTCATCTTACCTCTCGCTCCATCTTAATCTAATTTCTCTATACCAGTGTCTGGAGTATATGTGAGGAAGAGGAGGATGACGAAAGAGCAAATTATCTTATTGGGAATAAATCAGTCAGTTTACACCACTGTATTTTAACATTGGTGATAATGGTGTTAATTTATGAGCTAAGTATTTTCTCAGGTGGTACTTGGTATAAAACTTTTGGAAAATACTGATTTACACAATAACACAGAGCATATAATTTACACCCCTCCAAAAAAAAATCCCTCTCCTTACACTCTTGTTGCATTAATGTTTCATGTCTCATCTAGAATGTTAGTGTCTGATATTTCCTTCCCCTGTATCCTGATTAAAGGTGTCACCTGTAGGAAGTGTAGGAAGACTAATGTCACACCCACTGCAGGTATGAAACAAGCAAAGGAGGCCGACATGTGTTGTCGCATACCTCTGTGGATCAGTGAGCCGATGCCACCGGGCAGAAGGCCGAACACAGGATCAACATACAAAGACCAGCGAGCCTCCGCACTCGCATTCACTCCTACAGGAGGCAGTTTTTTAGAGTCGCCTTCATGTGTTTGGAGTTTGAGAGGAGGAAATCCACGCAGACCCTGAGAAGACAAAGAATTCTCTGAGGATAATCATGTTGCAGTGAGGCAACATTTCTAACCGCTGCACAAGATACTATTAAGTTAAAAATGTAACACTTTCCTGAATGTTACTCTTTATTCATTGTTTCAGTCTGTCTTCTTGCAAGTCTTTTTGTTTGGTTTTTTTTTTTGTCATAATCGTGACTGTCTTCCTGTGATCAGCATAACGTGGAACGTAAAGGACAGATTTGGGTGAAACTTGCTGTGGATGCAGCTCATGACTGGAGGAGGACTTGAATAGACTCGCGGTGTTTTGGATTTGGACCCCGCGAGATTAGGGATTGTGTTGACACATGGGGAAAGTGGGCAGCATTTTCGAAAATCTGCTTTGCAGTTTTTAAAAGCAGCCATCCAAAGTAGCGTGTTTTCAAGCATATCCTTGGAAAATTCTACAGGAAGTCATATCACTAAACTCTAACATTTTAATAAAAGGGAAACATCTTTGGGGGGAAATATATTTGATGATGGTGTTTGGTTTATAAATGATACAGTGAATGACTGCGAGCAACTCCTGAGGTATAATCCATTTATTGAAACATATGGTGTTGTTTTTCCCCCTTCACTCACACAGTTATTTGATCTCTGCTTCAAAAAGAGACTGGAAAACAGAGGAAATGAAAAATGAATAGTGGTCTGACTTAGCTGTTTGTAAGCCAACGTGCAGTAGGAAAGGAGGAGACGCAAGGGAAATAAAACTATTTCTCTATCTTTTAATTTATTTCCCATATCCCAAAGTATCACACTGTCTATATTACATTTGATTGGTATCTTCTGTGGAACGTAGGAAGGAACTCGGGAGAGTTTTCTGGAAATATGCGAAAAGACACAAGTGAGCTATTGCAGATGTTTCCCCAATTTTTTAGCGTTTTGCTCTGTTGTCCATTGTGCTTATGTTTGCATGAACATTTTCAAAAATATCATTTGGTTCAGAGTTTTTATATCACTCATTTCCATCCACCCATCCCTATATATTCCTTATTCTGTGACAGGAGCTGAGACAAATCCCAATTGACCCTTGTTTTCACTCGTTAAATGTCTCACTAACAAACACTGTCATCTGGCTTTTTGTCTAAAATGGAAATTAATATGATTTACTTTCACTCCCAGGTCAAATGAGTCTGGAATAGAAAAGCTTTTTTATTGGTTCTGGCCCTGTTTGACATTGATGGACGCACAACACTCCACTTACACAGTCTAGACGCTGACTTTGCCTCATTTCTTGTTTAAAAGATGGAGTGAATAGAAAGTTTTTTCATTTGTAACCACTGTAACATTATCACTGTTCACCAAGCTGCTGTTTTTAATGTTGTGCAGTTTGTGTCCAGTGGAAGGTTCAGGATTTACTCAGTCCCAATCCAGAGGAATCCAGATTAACCATGTAAATCACAGTAATTTAAGTCAGTAAGTTTTTGTAGCTCACATCCTAAAACATATAATGCTGTTTGAAAGAACTCTACAGAAGGATGGATAGCAGTGGAGGATGGAGAAGCATGTCTCAGTCCAATTTCACTCACAGAGTGACTGTATATAACAAATGGGTGTAGTTGTCACCACCTGATCTGTAGCAGAGACCCAGTTAGTTCTATACATGTGTAAAAGTGCAGCTACTTCCTGTTCCTGCTAGTTTTACAACAGATATGGTTTACACACACCAAAACAAACATTGTTTTATTTAAAATCCCTGAAACTGCTGTACACTTTTTGTCAGGTTCCTGTTTGAACAGGAAGTAGCCGCATGCTTGGCATGTGTGGGTGCAGAATAAATAAATTGGGTTTCCGGTATGGATCAGGTGGCAACGGCGGCCTTCCAGTTTGGAAAGCCTCAGAAGAAGGTAAGAGGTAGCACTTGGCCACCAGGGGGCGACTCCACTGATTCAAGTTTCAGCAAGTTTCATCTTTTCTTCAATAGAACATGATGTCAAATTTGTAAGTCATGGTCCCGTTTCGAAGAAGAGACGCATGACAGCCAGTTTATTGTCCTGTAACTTTCTGGTATAGTCTGCGAATGTGAGCGGTTCCAAAAAATGTCTTCGCAAATCTCAAGGCTTCAAAACTTGACTTTTAAATGTCCACTTCTTATATTTGATCGATGGTCTAAGGCGGTGTTTCCCAACCCTGGTCCTCCATGTTTTAGATGTTTCCCTGCTCCAACACGCCTGATTCAAATGGTCAGCTCATCATCAAGCTCTGCTAAAGCCTTATATCGACCTATTCATTCGAATCAGGTGTGTTGGAGCAGGGAAACATCTAAAACATGCAGGGCAATGTTCCCCGAGGACCAGGGTTGGGAATTCTGGTCTAAGGCCTGTGGAGTGTAAAAGAAAGTCGAGCACGTTAAGAAAATTGTGTGTAAAAAGAGAGATTTTCTTCGGGGGGGAGCAGTGAGTGACTTTGGGAGTTGGGTGAAGTGGTCTGCAGCAGGTGTTAGGACACTGTCATGTTCTTGTTTCGCTCTCTGTTTGAGATCTTACCGTGCTATAAAGAGAAACCCAACAGTTTCCACAATGAGAAAACACTTGGCGGTGTAAAGAGGAAAACCTCTATCTTATGCAAATGAGGGTGAAACATCCAGAGACGGAATGAAAATTCTACATAAAAAAAAGTCAGTAAAGGTTGAAAAAGTGTGACACTGAGGAGCATTCATAAGAATTGTGGTTCTAATTTTGGGAAAGGATAGCAGCGGTGTGAGATAGAGGCCACTTGTCCCACCATGGTCTCATTGTTTTATGGTCACTACACAGAAGCATTACAGTAAATTAGACGGTGGTATATTGGTGCTTAAAAATGCAACTCATGCATTTTTAATGTTAGAAAGCTCCCAGCTTTGCTTTTCCCCGCTCAAAGGCACCTTTGGTGAACCGTCTCCCTGCTTTATGGACTGTCTGTTTTTGACAGTTTGTTCACTCACAGGCAACACGAGCCTCATCCCTCAAAGGACATTACTCACCGCAAGTATCAGCCGGTATTGACGGATCATCAGAACTCGCCTCTCAACAGTTGTGGCTACTGTAAAACGGAGGGTAGTATGAACAAAAAATACAGTGGAGCCTGTCAACACGGCGGAGACATTAGCTGTTGGTTCACAGCGTCCACAGTGAATGATTTGACACATTTCATGATGGACGTCCAGACAGGGACATGAGGTAGCAAAGAGCTGCTGCTATCTCCCGAGTTCTGGAGAATGAGTTTTCCTTCCCACCTGTCACTCATGACGGCTTTATACCACTTTTTTGTGTCCCATACAATACCAATGTCATAACCTTGACTATCTACTGCACTAATACCAATTTCAGTTCAATGTAGGGCCCAAAACACACAAAGACGAGTTCAGGAGACTCAGAAAGTTTTGTATCCTATCACCTTTTTATTCACATGGAACTGGTGTCCTGGGAGGCCTATTTCTAGAAAATGAGTCTCGCAGTGAAAAGATCTCAAAACACCATCCTTACGTTGTTGTGTTTACGACCAATGCACAACAAAACAAGGTAGTCATTCTTTGTGTTGTTGTGCATGTTCAACCACGCCTTCTCCATTTTTGGTGTATTTATTTGACAGCAGTGCAGCGCCACATACAGGCCAGGCATGCATACTACAGTGGTTAGAGTCCTTGTGGAAGTTTTTGTGTGTATGAAGACATTTCTTGAAACTATGGTGTGTTTACAGAAAACTGCTTTAAGAGTGGAAAAAAAGATCATATTGGGAAAGTTTGTATAAGGCCATTGTCTTTAACTGTGCATCTTTTACTATCTACTCTTTACCAGTATCATGCCAATACAGCCTTTTACCTCTTTTAAACAACATAGCTAAGATAAGACATTTGTGCTGAGGCCCTTACCACCTAAATATAACCATCCATTTCAAAAAGATAATGTTTCGACTAAGAGGACATCTCTCTTTACCGCATGTTTACAAATGACTTCTTCTATTAAGGCAAAGCCAGATTTTCTACAAATGTTAATTTAAAACTTTTTAAGACCTTTTTTAATATCACACATAATTGAATTTAATGTCAGCTGCACTACAGTAACATTTAAAAGGATAAATTGGAGCATCAGCATGGATTCTAAGCTGTACAAAATTGATATATGTATATATATATATAAGCACTCTATAATGTTTTTTTTTTTTTCTTTAATGCTAAAATTAATGCTAAAAATTGGAGAAGGTTTAACAGTATCAACATTTTGAGGCTACCCAATGCTAGATAGATAGATAGATAGATAGATAGATAGATAGATAGATAGATAGATAGATAGATAGATAGTTTTTTTAATTCGAACTTACACTGTTGAGTTCTGCTTTATCTCTGTACATATTATCCATTGTCCTTTTCTAGTCCTAAAGAGTTAGAAAAGAAATGAGGCTACTTCACTGGTTTTCTGTTGACCCTCCAGGTCCTGACAGCTCGGCTTGTGACCTGGTAAAGCGTTTAAAAACATGAATATTTCACTGCACTCTGTTCTTCTCTGCTTTGTCTTGGTGGGTAATGGTTGGATTTCTTGTGAGCCTAAGGCATCCTCCCACTACCTTCTTTTCATGCTTGAATTTTTCCTCTTTTAAATCTTATTTTTTGCTTTTATGCAATCTCAGCTCTCTTCAGGGTCAGCACCACTGTGGATTACTCAACCCTCCCATCTAAACCAACGTACATTCATCTCAACCTTGTGGGCCACGTTGCATCTTTGCTGAATTGGTTGTGGCTTGTTGCCCACACAACATCGTTTTGACGCATTTGTCTTTCTTTTTCAAGCTGCATTAGCCTTAATTTGAATTAGGAGCAGTTGTGAAACAATGTGGCATTTGCTGTGTCACTTGCCTGAAGCTGCTGCTGTTTGTTTGTGCACAAATCATGTCAGACACTAGTGCCCGCATGATTCAGCGTGTCGCTTGCTACAGTTTATGACAGAAAATGTGATCCAGATAAAAGCGGTCTGAGGATATTCCATTGCTAACGGGGTGATCAGCAGGGACCAGTGCTCTGTCAGTGCCCTGTCTTTGTGCTTGGTACATAAAAGTCTTGCATGGGAAGAATTCAGGGCAAATTAGAAGCTAATGCAGCGTGCCATATGGAGCAGATACATCCAAATTAAGCCGTCGCTCACTGCATCTCATCCTGTTCACATCACTAAAGTATGCTATGGAAACTGAAAATATAACTCAAAAAGAAAAAGGAATTCACTGTTTATTCAAACATGTTTTCTTCCTTTTGTCTTAAATGTCTATCTATCTGTATGCAGTATATATATATATCTACCTCTATGTATATGTATATGTGAATATACAGTATGTTTGCACACACAATCACACACTATCAGTTTTATTAAATCATAAAAACACATCTTAGGTGCAACGTGCATACTAGGGCTGCAGTGATTAATCAATAACTATTCAATTACTAAATTAACCACTAAACTATTTTAATAATTTATTAATTAGATTTGGTGTTCTTAAAATAAGTTCTAAGATTATTCAACTTCTTATATTTTCTGGCTTTCTTTGCCCATAAATCAAAGAATTCATTAAAACGGAGACATTTTGGTTTGCCTAGGTTTTTTAAGAAAGTGAAGGGGTATATTTCTTATTCTTTTTAATTGTTTGTTTGTATGTCATTCATTCTGTGCATTCATACATGGGATAAATCTTGCAGAACTTTCTGGTTTTTGGCATATTAACAATGCAAAACTCCATAAACATATATTTTTTGTCTTTTTAAAGTGTCTTTAAATGTCTAAATAAAGTGGAAATGTATTATTACTGTCATATTTAATTTTATTTATTTTTAATTATTTATCAAGTTACTAACTAATACCCCACTAAAATGTTGAGAAGTTTATAGTATTTATAAAAAAAATAATTTAAAAAAAATATGTGGTAATATTGAATTAATACCCACATATCCTGTGAGTGATGCCTTGCGGTCCTTTCCTCTTGGTCGTTGCGAGTTTCACCCTAATGTCACATTTTCAGCAAAGTGCTCCAAACTGAGATAAGTGTAACGTCTTTTCGCTGACCCCTCTGTGCTCGGAGGCATGTGAAATTCATATTTGCTCTGCGAGCCAAAGATCTCCTGCAAAGTAATAGAAATCACCTTGTGACACTAAAAAGCTTTTAACGTCACCTGACAGCAGGTCAAGAATCCATCCTGCCTGCGATGCGAGTGCAGCCATGGAGCCAGGGTTTGGTAGAGGAACATTTGGACATGATTAACAGGCACTGGCACTTATTTATTGACCGCATCAGTGGTGCTTTGCAGCAGTATGAATTTTGAATAAAGCCTAATTAATGAAAAACCATTGATTGAAGCTGACAATACATATGATGAATAGAGCCACTTAGCCTGGACGAAGACTGAGACATGCATTCAGCTTGGATTTGTTCAGCAGGTGGCTAAAAGAGGAACTGGTGTGAAGAAATAACAGGAAATAAACCCCCTACACTCACAAATGTCACTACTGATTTTCTTTAGACAAGTCTCAGCGTCCGCGCTGAGGTCGTGTCGCTCGATAGATGCCTTCTGTATTCGCAGACTGGGTGGAATAAATTGAAGTAGTCCATCACTGTGTTAAGTCCTTGAGTAATGAGAGGCCCTCGGGGCTGTATGGAAAGCAGAGTAGTAATTGCACAAAAAAAAGGTTTCGAAAAAAATAAATAAAAAAACATTTCTAGACATTTTGTTGCACTTCAGTGGCATCCGGAATGTTCCACACTTCTTTCTGCCGCAGGGGGAGGACAGCAACGCAGAAACACGTGTCTCTCATTCAAGTTGAAAAAACATGTAACAAGACAGATGAGGAATTAAGCTGCATAATCTAGTACTGTAGTGTTAAAACCTTAAGTCACTGTCATTTTCCATAATCCCCATGAGCTGTTACTGCTTAAGAAACATCAAATGCAACAGAGTAGACTTATCTGGAAAAAGCAGCACTGATTAGAGGAACTTCTGTTGTTCATAGCGATGATAAAGAGTTTTGCTCCTTAGAAACTGATAGAATAACAATAGTTAAAAGCACAGAAACATAATGTAGTTTTGAATTATGGTCAATAAACTGTCATTTTAAAAGTAAAACTTAAAATTATTAAAAAAATATCTGCACATTTACTTTTTTTACAGTAAACAAGTGGAGGTCAACTGATAACGATAGTTGAAAGCAAGAAAACGCCAGTAGTCAGTGAATCGACTAATAGCATCCTACCCTTCATGTCAGTGTCATATTTCAAGAAAATTACCACTTTTAATATAAAAAATATTCATTACATTATTAAAAAGATACAAATAAAAACTACCTAATGTTTTATAAACTGTCGCAATCATAAAAATTAAGAATATTTCCATGCTGCTTTATTGAAGATCTACTTGTGGCAGCGTGTTTGCAGAGCTGATGAATTTCACGAGGTTCACTGAATGCACCTCTAAACTCAACTCTAAACTGTGGACGCCGCTTTACTCACACTGTGGGAATCACAGCGTACCTCACGATATGATTCGGTACATGATACCAAAAATATCATGACACGGCGATTTTGTCATAGTCCGTATATTGCAAGACAATTTAATAATGATATATCACAATATCTGTCTAATTGAAGAAAAAAAAAAGTCCCTGAAAAGTTGTAAAATGCCCTATTGGAACAGATAATTCAGGTCTAGTGGTTCAAGGCTGGACTGTTTTTAACAAATGTATGTGGCCGCTCTATACGGAAGATTTGAATAAATGTATCAGCTCTATTTTTTCACAGTCTATTAATCCTAGTTGTACAAAGAATAAATAAGAGTCTAAAACTGTTGAGCATGACTGCTTCTTCTTTGCTTCCATCCAGTCTAAAATAACGCTGTGTGCTTCCTCTGTCTCCAGTCTGACAATTGGCCAACTGCTGGAAAACTAATTGCTTTAGTTGCCTTTAGTGCGCTGCACTAACCTTGGACAATTTAACAAAGAGTGCACACCAAAAGAGGTCCAGCTATTTTGCTTGAATTCCACTGCATCTGTCGCCGTGGCATCCCCCCTTATTGATGCTTCTGTGTCGTTTTCTCTGCGCTCACTTGGAAGAACGGCATAATTGAATCTCCATTTGCAGAGCAACACAATCAATGTTAAACGGCGTTGCTCCGGAGTCTACATTTAATGGCACGGACAGCCACACATTACAATAAGGGCAGGTTTTTCAATTTTGTGGTTTGTGACTTTCAGTGCAGCTTGGGTTACATCCTCCAGTGGCTGTTACAAATTGTTACAACGTCATGTTTTTTTTTTTTTTGTGATTGGACGTAGGGTGTTTATGTTAATTGGAATCTAACTTAATGATCTACTGAAGTAAATAGGTTGGGACAAAAAGTCACTGCTCTTACAGGCCACTTAAACCTCAATTTCCCTTTTGCTAGTCTGTAAAATCGATTAAAACCTGGCATCTGCTTAAGTCCAACACAAATCATTTAAAGGGACTGTGGAAAAAAAGTATTTTTTTGTAACGCAAATGTATTCAAAAAGAAAAGGAAAAAGAAATGTCCTTTTCCTACCACTTTTCATTGACCTCGGAGGAAAACATCACATGGTCAAGGAAATATGTGAACAATTCAAAAGGATTTAGGGAAAGACATCTGTGGTGTTATGAGATTTAAGCAACACGGAAATTAATGATGCAGATCTGACAGTATGAAACTACAATATTCTATAAAAGAAAAGAAAAAATGTTTCCGCCCATGCGCTGCCACTGTATACACCCAAACGCTCCCTCAGTGTGGTCTGATCGTATTGCCCGACAAATGCAGGACGCAGCAGACAAACAGAGGCAAACAAGAACCAACGAAACTCAAGTACTGCAGCTGTGAGTTTAAAAACAAATTCCATGACGGCAGACGAAGGTTCCCCATCCACGGTCAATGGGATTAGAGCTGATTTCCTAATTTACTAAATGACATGCCCTCCTGGTCGGCTCTGAGCCCCTCTGCTTTTTAAACTCTGATAAATGTTACGTTTGCTGGGACCGTCCCTGGTCAAAGGTCTCTTTTAAAGGCCATGTTTGTCATAATCTGTCCTTTGCTGCTAAATGTAGTGAGCCATGCTTACAGGACGAGACAAGAGCTTAAATGTCAGCTGCACGCCGGGCGTGAACCCTCTGCCGTTTGGCATGGACATCTTACGTGGCTCTCTCTCTCTCTGTGTGTGGGTCTGTGGCAGACAGCACCTTGAAGTAGTAATTGCTTTTTAGCATCAGCGTGAAGCCGGAGTGAATGTAAATACGACCAAATGATATTCTGATGGTGGCTGGAGTGGCGGAGGGGCTGAAAAGTAATAAGAAGAAATGATATCACTGGGGAGAACAAAGTGCAGTGATTACATTTATTTCCACTGGCCTATTACTGGAGCACTGGGGGAAAACGAGCGCTGAGCTTTCTGTTTTTTGCGGCAGGCCACAGGCCGTTAAGAGCCCACAGGCCTTTTTTATTCATGACATGTCAGAAAAACAACTCGCTTTGCTGTTGTCCTCTGAGAGTTCTTGGATGACTTAGACTGAATTCATTTGTGTGTGTGTGTGTGTGTGTGTGTGGGGGGGGTTATGCTTATAGATTTTTATTCTGCTTTTAAATATCAGATTGCTTGCCACTGTGAATAATGGATGTTTAAACTATTTCAGCAAATTACCCCCTTTTTTTCCTCGCAGCAAGTCTGCTAAGAGTATGGATACTTGTCATCTATTAGCGCTCGCTGTTCACTTTTTCAGGACAGCAAGCGAAAATAGATGTCGGAAATCTTGGGAGGCTAAATGTGCAGCCTCAGTTTTCTGTCGTGTTTCTAAGTGTCGGGGTTAAAGAACGGCTGACGTCCATTTCCGGAGTTTTAGGCACAAACAATGATTAATGTAATGTTTGTGGATTATAATTGGGAAAAGTGATCCAAGCGTTAACTCAATTCATCACAAGATCATTTCCAGGTGTTTCCAGTGTGGTCCATGTAAGCCGCCGCCGCCGCCGCAGCCGCCACAGCCGCCGCCGCGCACATCACGAGTCTGGGTGGCAGTTGCTGCGAGACATGATGGATACCCCTCCATTATCACGGCATGTGTCTCTGCCCCTCGTCCTGTGGGACTCAGCCACCACGACGTTTATTAATCGACTGCAGATAATTCCCAATAAAACAGCAGAAGTGCCAAGGCTGCACCGCAGAGACCTGGAGTGGCACACATTCCTGAGACATGATGCATTACCGTGCCAATGCTTCCCCTCCAACAAGAAACTGTTATTAATGTAAAGCCTGCAAGCCTCAACGTCTTGTTTCTGGAGTTGCACGACTCAGCTGGATGAGCTGCGTTGTACATCGTGGTTCATACGCAGATGGTCAGATTATTGTCACATCATCTGGCAGCTTTAACAGCCAGATGATGATACTTCCCATGTCGAGGTAATGTCAGTGGTCGGCCTTTGACATGCTATTCCTTCAAGGATTTTCAACCCCCCCCCCCCCGCCCCCCCCCCCGTGCCCCCCCCCGCCCCCCCAACACACACACAAACCTAGAGTTATTTTTACTGTTAATGACCAATCAATAAGGTTAATCACTCATTGCCTCCTCCTGCTGCTTCAGTCAGGTCAGAGTCAACTTTATTCACCTCAAACCAACAATTCATTTGCAGATTCCCACCTCATACACACATCCAGGCTCTACAAACACCACATACACGGTTAGAGTGTCAATGGTAACGTTGTAAAAAGTACGAGACAACATGAGTCCCAACAACAAACCAATAAATAGACCAAGACATAAGCAATAAATAAAAGATTCCAAACGTTAAAATATTCAAATTCATGAATGACATGTAGGAGGGATTTGTTACGCTGGCCCAAAGTCATCAGGCTGATGATCTCGGGTGCAGATAACTGCTTAGCTAAGTTGTGAGTCCACAGATTTGTTGTTTCCATTATTCTTTACGCTGTGCAAACTGGAAAACGTCCACCTGTTGCTCTTCAGATACACATTAGCTTGTGACGTCTGTTTTCACAGCAAAACAACACAACGGACGCCGCCATTGTATTTTTTTTTCTGATGGATTCAAAATGGGTCAAAGGCTAAACTGCCTTCACAGCGCCCTCTGCTGGACCACACAGTAATGAATTCAGATGGCCTGCTGGCGCTTCTGGGCTGTACATTTTTGAACTCAAACGTTTTTTAAAGCTGGACTTGTAACTTTGATCCCCAAGTTGAAAGGAACGTCCAAATTTGTACAGTAGTCATTTTGAATGCGCGTGGTTTCGTCACATGTGCAACGATTAACTAAAATATCCAGTCATTTATCAGAGCACATGCATGTTGCAGATTCTCCTCATGTGATCAATAAAAAAAACAAGTCATCGTCACAAGACAGAATTGGAAACCACATTCTTATCTCAATTGATTCATGTGTGATATAAAGTCAGTCACTTTGAACATTATTTTTAAATTCATTATCATACAGTGTTTGCTATGAATAATGAAGTAATTAATAAATGTTACATAAAGAGCATATTGAAGGGTGGAGATGGTTTGGTCACGTGAAGAGCAGCGATTGTGATTCTATTGGTCCAAGGAAGTTGAGCATGACGCTGCTGAGCAGCAGGAAAAAGGAGGAAGAGCACAGTGAAGGTTCATGGATGTTGTGAAGGAGGACGTGAGGACAGTTGGCGCAACAGAAGAGGACACAATGGAGAGGACAAGATGGCGGCAGAGGATCTGTTGTGGTGACCCCTAAAAGGAGACGCTGAAAGAAAGAAGAAGATAATGGTTATTAGGAAAAGTTCAACTCCTGTGTGTTTTAAACCTTTTACCTGCAGGAACATTTCCAGGAATCTTTTAGCACCTATGTAATTTTACCTGTTTTTCACCCCAAGAGAATGGGTTCAAAAGTTGTTATTTGGCAGTAAACCACAAAAATACCTTTCTCTTGAGGCAAAACTTTCTGAAATCCCCAAAACAACTGGGAATTATTTGGAGGCACCGCAGTAAACATGACTGTTTTGGTAGATTTTTTTCCCCCCATTTGCAAATTTGCACTTTAATCAAAGCTGTCATTCTCATCTTTCTGCTGCTCTAGGTTTTTTTTTTATTGTTTTGTTTTGTTTTGTTTTTTTAAGGTACAGTGGAAACACAAACAAGAGTGGATTAAATGAAAAGTTCCTGATTCAGCTCTTGAGTGCAGTTTCTTAGCTGTTAGTCTATTTTGGTCCTGCAGGAGCATTAATCAGAGCTCGACAGCTCACAGTGGTTTGGAGGCAACACTCATATCTGTTCTACAGGGAACACATAGGACATGGTTAGTCTATTAGGTCCCTGCTGACTGACTAAGGAGCCACAGTTCTAAGTAGCATCAGATCAGTTCCCTCTTACAAACTTAATGTTGACAACGATTCCCCCCCCAGGACTCTTAGATGTTAGACTTAAGCTTTCACTTTTGCTCCATGGTGTCCTCCTTTATTGTTCGGCAGCACGATCTGCATCTGGACAAGAGATCGTCCGTCTTTGTACTTTTGGCTGGTGAGACAGAGATTTTCATTTGCCAGACACCACGACATCCTTTGCATCATGGAATCTCACGCCATCAGTGGAGAGAGACAGTGGACAGTGTCCACGGAACCGCTAGTAATTATGACTATGGCCTAGTCTATGTACATCAAGCAATGCAGGGCATGAAACAGCAGGTGGCATTGTATCAAACAAGGGACACATTTACCTAAATATCAACTTAAACTTATTTTGCACAAATTTCAATTTCTACTTAAGGTCACTTTTAAGAATTTTTAACAGCCTTGATTTATTTTTCAAGGATATCAAAGACCCATGTGAACCATTACTGTTGCTAAATTTAATTTACATGTGTATATGGATTTTTGTCATTACTTATTACATTTATTTCATGGTGTGAATCTGTGTATGGAGTGATACACACAGGACATTAAAGACTTTTTTATTCTATTCTAGTAACCCAAACTCAACTGAAATATTACAGGGATAAATATGTTCCTGTGTTTGGCTGCACAGCAAGGCACATTTTGTCACCTCGTGATAAAAGGAGGTTTGCTTTTATCATATCTCCAAACAGTAAGACCTTGTACTTACCATTTTTCCTGTCATCCACAATGTCATGATGTTCCAGGACCTGCTGCATCTGCCCTGTCCTCTTTATGTCTTCACAAAGACGTCATGATGCTGCTGGAACACCATGACAGCACAGAAAGACTTACCCCTGTGTTGTGGGCAGCACCTCACAACTGTCACAGGAGTGACTGAGTGACACACATATACATTATTGTACTTTGCACTTGCCTTTGAATCATGATTGTTTGCTCCAGCTAAAGTGCAGGACGCACCTTGAATGGAATGGCGGCTGCTTTATTGTTTTGCCAGAGGAATTCCATTTTACAGCGCCGCGTTGTGAATTGCTAGACACAATGCGCGGTACACAAGATGGGCCGGCAGCCAAGGAAGGAAAGAGCTTTTCATTAGTCTAATATTCCTCCTGTGCATTGGCCGTTTTATTATGCTCCTGCTTCTCTTAGCAGAGAGAGACAGACAAAGGCAGTGATGAGGAGATGTAGCAGAACCTCTTGACCGCAGAGATGTAAATGATGGGAAATATTTACTTGGTGCTGCTGAGATAAATTATATAAATGCATGAATGTGCTTTTTGTATCGCTGCCATTTGTTGTCAACAAGCCAAGGAGCGTTTGATGAAATGCTGTGGTGGATCTAACTTACTGCCACAGAGCACTATTTTAATATTATCTTTGGAGGATGAAGGAAGGAGTGCACTTGCTGTCCAGTTGACCGTAATTCCCTCCTCTGGTTGCAGATTAGTCACTCTTCCTGTCATCACTGGGGTAATGGGGCGGGATCTGAATGATGCGAGTAATGCTGTTTGATGGTGAGTTAAGTGGGCTGTGGTTGCATACAGATTGCACACTGACAGTGAAGACATATTGGGCTGAAACTGTCATTAGTTTACATACTGTACGCCATTTATTTTATGGTTTCAACTCAATATCAGCACTATAATGTATTTTCCAGTGCGGGAATGAATCATCTGCAGTTTCAAGTAACTTGTCGCTGAGTTGAGGTGACTGATTTTGCTCACTGTAGTGGTACAATCAGAGCAGACACAAAATAATTTTTTGGCACTTTACTTATGAGACTGCGGTCAGTCGATCATTTTTGGGTACTTGTATTATTTGGATTATCATACTTTTCCTGTTTAATTCTGAAATTCTTATCAGTCTTAACTAGTCACACCTGTTTCTTGTTAACTTGCTTCCTAAACTGTACATATTGGTACATTTCACTTGCAGGAATTCAGCATTTCCAAGTTCTTAGTCAGGAGTTTGAGCTTGAATGCCCTCTCAAATAGGATTCCCAACTTGGAAAGTCAAAACAATCGTACAATTTCCGACATGGCGTTCACAGATAGCTGCCATTCATGTCAATAGTAAAAACGAACTGCTACTTCAACTGTTAGTTGTACTTCTGTCTTACTTGTTTCACTGTTAATCAGTTGTACAACCAGTAGTCTTCATTCTAAGCAGGTGACGTGTTTGTGAATGCAAAATACCACGTAGAGTGCTGTTATTGACTAGTATTGCTAAAAGTGGCCAGCCCAACACACGTTCCAACTTTTGATGTAATTAGAACGCACCGTGAGCCCAGTTAAGACTCCGCGACCAGATCGTCTTCCCAGGTTTCTGCCGTCCTTCCAGCTTTATCTTCATGTTAGTTTTCACGTGTATTTCTGTTGTTTTTGTATTTGTCATTTTCTATTTCTCACACATTTTTGCCTGAACCTGTTATACTTTGCACATAGTCATTACGCTGGCCGCTCAGTGTGACCCACAACCCACAACTTGATTCAAATAGTTCACTTCCATGTTTACTTTATGCCCCGCCCCATTCCCGTTTTGCCTGTTCTTGCCCAATCACCTGTGGTGCACACGCACAGCAACTGTCATCACAAATGTTAATTTCTGTCATCTGCTCATTTGTGCGAGTTATGTCAGAACCATTATCAGGCTAAATGCAGCAAAGACATGACATTCTTTCCCCGGGATTCCACTGAATGCGTATCCATCACGTAGCATCTCCATTGTGGCATCGGAAGTGATAAGCATCCACTTTAGCCAATATGTTGGCTTCCTCCAACTCTGTTTGTGTTGCGTACCGGCTCCATCTTTGTGCCATCAGTCCGTGTTCTATTTTTGCTGGATGACAGATCACAATGCTTCAGTTCAGCAGAATTCAGCACAAGCAGGACAGGAAGTCAAATACTGATACAACATTAAGCATCCATTTTTTTTTCCCAGCATAAAATATGAACTTTTGTGATTCACTTAAGTACATCAACAACGCTTTTGCAAATCCAGGATTCTCTTCTGGTTCTCCATTCGGTCTGTGAAACATCTTTTTTTTTTGTGTTTACAGTACACGTGTAGTTTTTCAATCACAAAAAGCTCCAGCTGTTCAGCCGTGCGGCACACTGCCGGAGTTGTGAACGGAGCCGGTGGGTGTTGATGGATTGAAAGCACGCAGCCACCTGCGGAACAGAACCGCCACGTGACGCAACACGCATGCAGTGGACGCACGGGCTCAGATTTGCAGTTTTGCACTGGCCAAATATACAAGTATAAAAGACCAAGCCCACCTGACATCTTAGTCACTGCAGTTGAACGTCATGCTTCAGTTCAAAATGCTGAAGACCACAGCTGTGTGGGGCAACTTCAAATAAAGTGATGACAAGACTAAGGCAGGGTGCATACTATGGAGTTTGGAACTGACTTAATAGAATAATAAATCATATCAATTCTGTCAGCTTGCAAATGTGTGCTGGCTTTTGTGAGTGCTTTTTTTTTAAAAAAGGCTTAAGCCAAAATAAATCCTTATGTATAATATTATCAGTGTTATATTTAATTCTACCTCCAGAGCATCTTAAATTCTAATCTGTGATTAAGTGAGCAATAATTCCAGCATTAAAGTGTGAATTAAAGTGATTACAAAAAAATGTTTTTAGACATGTATTTTTTCACTATGGGAAGTGATAAACATATACAGTAATTAACAGGGGGGTGTTTTAATGGGGCAGACAATGTATTATGTTAAAGCTCCTCAGGGATGTTCTGATTCTGAAGACAAAGGAATGAATTTAATTGTCAAGATAAACACAGCATGAGCAAATGCTCCTTTATTGCATTATGTAGTTAATTGTTCAGTTGGGTTAAGTGCCTTTTTTCTGTGAACGGTTCCTTTGCTTTTATCACTAATTAATCCAGGAACACTTCCTCCTAATTAACACTATCAGCTGCCCTTTCTGTAGAACACTGTTGGCTCTGCATCTAAAGAATCGGGGACAAATCAATTAAATGGGGATAAGGGATCTGTGTACCTAAAAAAGCACAAAGGCTGGGGTCCAATCCCCAAGGCTTGGGCTTGGCAGTAATAAAGCAGCATCTTTGGATAGAGTTGGGTTAAAATCCCAACCGCCTGCAGGTCTGGAAGTGAAAATGATTTCCTCAATGACGATGTCTCAATAGATGTTCTTCTTGGATCTGAAGACGGGTTTGCAGAAAGTGGCCAAATAGAGCTTTTCAGCTGCAAAGTGCTGAGTGAAGTGACATTATTGTGGGCGCATTAGCAGAGCTGGTTTTCCCTCTCTGCTGCAATTGGACGTGAATAAATTCTTCAACGTCTACATTCCCCCTCCTGTGGTACCACTGAGTGCTGCTGAGAAGTGGTGGTACAGCTGGTGGGGAGTCTAAACTCCCAGGCTGTGTGCTGCTACAGTATGTTCCCACTGAAGGCAACGCCTTCCCTCTTTAGTAATGGACAGGTGCAGATTATGTCCATTTAACCGTATTATAGTGTTAGGTAGCTGTGGTGGAGGGGAAATGGCATGATTTTCATGGCTGAAAGCACACTCCGTGTCTGGATCTGGTGGTTGTAGAGATGTTTTTGGCTGGTTGAGTGTTCTCGTCGCTCTGGGGGGTTGTGTTTTAGTCAAGAAAAAAAAGCAAGTCCGGACCATAGACCACATATAAAGAGGACTTCAATGAACAATATACTAAATAACCACTAGGGGGCGATACATCTGGGTGCAAAAAGAATATGAGCTTCAGTAGAACATGATATCAATTTTGCAAAATGTGTAGAGGGACATATGAGTGGACATTCCAACAGGAACCAAACTGGTAAAACTGAAAATTAAAAAAAAAATCTCTTAATTCATACACAGAGTATATATTTTTTGTGTTCACTGCATTGCCCGTGTGAATAATTTCCAACCGATAAAAGTGGGATTTTTTTGCTGTGTCTGTTAATTTGGTTTCCTAATGATGTTGACCTTCTCTTTCATCGCAGCACAAACATGTCCACGCTCCTCCCTTGTACTTCTTTATATCTCCTCGAGTCCTTGGAAAATGAAAATATACCGACAAAATCAGTGTTACTGGCTGTGTGCGTGTAGGTGTAGGTTTCGTGTGTAAAAATAAATAGATGTGAAGTTTGTAACCTTGCCTTGTTTTTTTTTTAAAAAAAAGTCTTTTTTCTTGATGTTATGCTGAAGTGTGGCTCTTACCCTGACATACAGCAGAACTGCAGTGCATTGATTTCGCAGCAGATGCTGCAAAATTTAGCTCCACAATCCAAAGAAGCTGTTTGTTTGAATAATTATTTTGCCCTTTAACTCTGCCTCCGTAAATGTTGCCATTTGACAAAGCTTAAAAACAAGACCTTGGGAAATGAATTAATATGAACATAACCTTGAGACAGTTTGGCTCCACGCTTTAATTTTACTTTTAGACCAACCTTGAGATGAATTCCTACTCTTCAGTTCAACTCCTTTGCATAAGCTGCAGCTGCAGTGTAGAATTCATCACTCCCGGCTGTAACGCCTATCATTTCACTGTGTCACATACAGTAGGAAGTGAAATACATAACCATCGTCATGTCAGGACATTGATCACTGTTCACTGTGAGTAATGAGAGCTGCTCATTCTCTGCATCCTAGTAAAGAAAAATAAATAAATGAAATCCAGCCCCCGTGGTTTGACGTTGCGTCTTGTCTCCCTGAGGCCGGAGGGAATTAACATTAATGAAATGGTGAGAAGGGAGACACTTACTTTGTGGTAAATGTGTAGGTGAATGAACAAGGCTATGGGGGACGATACGTTTTGTCTGAAAGTGTTTTCTTTGCTTCACTTCAAACGAGCCTTGAGCCGAATTCACCCTCTAGTGCACACGTGCTGTGCCATAAATAAAATATACGGCCATTTTACACTTGAAACGGCCCTCGTTGACCTTGCAGGTACGTGCACGTTTACCACTGACATTGTCCTGAGAAGAATTTCCTTCATTATGTTCCCACATTAAGAGAAAATCTGGACCACAAGAGAAACACCCTTGTTTGCTTAATCTCAGCAGAGATTTCAAGAAATGACATGAAATTATGTTGTTAGAAAATGAATCATTTGTTCTCGTTAGCGTGTGTAGCCACACGGGGGAATAGTGGCTAGTGCTGTTGCCTTACAGCAAAAAGACCTGGTTCAACCAAGGGCTTTTTCCTGTGTGTAGTTTGCTTATTCTCCCCGTGTGGACATGGGCTTTTCTCTGGTGTCTGTGGTTTCCTCCAACAGGCCAAAAACATGCAGAGGTCATATGGACGCCTAAAGGTGACAGTACATTTGAGTGAATGGTTGTGTCGGCCCTGCAATAGACTGGCAACATACTGAATATGGGCTGCGTTATTTGCGTCAGCATTCGCTAAACCAATATCAGTCAAACTTTTGGTAGGATATGTCAAGGGGGTTGTCATTTCTGGTTACGCAAAAGTTCCATAAAGAGTTACTTTTCTCAAATGTTACTGCTGTAACAGTTTTATGACTGTAACTGATATTCCCCAACACTGTTAATTAATACTCAAATCCTATGAAATCCATCTTTACAACGCTGAGCAGCCAGTGTCCATGTGAGCTATCAGAAATGGCAAATGTAGCACAGCAACATGGCCCCGGGCAGACCGATGGTACCTTTAATGTTCTGTTCGTTGTCAGTATGAACTCAGTCATTAGCCTTATGACTTGACGAAACAGCAACACCAGGAGCCTCTTCGCTCTCAGAACCCACCAGAACCCTGAAGGAGAGCGAGTGGAAATGATGAGGTCTGTAACCAAAACTCTCCTTCAGAATCTTCAGTGTGGTAGCACAAGCTGTCGAGGGAAAGTCGTTTGGGTAATAATCTCCCAATGCAGGACCTTCTGAAGCCTTTGACGCCCTCTCTTTCTCGTTATCCCCTTGCCAATTTTCTCTAGTGGTGGTCTGCAGGGTCCACATCGCTCTCACTAAATTAGGAGACTTGGGGATATCTCAGCCATTTCAGCTTTGATGTTTTCTTTTTTCAAAAAAAGAGCCAAAGAGGAAGAAACATCCCAATGGAGAACATTATGCTAATCTAGGAAATGTTAATTAGGCCCAAAGGGTTAATTTTCTTCTGCTTTATCGACTCTATACTTTAATCTGTGTCTCAGTAAAGAAGGTTAGAGTCGATGGTGCTTAGAAACTGTCGCTGTTACAAATTCTGAGACATTACTTTTCGTCTCCTCTTAGCTGAAAGTTTCCTTAATCGTCCTTCTTTGAAATGTAATTGGTACAATCCCAGAGCCAAGGAGCTCATCAAGCTACAAAATAACATAATCCTCTTTAACTTAGCTGTATGCTGCGGCATGACTGTGCCACCGTGTTTTGTGGTGTAAAGCTCTAGATTAGAGAAGAGGAAGGTCAAGTTTAACAGCTTAAAAACATATACATTCCCCTCCCACTTTATTAGATTCACATCTTTAACAGCCTGTTAACTCAATATATCTAACAAGCCAGTTACATGGCATGGGATTAATTCAGTGCATGTAGGCGTTTAGAATTGGTTGTTGGCCCGAGTATTTGAGAAACTGTTGATCTCCTGGCATTTTCACACGTAACCATCAAAAAAAAGTGGAAATATAAAAAGGTAATAGCAGCTTTATCAGGCGTCCAGTGTCCCTAATGAAGTGATCGGTGGTGTACAGCAGTGTTTTCCAAACTTTCTATATAGGGAGCCACTTTTGAAGATGGCTAAAGTCATGACAAAAGCAAATTTGTGCACAATGTAGCATAATGTGATATGATTTTGAATTAGGACATTCTTCATTTCCAAATCAGGTTTCTGCAAATGAACTACAGCATAATTTTATGCATATTATTTAAAAATTACACTCATAAAACTTAACTAAAAGGTTGGGAGAATTCTGCAAATTTTTTTGGGAAATCTGTCATGACCCAGTCTTTGGGACCCACTGATGTACATACAGTAGATGTATATGTTGTAAATGTGTGCAATCTCTTATGAAGGCTCCAGATACTTTGAATTAGTTTGTATGAGTAAACTTTTCCACACCGTATTTTCTCTCCTGTCTATATGCTGAATATACTGTTCATGTGCTGGAACAATGGGAACATTATGGTTGTTAACAGCCAGTTCAACAGGGAGTTTAGTAGTAAATATTCCCATATTCCCAAAAAGAATAACAGATAATCACATCATCATGGAGCCAATGATGGGTTGTGGGCCTAATTTGCTGGCTCTAACAAGGGTATTTATTATCATTACTAACATTGAGGACCTCCCTATACAATTCATTATCCATCACATACATTTTTTTAATCTTATTTTCAAGGTAACTCATTGACGGAGTCTAGCACCTTGTGCGAAACTCAAATATTATTTGACTCTGTGGGAACAAAAACCTCATCAGAACATGTTATAGCTACATTTAAAAGGAGTTCGACGTGGAAACAACTAGTAACAGTTTTATATTTTGCAGAAACACACACAGATCACATGTGTTTCATGTGTGCGGTGGAGATAGCAAACCACTCATTATACTGCTGTATATACTGTTTTGTTCGGTGAACTCAAAACTGATGGACAATGGCATTTAAGTGACAAGTTAGTGGTTTCATTTGGTGTAGGTTCAGCTGTGATAATTGCCTGCTGCCTTTAAAGCCACAGGCTTCACGAAGTGCAGAGGTTTACCGTCGTCTCATGTCAAACTCTCTGTGAACCTCTGGCTTTTTTAACTCCACTTTTGCCGAACTCTCAGCTGAAGAGTTCAAGGTCTGTGGCTTGAAAAAGCTCCGAGGCAAACTTGTATTCCATTACAGTGCTTTATAAAATCAAACCAGTTCTTATGAGCACATCCAAAACAACAAGGCAGCCGAAATCTCCATTCTTGTTAGTGCCGCACTGGCTGCAGAGGTCACTGTGGAAGCTTTTATCTTTGCAAATGATTTCAGCTCCTCTCAAGTTCGTCTCTGTCCTTGTTCTGAAATTCAAAATGTAGCAGCTGTTTTTTTTTTTTTGTTTTTTTTTTTAAACGAAAACTGCTTTATCTCTCAGCAAACAGATCAAGAAAATGCTTTGCCCTTGATAATAGTGTTCCAACTTGCTGAGAGAGAGAGAGAAAGAACATTTACATTTATCAGAGAATTGTAAGAAAATAATAAACACAATAATGGCATTGTGTTCATTATAGTCCTTGGTTTTTTTAGTGTTATTTTATTTGGTTGAAGAGCAAGATTAAATGACTGACAGGGGTTTCACACAACAGTGAGGAGTCAATTTTTGTCTAATCTCATGAAATTAATTGATTTAACTGTGCCATGGCTTCTAAAAGACTACGTGAAATTAATAAAAATACATTTTCAAAGTTAATTTCCCTTTAATTTAATTTTAACTTTAAACAAATTGGGAAAATTTTATTACATTATAATTATTATTATTACTATTGACCTTTATATCAAAATCATTAAGGGGAGATTATTTATTTCTCACTTCTGTATTTCTCTGTCACACACATTTTCTGCTATTTCACTTTCCTGTTTTTTTTTTTTTTACCCTCGTACTGTATATACGCTGTGGATTGTTGTGGATTTACAACTGTGTAAATCAAGACGACAACTGTTTCAGACATGAACTGTGGACAGTATCACAAGGACAGAGTCCCGACGTTCTAAAGTGTTTGCTGTGCATATTTTATAAAAGCAGGGTGGGATTGTCTGAGTGCAATGTCGACACACAGGCAGGAGAATCTCCAAAGCATCATCGTGAGATTTGACTATAGAGCGCCGACAGGAGAAGTTCTGGAAAAGGTCCACAACAACTTTGCGTCCTCACAGTGAGTCCCTCTGGACAGTCTCCAGGAAATGTCTAAACATCAGTGCAGAGATGAGGCTGTTGCAGGTTTTTGCAAAAGCTTGGTTCTGCTTTCTTGGCACGCTCATTGCAAAGTCTGCTGCAACGTGCTTTACAATTCAGAAACATGGGATTGCAAGATGGCTGCCACTCGCACAGACGACACCATTTTTACAGTAAATTGCCAAATTTGCCAAATCTCTAAATCAGTCTGGTTGTCTTTTACCAAATTGGGACATCTTGTAGTCTTCAACTATTATGATTCTTAACTTTATGATGTAATTCTGCTCAGCTTTTACTGTGAAATGTGTGTTTCCTCCCTCTGGTTCTAGTTCTCTCTCAACATCATTTGCACAGAACAGCTGATCACACAAGGAGTGGAAATGGCCTATTTTGGAATGAAAATATTCTGGGTCTTATCACATTGTTACACTGACGTCGCTTTTCATTTTGTATCTGTGTGTATTAATGATGTATGACTCTGCACATGGCTGGGGAAAAGAGCAGGGAAGAAGCAACTCGGGCACATTAGGGATATAAGTGCAGCTTGTGTGAAGTGAAAGCTGGTCATGGCATTGGTATGAATGGTTTGACAAAACAGTGTGGTCAGAAAAAAAAATCAATACCACAGCAGCCATAGACTGAAAGCAGCATGAGTGGCATGTTCTGTCTTTCAGCTCTGTTTTAGCACTGCCCAACTGTCACATGTTTGCCATCCAATGGTATTATTTTGTTCTCAGTATTTTTCTGTAGCTGTGTGAAGCTCAAGCTTCTGTATTATTCCTCACTTCGGTCTTTTTTTGGAAGCAACTTTGGGCTTTTTATTCACATGGAATCAGAGTTTTGGGAGCCATAAAAATCTATTTTTAGAAAACAGATCCTAGAGTGAAATTCTTTTTAAAAAAGCCACTCTTGCCTTTTTGTATACACAACCAATATTCAACGTTGGGGAAATGATCCAATATTCAATGTCGTCATCATTTGGTGTTTAGAGTTTGTGTAACCTTCTTCTCCATTTCTGCTGGTAACAGTATAGCGCCACATACAGGCCTGGCATATGTATTCTACAGCGTCCATAGAGAGGGCTGTTTGTGTATGAAGACGTTTCTTGAAGAAAGAAAAGGAACCAGATTGTACAGTGAAATTTCTGTTTCCACATCATCCTTAAAAACAGCGACACTAAACTCTGTGTGGCCGACAGATCTGACAGCACAGTATAAGTCGAAATCCAGGCCCTTGACAGTTGACATGTCAATGACCAGGCTGCAGCAGCGGACAAAAACCGCAGAGTCCATCTTGCTGATGTTTTTAGCAACACGTCCATGTCGCTTTTCATCTTAGACTTTTCTCTGCCCAGTTTTTTTTTTTTTTTTTGCCTTTTTAAAGTGTCCTCCATCAATCACTGCATTCACTCCAGTGAAAACCAACACGACTGTATGTTTATTTTTAAATGTCTGTCCTATTTAGCCAGTCATCCACAGACGTGTTGATTTGAGCTCAGTGGTTTAGACCATACAGTTTCTACCGAAGGTGAGACAAGCTTCGCAAAAAGGTAACATCTTAGAAAAAAAAAGACCTTTCATACATATTTATGAAAAAACAATCCTGTCAAAAGGTTGGTTTACATTAATATTCTGAATAATTTTATGCACATTGCAGTCGATATTTGATTTGCACTATAACATTTTTAAGTCGAGCTTCAGTTCAATATTTATTGTGATGGAGCATTACCACAAGACACTATCAAAATATGAACTATTCTCCACCGCAGAGATGAGAATGTAAAGATATAAATTGTCTCTTACATTTGCGAATTGCATGTTTTTTAAATTTGGCATGGAGCGCAGAACAATCAATAGTGGAGCTGCAACCTTTGCGATTTGCTAATTGGGTTTTCATTTTGAAGATGGTTAATGGTTTCTGTCTGTCAAATAAGTTAGTCCAAAGCCATTTTTTATTATCAGCTGCTTTTCTAATGTCATGCAGTTGTGTTTCTTGTGTAGAAGCATCTATACTTTATGGAGCTCAGTTTGGTTACTCTGCCATATTGGCAGGAACAGCTTCTACAGAATTGAATGGTTCCAATGGTTTCTAGCTGTCAGAGTTCACTAAGCATTTTAAGTCCATGGAGATCAAGCAGTATAATGCAGAACCTGTTAGACTGAATGTCTGACCCTTAAGATGCCCCGGTAGGGAAATAGCCAGAGTGGACATTTAGACCTACAGCATCCCAACATCTTCAACTTGCAATAAAAGCATGTAAAATAAACAAGATATTAAAATTTTTACCCTAATTTAACAGCTTTGGAGTCATTCTGTCATGCATGGTTAAATGTCTTGTTGTGGGGAGATTGGGACTGTCTCCACTGCCCCCTACTGTCAGCTTTTGCTTTAGAGCACCGCACACTCTCTCACACACACACACACACACACACACATTTGCGCTTCTATCAAAGTGAGGGCGCTCATAGACATAATACATTCTCTAGCGCCTAATCCTAACCTAAACCCAATTCTAACCCTAACCCTAAAACCAGGTCTTTATCCTGAAAAAGCCCTTTTAAGGGGTGAAAAAAAGTGAGGACCAGCCAAAATGTCCTCACTTTGTCAAAATGTCCCCACCTTGTAGGTGTTTATACAATTTTTGGTCCTCCCTCTGCAACAAGTACAAGAACACGCACACACACTGTAGCCAAGTAGTGGCAATAAGGTCAAGGCAGCCATGACATTATTTTATGTTTATCATGGTAGAGCCGGTGAATAAGAAGCAGGGAAAACTGTTGTGGAAAGAGGAGGAAATTACTGAGAAGTGAAAAACATAGAAGCATGGAAAACGTATGCTGACCACCCTGGACGTGGCTTCATGGCTTCTGCGGTAGACGATGGATGGATGGATGGATGGATGCTTATGGTGTCATAAAAATATGTATTTCAAAACTGTAGGGGGCGCTCTGGTACACTTCTCTGCCATTTCTTTGTCTCTGACTGCTTTGGCATCACAGGGCACAACATCTGTCCACCAGCCGGGATGAGATCAGATACTTGACCTATGTATATATGTTGCCTGGTATATACAGTACACGTCTATGGATGTGAACAGCGCATGTTCCTGTCCAAGTGGTGCTGTTGCCAGATTGCATCAGTGACATCAGCTAGTGCGGCTCTTTTCGCTGTGGACGGCTGGTTTGCTGCCGCAGCCATGTCGTATTAGAGCAAGTCAAGTTGGACTCATCCTCCAGCAGAGTTGACTCATGCAGCTTTTCCAAATTAAGTCTGGGGCATTGGATGAGACTTTGTTATCCTCTCAGTTTGCAGTAGCTGGTTTTCCTGATTGCTCCGTGCTCATACAGAGCTGAGGCAAAGCAGATAAGTGGATCTAATTGTGTCTCTGCTGTGCTTTACGACAGTAAGCCAGCCTGGACTGCACCACTGTCTCTCTGCAATATTAATATCCCTGCACCTCCACTTACTTATTTAGCTCTCTTATTATATTCCTCAGGCCCAAAATCTTATTGCTGCCTCTGTTTTTTTTTTGTTTTTTTTTCATTCCCAACACAAACTAAATGTAACTGCCTGCTTGCAGCCATGTTACAATATGGCGTCGACACTTTGATGCTGGGGCTGTCTCGTCCCGATGCTGAGGACACAGACGCCGGCAGGTTTTCAGGAGGACGTTATCCATCTTTGAGGTGAGAGATGAACCCCCTACTGCTGCCAAGGCAAGGTCAGTGTGATTGGTTGATGGAGGAGGAGGAGGAGGAGGAGGAGGGGGGTGCGAGGTGTCCGGGAAGGAGGCGATGCTGCTTGTTCTGGCCTGTCGGGCAGCTTTTTCAGTCCAGCTGGACTGAGCAGAGCTGTTTGCCGCTGCTGCCACTTCTGTGTGTGCAGTAATCAGCTGAACTGGGAATCCGAAGCGGCTTCTCCTCCAGGTACATGATTGATGCACGATGATGTACATTACTGATGCAATTAGTCACATGGGTGGGAATATTTAGTGCAATTATCACTGCAGTGTGAAACTGTGATGGGGATCAGTTTTTTTTTTTTTTTGCAATTCACCAATTTATGGCCTTTGCTGTTGTTTTTGCTTTGTTGTTAATATTCTGACAGACACGATGAATATGTCGGTTATTTTTTCGATGATCGAAGGTGTTTGGTCCAAAACATTATTGAAAATATATTGATCTTTGTTTCCCAAACATCAAAATGATGATATTTTGGCAACTAACCAAAATTAATCTGTTTTCATGATTCCTTTGTTTTCGGAGCAAAGACACCACAACACATTCACATGAATATATATCACAATTGAAAAAAAATTAAAACCAATAAATTCATTGTCACAATAGTTGGTGAGTAATTTGTTTGATTATTTATTACTGACTAAATGCTGTAGCCCAGGATGTAACAAGTGTTTACTCCCTTCATTATTTGAAAAGCGACTCTGTCAAGCAACACTATCAGGCCTGACTAAGGGAGCATTTTGTGTGTATACAGCAGCAGAGCAGGGGAAGGTGGGGGTGCACAATCGGGTTTTATGAGCTTTGCAGTCGTCTCACAGTGATCCTGTTGCCTCCATGTGACCTAATATCACACAAATCACATTCTGTGTGCGTCTCCCAGTGACAGGATCTGGACACAGCTACACTGCAAAACACAAAGACACAAAGATGCGGAGTTTACCGTATTAATCGTCATTGTGTGTGTCTGTGTCGATTCTCATTCATCCAGGTCATGGTAGTCAAAGGAGCTAAGTTGTGAGCAACTGGACTACTTTTTTAGAGCTTGGAGGCGTTTCACCTTTCACCCAAAAGGCTTCTTCAGTTCTGGCCTGATGATGGGAAACCAGGAGCTATATCTCTGGATTACTGGAGGTGGAGCTGTAGACCACACCCCTCATTCCATGACAAAGGGTCACATGAGTCACCCGTCAAGGTAGAATTGGAGTGAGAGTCGTTGTGGACACGTGATCCAGAGAATGAGAACTGCTCCAATTCCAATTTACTTCTGGAATTCCAGTTGCTTAAAACTTAGCTCCTTTGACCATCGTTGTTTGTTGTATATAATATAATATAATATAATATAATATAATATAATATAATATAATATAATATAATATAATATATAAAGAAAAACTATGTTGGTAACAATTGTCTTTATTTGAGAAAAAGGAGGAAATTAAAAAAAAAAAACAGCGTTCCAGGGCTGAGCACATGATGGATGTGTCACATGGCTTATTTGACGAGTTAATTGAAAGCTGTGCTCCGTCCTCGGCCTCATTAAGTGCAGCAAATGACGGGTCACTGTCAGTGAACGGGACGAATGCACCAGCCGCTCGCTTAAGTGGAAAATCAGTCATCAGAGTTGCAAAGGAAATTGTTCCGTCTCAACAACACCATCCACATAATTCTGTCATGTGCTCCATTTGCTTAATTTGATTCGCATGTCCCTAATTCATTCTAATGCAAAACAGCCCGCAGTTATCTGCTGGTGTCTCACTGAACATTCAGAATCAAATTGAGAGTAAATTATTAAATATGGTCATTTTTCTGTGAAGAGTTTGGAGAGCATAGACAATCCGCTGCAGCTGTGGAGCAAAGCTGAGAGTTGACATAACAGCATATGTGCAAGGTGGACGTAAATTACAAAAATTGATGTTAAGATGTAGTATTTGTCTGCCTACAGGAGTTGCTGATGTTTCTTTCTCTTGTTTCTGTGAGTGCTTCTGAAGTCAATTTAGTATATCTTCCCCCAAGAGCAGGTATACGGAGCCTCTGGCAAATGTACGGCACACTCCATGGAGAGCCAGTGCAACTGACAGTCTTCCGATAGGCAGCTGGTGTAGAAACCCATTACAGCCGTCAGTCTAGCAAGAGCAAAATCCATTATATTATCACCAAGATCAGTCCATAAGGTAGCTCCTTTTGATGTCTGCATTTGGAACAGCCCGGGGTGATGGATGCTTTTAGTCTCTGGTTTTCAGGAACCTGTTTGAAATTCAGCTTTTCTCTCAATCTGGTCAGTCAATGTGATCTCAGGAGCTCCACATCAGTGGCTGTTGGGCTCTTTCCCGTTCCTCATTTATACTCCTACCACTTCCCCTGTACCTCGCCTGTTGGAACTGAGTAACAAGAGGTAGTGGTTTGAAATGTAGCCGGCTAAGTTGGAACATCCCCTCAAGTACGACACACGTCATCACATGAGCAGATACAACAGATTTAACATGCCATTGGAAAATAGACATTATTATGTGCTTGCCTCAGAAAAACTTCAGAAAATGTCTTCAACATGTGGGAATACTGGGGGGGGGGACCAGTTTATGATAGTTACAAGACTAAGCTCTGTAAATTTAGTAAATCTAACTAAAAAAAAGTCTTTGCTCTCATTTTAATGAAATCTGTTCTGTCTTCATTTCTCTTTATAGATCATGTTTCGTGAAGTGACCTTTCTCTTTCCCCTCTTGTATAATGGGACAAGGACAGTAGGTCAATTAACTACCGCTGTAGCTCGACTTAACTGCGCATGGAAATTCAAAATTCACTAATTTGATTGGCCGACTGGCGTTGGCGTGTGTAATTGGGCATTTTTTGGACATGTGCTGCAAAGGGAAAAAAAAAAAAAAGATCAAATATTTGATCATTTGACATGATGACATGACATGATCGATTGTCACTGAACATATGAGCCTGTGTTGCTGTGGGGAACAAGCACGCTGACAGTGTTTCTCTGGCTTTTAATGAGTATTCTCAGTGGGGGCAGCGCGGATCATTAATTTTTCAAAAAATATCACAACACATTTTCCAAAGTCTCCATTCTTTTTCTTTTTTTTTTTTTTCAGTAATGCATGTTTCTACACTACAAGGCAATTCACACGTCTGTGGTAATGTAATTGAGCAGTGATGTACCGTGTTTTGACTCCGCTGATTTAATGAACTGTCACACTCCATAAAGATACGCAGTGAATCCTCCATTTTAATCAATATAAAAAAAAGCTTCAAATCAGAGGTAATTTCAGTCCCTGATCTCATGACTTGACTTTGTTCGCCAACCTGTGAAGAAACCCTTTAGAAAATCATTGTCTGGACTCACTGTTGGGGAGGAGGGGACTCTCACAAGACAGATACGAATTCGCCAATCTCTGGCCGAGCATTCTAATGGCTTTTTCGCAAGAATTGCTTTGCGCCGTGATCATTAACATTGAAATAACCCCACGCTCCTCCAGTGATGTGCATTACCGTGCAGCAAACAACTTGCCGAGGCTCTCGTCGCACTCTTGTCTAATGACTCTACTGCAGCGAGCTAATGGGGATGCAGCGTGATAACCCCCCTGTCCTACCTCCTGGCCTCATCATCCATAGCTAATTGTCACAAGCCTAATGATGACCTAAATGAGGAAAACAGAGTTTGGACATGTGCACATGCTCAGGCAGAGTGGAGCAGTGGGAATGCTATGGATTTTCTAAACAAGAAGATATGGCCCACGTACAAATTAGCTCTGTCACTAATAATTGTTTTTTTTTAACTATAATTTTTACCATTATTTGACTAATTTACTTTCCCACCGGGTCTGCAACTAACTATGATTTTATTAGTCAACTACTAGTAAAATAGAACAAATGTTACCACAAATCTAAGTCCACGCATCACAGTTTATCACAGATAGTGATTTGACATGAGTGAAATTCTCCAACTTACTGTACAATGGTACATTCCATTTATATTTGGAAGTTCACTCAGGTAAATAGTAAAAACACTGAGTTCTTTTACTACTAATTGCACTTCTGTCTTATTTGTTGGAATTTGAGTCAGTTATACACATATTCCTGTTAAACTGTTATCTTTGGACATGTTGCTTTGTGTGTGAAATACCACATAGAGCATTGATATTGACTTGTATTGCTAACAGTGGTTTGCCTTGTATCAGTTTTCCATCAGCTTGTCTGTGTTCCAACTTGGTGGTGACGTCACTGCCATGCTCCGACCTCTGGTTTTAACGGAACGCAACTACTTGCTTTATTTATTTTATAAAACACAAGCAGCCTTTTTGTGCATATTATAATAACTTACAGCATTTTGTGTCTGCAGTAACAATTAGTTTATTTAATCCAGAAATTATTGACTCCCCTCTATAATGAAATAAAATTGTTACATTGTTACAATATGGGCAAAAGTTGTTACGTTGTGCACTCAGCAGTTATCACATTCTCAGCTTTTGTGATTATTATTATTTTTTTTTTTTTGTAACATTATGTGTTGTTGTTATATTAAACATAATTACGTTATCAACTCCTCCGAGCTTTAATACAAATGTGTGTGCCAAGTGGTCTTTGCAGTAGTTCGGCCCTTTGCTGTGATGTGAATCCCAGTTTGTTTATTTCCACTCCAGTGCCATGGCCAGGCCAGACTCGACGCTGTGCTTCTCACTAGATAGCAGCTTTTCCCCTCATGTTTCCAGCCCGACCGGGCCATTGTGCTGCGTACTGAACCAGAACCTGTTGCTAAATTCAGTTTGCAGAGCTGGTCAGCCACAATCTTTAAAGCTATAGCTGCTATTTGTGTTTGTTTGTGGTCCCTGTCCCATTTTCTGGCACACTGAACCAGAACCTCGCCAATACGGTCCATTGACAGGTGTTTTCTTTTACCTGAGCGTAATTCGATATGGTGCTGTTATTCATCACACTTCTGAGATCCGTGGGATCTATCAGAGATTTCGTCTTCACCTTATTTCATACTCCGCAGCTCCCAGGGGGCAGCAAATGATGATAATGTGCAATATTGCAGGAAGAATTTGTCACACCAGGCTTATCGAGAACACCACAGACACTGTGATTGAAAAAATAATCACACCCCAGTTTGACTGCAGTCAAAGTTATTGTTTTCCCTCAAGTGCACTATAACGCCGCAGATCCCGCTTGTTTACAGTGTCGGCGTCACGTGATAGTTTTGGAGACACATTTGCGATGAGACGTCTCTTAGCCATAACTACTTTTATTAAGCTCTTTGATACTAAGCACAGAGAGAAATAAAAAAAAGGAAAAGTGAGTTGCAGACAAACAACACCAGTCCTCCTTCTGCCCTTTGGTGTGCCAATTACCATATGATAATTAGTTATGGACAATTGGCCTCCTGGATGGTCTCATTAAAAAGTATCACTGTGGGATCTCATTAGCACGCTAATATAAGGCGGGGCTGTTAGACCTGCTTTACTCCAGTGGATGCAACAGTGCGATCAAGGTGTGAGACATTTGAAATCTTCTGCATGAGCAGAGTCAAGTGGTGCATTTGGATTTTTTTCATGTCTGAGCTTTCATGAACACCTGAGCATTATCATGTAGTGTTTACAGGATGTTCACGTGTGCCCGATATCCCCAGGCGCTTAATTATTTGTCGGGAATTTATTGACTGCCGCCACCTTGATAAGCAGAGCCAAGAAAAGACATCAACCCACAAAATAAATAAGTAGATAGAGAAATAAATAAAGGGTGCTAATTTGAAAGACGTCTAACATAATGCATTCAAATCCCCCTGCTGCTTTTAGTGACTGTCATTGATGGGAAAGGTTACTGTCGCTCGCTGCCAGCTTAGTGGGGAGGGAGAGGAGTCTCACTGGATCTTATCAGAGCAGCACATCCAGTACCGGCGTTCCACTTCCATGCTCTCTTCTCCCCACTGGTTTCCATGGAGCCTCTGACAGCTTTGGGCTGTTTTACAATAAACCACAGGAAGGCTGTATAGGAGCCATACTGCAGGGATAAAGAGCAAAGGCCAACGTCTCTCTGTTGTTTTTTTTTTTTTTGTGGAAGCATCTGTGTCAGTGAAGAAGTAAGCCATTGTGGGGAGAAGCCATTCTGGTGCGTGACAACCCAGTCCCCGGGATTATAATCTATGTTGTTATTGTATGTTTCTGCAAACCACAGATACTGATAGATTATTTACGCATTTACATATGTGCTTTCGAGCTCAGATTGGGTCATATTTGGCTGTTCAAACCTCATCTAATCCAGAGAGAGAGAGAGAGAGAGAGAGAGAGCTGACCGAACCGACACTTTTCTTTGAATTTCCAACCCCTACCCAGGTATAATGCAGTTCATGTCGTCTGAGCTGACTTTGCTACCCGGTTTGACGCACAACTGTTAACATGGCTGAAGCATTTTTTTTCTCTATTTATGGACCAATGCAGTGTAAATGACCATCAGTCGTGCTGGATATTGATTACACTACATATTTTCGATACATTATTGACCTTGATTTCGACCTTGAGACCAATTTTTAGTCCAGTTTTCCATTTGCAGTCAAACATATAGAGCAAACGCTCTCATGTGTATTCTGTGCACTTAAACCTGTCATGTCACTTTAGAACTTCTCAACATCCCTTTGTTAGTTAAAGCAGCACTAGCCTCTGAAAACACAGGTGAGGAGAAATGACATGAGATTATCTGCTTAGGAACCAAAATTCAGTATCTAATGACAAGACATTTTTGATTTTTCAGAAATCTGTTTAATATCACAAAAGTAGTGAAGTTTGATACCCAGTCCAAGGTTCATTTGCCACAAAAAAAAACCCTGTAAAAACCTGTGACTGACATTCATACCATCAGGAATGACAGTGTCGAGCTGATGCATCCATGATGCTTCTCTTTGAATAAAGGCTCAGGGAGTTCAAATGTGTTAGTTTGTGATGTTGGTGTTGACACCATGTTGGGGACAACACACAAGAGAGTCTATACTGTACATCAAGACACAGCTTTTATGGCGGCACCAAAATTATGGAATGAGTTGCCTTTGCACATTAGACAGGCCTCCTCTATACACATTTTTAAATCACTTTTAAAAACCCACTTGTTCTCTTTGGCCTTTGGCACAGCTCAAGATGCTGACTTTTTGACATGATTTTAATTTATTTTATTTATTTGATTTTATTCTTTTGTTATACATTTTTTAAAGGTTTTATTAGTATTTTATATATTTTAAATGTGTTTTATTTTTTCATTCATTTGTTATTTTTAGTCTGATGTTTTATATTGTTAGCTTTGTGTCAACTTTGTTGTTTTAAAGTGCGTTATAAATAAAGTTACATCACATTACATTTATGCGACCAAGCATGGCACATTATGTGGCCACATGGCAGCCGAGTGGTTAACACTGTTGCCTTACAGCATGGAGTGTGCATGTTTGCCCCGTGCATGTGCGTGGGTTTTCATGCTGAGGTTAATTGGACTAGTAGGACTAGTAGGACTAATAGGACCAGTTAATTGGATTAAGAGAGTGAATGGTTGTTGGCCTCCATATGTTTGACCTGGGATGGACTGGTAACTGAGACAAATGCAACTTCTCGAATGGTTTGCCAGAACGGAAGACTTCGCCCCACCTCCAAACCTTCCCCTCTTGCCTTTTGTCACCTCTGCCGTATAACTGCTCCATGTAGATGAACTCTGCTAATCTCTACTACCCTCCGAACCCCCCATCTCTGTTTCCAGTGTGAGCAAGGAGAGTCACAAATAAAGTCGGGTAGCGGGAGGGGCGATGGTGTAGGCAGGACTTGCTAACAAGATTTGTTTCATAACAACGACGGAAATTGAGCTGCCAGATGAATTATTGATACGAACTCAACAGTGACCCGCCACAGATCAGAGCGCAAAAAGTTCACAGCTTCAAATCCCTGACAGCACTCATTATAAGAGCGCGGCAGCTGCAGCAAATATGTCCCTCTGCACCTCTGCTGCCATCCTCCAGGAATAGTTCTTCAAATGTTATTGGGAGCCAGGTGGTAAAAGCCAGTGTGACAACAGGTGTCAGAAGCTAAAGCTGCTGGAGAAACAGTGAACTCTGTAGTGCAAATTGCTCTTCAGTCTCTGAACCTGAATGTCTAATGAAAGTGATTTCCTCTGAGATTTACACAAACTGAAGAAGCCGCACAGCGTTCAGAAAAATCCTCAATCATCAATTCTACCAAAGTGGAACAGCAGGAAAAGAGTGGAATAAAACTGTCTTCTTTTTTGTCCCTGTTATTTTCCTTCAAGTCAACACTTTACTGCCAGTAAAAGTCTCTTCCTTCCATACCAATGTGCACATATTACTGTTGCTACTAGTAATATCAATAATGGTACATTTTATTTTTGTTGCACTTTTCATTTGAAAGCAAACCCCACAAGGACACATAAAATCAAATCAGTGTAAGAGACATAAAAACATCAAGCACTGAGGTTAATTAAAAGCCATGTTTTCCTATGACTATATATATGTAAATACACACACTACACAAAAGTTTGGGCACACAAGTGTGTCCAAACTTTCGACTGGTAGTGTATATATTTTATTATTTGTCTTTATCCAATATTTATACAGAGAGGATCCGTCTCATTCTCTCAAAACTGTAACAGGGCATCCTTGAGAATGAGACTGTAGGAAACAAATAATCACTTGACTTTCCTTAATTCTTACAAATAAAAGAGAAAATCAGAACATATGAGTGACCTCGAGTGTCTCTTTCCCAAGGCTTTCACTCATGTAATCCTAAAAAAAGAAGTGAATAAATTGTTATCATCAACTTATCATGTATTTCTCTATTAAGAGGATAATACGTGATAAATATAATGTATTAGTTTTGAACTTACAAAAAAAATCATAATTTGATCTTTATTATATTTAGATATTTTCCTAGAACTGTATTTGTCACTTAAATCACCTTTTGTTTCGCTCATTCTGATCCTGAACTTAAGCAGGTCATTTTGACCATGAGTTGCTGCCATGTGATTGGCTGATTACATATAATATAATTAATTTAAATATAATTACATATACATATAATTAATAAGCAGCTGAACAACTGCACCTAATGAAGTGGCCAATGAGTGTGTGTGTTTTAATTAATTGGTTAATGGAGACCGTAAAAAACACATTTTGCACATTTTGGAAAAATGATGATGTCATAGCCCCACCCCTTCCTCTTGCATTTGCTGTTGTGATTGTTGTTGTCCAAATGGCACCATGGTAATAGTATATATTATATACTACGGCTAGGGTGTTCAAACTGTGGTACGCGGAGCTTTCTCTGGTGGTACTTGGAGGAAAATCAGAAATACTGTAAATACCAAGGAATTATGACCAGAGTGTGTAGAAAATTAAACAAATAAAATATATATATATAATTAGAATGAGCTTATACTGTATATGTGAGTAAGAGGAGATTTACACCACTGTATTTTAACGTTGGTGATAATGGTGTTACTTCAATAGGTACTTGGTATAAAAAGTTTGAGAACCACTGTACTGCTGTGTTTATTTTTGGGGTTGTTGTTTGTATGAAAATGTGAGCATGAATGGTTGTCTGTCTCCATGTGGACAAGACCTGAGGCTGACCTGCAATACCTCCAAAGCCCACAAATGGGTGTGGTCCACACTGTGGTGAACAGCACACTGAATTCATATTTCAAGATGATTGTTTTTACACCATCCCTACATTTTGGTTGCGGCTTATATATGAGTTTTCTGTAGAAACGGCAGTATGTGCCCTCCAGCTGTGGGGAATGCTGATTTGTTTAGCTGTGAACACATCTCCACTATCTAATAATCACATACTCTGTGATGAAGCAGCAACAGCTGCACAGGGAGCATCGCCACATAATACACATAATACAGTAGCTGCTGCATGTTCAGTAATAAAAACCCCAAAACCTGCCAAGATCTGTCTGAGCGGAGCAGCTCCAGACAATGCTATCTATCATATTAATTCCAGATAATTGTCTTTACGTATCACGTCACGGGGACTGCGACTGGCTCGGTTTAATTGTCTGACCTCAATCAACGGTGGACGAGCCTTGTGCAGCTGCAGCATGGACGTAGTAAAGCACAGCAGTGACGGAGATGCTGTAATGCAGCCATTTATAAGAGCACAATGAGCCCATGGTGTGAAAACAGCTAAAAACAGAGCTCTGCATATAATGAAATTCATGAATAAACTTACCAAGTGGGACCTTATACTCAAAATTCAGAGGATTATGTTGTGTGTGTATATATATATATATATATATATATATATATAGTCCTAATTTTCCCCTGTAGACCTGTAGTTTTTCCATTTGTACTTGAATTGAGGTGTTTCTGTTGTTGTATTAATTTAAGACTCTCACTCGCCATTTCAGATTATTCTGATTTAGCTTTGGATTTGTCTTGAATTGTTATGTCATAGAGCACAAGACGTCAAGTGACCGCCATGTTGGCAGGGAAAGCGTCTGCAGATTTGCGACAGTGCTGGATTCAGGTGTTCGGGAGTTCGCTGAGCACTTTAAATTCATGAAGACTGAACTGTGCATCGCGGAACTTGGCAGACTGAATGTATCTGATTCTTATGCTGCCCCCTGGCGAAGAATGGGAACAGCTGGAAAACCAAACATGTAAAATAACCAAGACATTAGGTAGCGCTGGATTCTGTGAACAGTTTACAAGTAGAATCCGTTGCTCTTCACTTTGATTGGCCTTGACTGTTTTGGTATCTTGGGTGCACAACAGTTGTCCACCATCTTTACTAGCCTGATATATTGCCTGCTATATATGCTGCCACTTACTTATACACTACATGGACAAAAGTATTGGGACACCAGAGCATTACACCAGCAGGGACTGTAATGACATATTGCAATGCATATAGCTGCAACAGCTTCCACACTTCTTGGAAGATCTTCCTCCAGAAGGAAATCGTGCCCATTCATTCTGTGGAGCATTGATGAGGTCAGACACTGATGTTGGACCAGAAGGTCCGGCTCACAGTCTCTGTTCCAGTTCATCTCAAAGGTGCTGGATGGGGCTGAGGTCAGGGCTTTGTGTGGTTCCACACCAAATCCTGACTTTATAGCTCTTGCTTTGTCCGCTGGGACACAGTTAGAAAATGGTTTTCTTCAAACTGTTGAGGGAAAAGTTGGGAGCGTAGTATTGTCCAGCAAGAGTTAAGATTGTTCTTCACTGGTGATAAGGGGCAGAGATTGAAGCAGCTGAATTCAATATTTAACAGGTGTGGTGGTTGAATATTTTTGTCCATATTAAATATGTCTATAGATTTGAATGGTATAGTTTTGTGCCCAGATGGTGCTGTTTTGGTTTGTTTTGTCATTGTGCTATTGGTAAATTTAAGTAATGCCCGAATGTCATAATATATTTATGCTCGTAAAATACTTCAGCCCAGTTCTTCCCCTAAAAGAGCTTTATTTTTGTTTTTGGCACAGGGATTCTGATTTCACACCCCACTGAAACACACCCAGCTTAATTGGCAGTCAAACACACCCCAGTATTAAGCTGCCTCCCTGTGGCTCCTCGCGGGCGGGCGGGGGGGCAGCCCACTGGTCCGTCCAAGGAGTTTGAAGGAAGCATCAGTGTAATTAAAGTTTTATTCCCAGCCAAACATGCAGCCTGCTCCTGAGCAGACTTTAAAAGCTCCAGCTTCGCTGTGATCGTCCACATGGGCTTTTCTTGTTTGCTGAAATCCTCCTGGTTCTCAGGTGCTTTGGCTTTAGAGAGATTTGTGCAGATTCTTCAGGATGTACACTCCTCATCTTTGCAATTTTCTGTGTGACTATTTTTTTTTTCTTTTGCTTGAATACATTTTTGAGCCTATGGGCTTTTTTTTCCTCACCTAATGTTGGAGGCAATATTTTTATAACACTAACATTGGAATATATATTTTTGTTTTTGTACAAATGTCATTCCTTCACTAACAGCTTACCAAAATAAAACTTCCAGTGTTTTGCTGGAAGAGCTTTAACCTACGTGCCAGTAGGAAGAGACAGGATGCATTTTATCAGAGATATAAATACATTTCATGCCACAGTTATGCAAGGAAATTCATAATTCATTATTATAATAATTATAAATAATTAAAATTTTAAAATATAATAGAATTTATAAAACTCTTTTTTTCCAAGCTATTTATCTTTTTTACATCTGTAGCTTATTTTCTGAAGGCTTTAAGATTCAAGGGAAACAGATTTACTAATGTTGCAAAAATGTACCTGCATTAGCAAAAAAGTAACACAATTTTGCAATTTTACCAAAACCAAACTAACATTTACAAATGTCACACAAATATTTACAAACATTTACAAAAACTACTTCAAGACTACTACTTTTGGGAGGGTCAATAATAATCATAATCATAATAATAAGAAAATATGTCAAAATTATTCTTACAAATATGGTACATATTGGACACATATTAATTTTATAAAAATAATATTGTTAAAGAAGAATTGTGGCTCTTCAAAGTAAATTATTAGGACGGAATATTTATGAGAAAGCCAACAATTTTCCAATTTGCCTGCTGTAAAATGTTAATATTTGACTTCATTTATGATTACATGTTCAACATTTTAAGTGTTACAGCGTACAACTCTGAAGGTCCCTAAAACTTCCAGGATTAGTTCACAGAGTCACACAGTTTGCGTTGGGTGTGCTTTTAAAAAAAAGAAATTGGCACTGTGTTACTTAAAGAGCAACATTTACTCTATAGAGTGATTCTGTATAGACTTCTATAGAGTTGCCGCAGCAGACTGCATGGCTGCTGTTTCAACTATCGCGAACCAATCTCACACTTTGTGGCCATTGGACTGGACACAGAATCCCAGATGAGACCCTTGAATTAACATACTGATTGAAGTGATTTCCAGAGTGTGATTCCTCTGATTCCCAGCACTTAGCCTGGAGGCAGGCAGGAAGTCTGAAGGCCTGAATAGCTGCTGATCAGAGACAGGATGCAGGAGTAACCCTGCAGACTCCAGGACTTCAGCCTGAACGGATTTCTTTTTTTTTCCTTCCTTTTTTAGGCGGTGAGGGCAACGGGGCTAATGCAAAGATCACCTGTGGTCACTGACCATATGTTCAGACATTAGAGGCAATGAATAACTAATGAGGCCAAGAGTCACCTCATCCTTAATATCATGAGGTAGAAAATGAGTTCTTTGTGGTGATGTGGTTGAAGTTCTTCGACTGGGAAGCTGTAAGACATCGGACATGTTTTCTGTGTGATTGCCTTCTGTTTGTGGTCACTCACAGTTCAGCCCATTATAATAATGGGAAATTCAGTCAACATGTAACTTTAAATTTTCATCATTCTGGCGACAGAAATAAATGGAACGAATTTGGACTAATTCTAAGGTGTTTCAATGGACCCTGATGACTCAATCACACTCAGCTATGCAGTTAAGTGACAAAACTAATAAGGTCAGGGGGAAAAAAAAGTGAATGATTTCCATGTTGTGACCAACTCATCATCCCAATATTCATATTGTCATTTTACTGACTAAAGAAGAGAAAAACCTTTTGTGACTGCAGACAAATGGCAGTTTCAGGATGGACTTACAGAATCAGGACTTTGTCCAGCACTCGTCGTGGAGCCGAACTGATATGACATGTGGCTGGATGAGAACACATTGTAGGCCATGTTGGGAGCAGCACAGCTCCTGCATGTATGCATGACTCCATGCATGCATATGTACAAGAACGAACAGGGAAGCACAAGATTTACGTGTGGCGTTTTGTCTGCCAGTGTTCATATGAATTACATATTGGCTGTTGTACATGTCATAATTTATGTCCGGTGCCAAATGCAGAACACAGTGAAGGGCGACCAAAGCCTTGTCCTTTCACAAACTAATGCCTTTCAATTAACCGTAATTGTACTGTGTCCTAAACCTTAACCAAATGTTTAAGTTACGTAACCAAGATCTTCACTTACATTTAATGTCCAGCGTGGGAGAGTCGCTGACATCTATAGGTGAGAGTGCAAATTGCAACAAATATAGGAAGACTCCACTGACGTCCTCCCTTTCCCATGTGCTTCAGGGAACTACAGTGGCCTTCACATGCCAAAATTAATGTCAACACTTTTTCCACATCTCTCTCCCACCCCCTCTGCTGTTTCCTTTTTTTTTTTCCTTTTTTTTGGTTTTTACATTAGGTTCAGTGGACAGAGCCTGTGGACACCAAATGCACGTCCGTTCAGTCTGTGGTAAAAAGCAAGGCTACAGAATTGTGTCACATTTTTAATGTAATGTTTACATTTTTATACACACATTTATGTTCAAATGTTACACAATAGACATTTGAACTGTGCAATTTAGTGACAGGAAAACAAAACAAACAAAAAAAAAAAGACTGAATCTATCACTTTGACAGAGAACTTACACTCCTGTGATGGTAATTTAAGTATCGTCTATAATGGAGACACCATCGGCCCCAAAATGAGTGTGAATCTTTGACTCGTGTCCAACAGTAACACATGTTGAAATGAAGTCAGTTTCAGGACAGTGTGTTTACTGAACACATTCTAAGCTTCCACTTCAAAATGTGAAATGGGCCTTTGTTCAGGCTGCTGTAGAGTTTTCAAGTGCATAACCTTAAAGTACATAAAAAAAAGCTCATTTCTGAGGCTATAAAACCAATTTTTTTTATTTTATATTAATGCAATTGTACATTTAAAGAATCATAACTATGACTAATATGCACTTTCTGCCAATAAACTCTTCCAAATTCTTATCATGGCAAGACTGTTTGTCAGTTTTTCAGATTCGTTGATATCAGGCTGCCACCTGATTGGCCTGGAGTGACATATGACTAATGCATCAACACAAAACATACAGCAGCAGAAACAGTGTCCCACAGTTCTTTCCTAGATTGTGTAGTCTGTCCTCGTCTTCACACGTCTTTGTGGTGTCAATGCTTGTTTGCATCAACACAGTGACTCAGTCTTTTTCTTTTCTTTTTTTTCTTTTTTGCAACCAAGCTGTGTCGGAAGTTACAAGTGCAGTCAGAACTCTGGGGAAACTGCAGCTGTAGCCTGGATTATGGAAGTGGAGTTTGTATAAACTCTCGCAAATGAAAACAAAGCTATTTTTAAGCGGTTTTTCAGTGCAGTAGTAGAACTGAAAAGCTAGTGCAGTATATAACGAGGAAAAATAATAAAACCAGTACTTTGCACCTGCACTTTTGCAATAATTTGTGGTACGTGGTGGAAATTATATTCCCAGATTATTATCAGAGTTTGTCCTTGCATGTCATTTGTTCTGTTTTCCCATTTTTCTTACCTTTGTCTGCAAAAACTCTGCTTTGCACACTCTTTATACTCAACTCTCTGTTAAAGGTCTTTATTTACTTGCTTTTCACAGCCATTGTTTTTTCCTCATGTCTATTTTTATGTTGGTTGTTTTGCAGCCTCTGTTTTTTTTTTTTTTTTTCACACATTTTGATGCTTCTTCCTGATAATTGGTCAGAGCTGCACACATCGTCTCTCAACTCATGCCCCGTTGTCCCGAACCCAGAGTTAAGCAGAGACTGTGAGCTGGGTTCTAATCCCTCATGAGGGTTCTGATCTTATTGTTCTCAATCCTGGGCCTTTGGTTTGTAAACTGGATGTAGCACAGCAGCAGTGCAGTAGCACAGGGAGCTAAAGTAGCTGTAAACACAAAGTTTACCAGACATGTCCATGTTACTAGGGTTAGGCAGTGAAACTCTGTGACACTGTGGCACTGATTCTTGTATGGTCTGTACAAACTTGATGGAATCACAATGGAACATGTCATTGCCTTATTTCACAGCCTGAGCTGATTCCATGAGCTGGAGTTTTGCAAGTTCACTGCTTTGTGACCCACTTTACGAGCCACAGCACTGCATTGTCCACCATTGTTGAGCGGTGATGGAGGTGAACTGCCTGTGGAAGGCGTTAGATCAGTGGATTGTGGCAAGAAAAAGAAGAAAGACATTTCACATGTGCACTTGTGTGCTTTTGTTTTGAACGTCTGTTTCCACCTTGAGTCAATAGATCTGAGGCAAACAAGGATGTGATGTGAACATAATAACTAAAAGCACTGCTTTAACCTGCAGGGTGTTATGTTTTGACGATTTTTGTTGTCGTTGATGTTATAATTCTGCATCTTTTTGGCGTCACATTATTTGTGTTGTGAAACTATCCGACCTGACTCTAGGAGTGTTTGTGTTTTCGTAGGTGCAGCCTTGTGTTTTCAATCTTCCTTTAATAGCACGACATTGATGTTGCCTCCATCTCTAAATCTTCTAAATCTGAAACAGAATCAGAATGTCCTGCCAGGGAAATTAGTCAAATGATTTCTTGTGTGATGCTGATGGACAAAGGTTCTTGAAACAGATATTTGTTTAGTTGTAAAATTTACGCACAATAGTTTTAATCCTGTAGCAGCAAAGATTCCAGATTACTGTGAAAATGGTGTAATTCAGTTTAATGTTTTGTAAATTTTTGTCGTAAATGTATAGTTTATGTTGCATGATTAAGAGCCACACGGTGGAACATGCCTTGCATTGTTGCCTCACAGCAAGAAGGTTGTCTGGGTCTTTCTGTGTGTGTGTGTGTCCACCTCCGAAAACATGGAGAGGTTAACTGGACACTCTAAATTGTCCATAGGCGGGAGTGTGTGAGTGAATGATTGTTTGACTCTGTGATGGACTGGTGACCAGTCCAGTCTGTGACCCCACCCTTCACCCTTCATCACCTGGGATTGGAACCAGCAGCCCCACGATCCTCATCTGGAGGATACAAGTCTTTTAATAAAGTGTTAGAATAAAATTCACGTTTGCCTTAGAAGTGTATGTGTTAGTTTTTATTAATTGTTGTCACTTTTATAATGTACTTTTAAAAAAAAAAAGGTTCTGCCATAGTTTTGAAAGTATGTGAAATCTGGAAAAACTACAAACAGACAAAACTTTTGTCTGTTTGTAGTATAAGACTGATGTGGTAAACAAGACTGTTGAGAGACTGGCTGTCGAGCTGAAGCTTCGTCCAACAGCACGATGAGTGCATCTTCATCTTTAATGAATGGTTCCCAAAGGAAAGCAAACCTTTGACCTCAGAGGTGTTAGCCATCCTCCGTCTCTTCCTCTACAGAGCAGCTCTGTTGTTTGATAATGTTCCACTTAATTAAGTCCGATACCAAGTCTGTCATCGTGTACAATAAAATCACTTAAGCTCACCTTGACATGAAAAGCGTTGCCGTTGGCTTTTCTCCCAGAGGGATTGTTGTGTTCCCGGTCGTCCTTTTGTCCCCCACAGTGACAATGTCATGAAGACGGAGACAGTGTCAGTATTTTGACATTCATCTGTGTGAGCCCTGAATCTAATTTTATTTTTTTATTTTTTTTTTATTATTATTCTTTTCTCTCCAGGATTGATCTCCACTGCAACATCATCACTTTTGTTTCCCTTTACAGAATTGTGAGCACACAGACATTTTCCTGCTCACAAACAGTAAAAAAAAAGCTAAATTATGGGCTGATTCGATGCGTTTCTACACAGAGACTTGGTGTATCTGAGATCTTTTCTTTTTAATCGTGGGGCGTTTTGTTGTAAATAACAAACGGTCACTTTCATTTCATTAACTGATTACTAAATTTACAGTCAAATATTTTGGTTAATTGATGGAGAACATCATTATTTTAAGGGAGCACACATTTTTTCAATGTTTTCTGACATAAATCACTAATCAAGTAATACATTTGACAGATAAATTGATTATAAAAATAACAGTTAGAGGACATGAGCTTAGAGGGGACACAAGACTGCCCATGTGGGGACATTTTATTCATGGATAATGGCTTTGATAACAGCCGGACGATTAATGCTTGTTAGATTTGTGCTGGGGAAGAAGCTGGGATTTGCTTCAGCAGATGAAAAAGAATCTAATGTCGTCACCTGTGATTTTTCTTCATGTGGATAAAAAGTTGTCAAGTCGTTTGAGAGGCTGAAAAGCTGACTAACCACAGGAAAAAAGGGCTGTACATGTGAAAACAAGCTCAGGAGAATCCACTTATGGTTTTTCATCATGTTCATCATTTATCTACACAGAAACAATGTTTCGGGAGCTGAACTCTCTGAAAACCTCAAGACGCCAGCCTACTTTGGGAAAACAGTGACATCATAGTCCAACCACAGTCTTATGCTTTGTGATAAGGTTTATTTTCTTTCCTTAGTCTTGGCTTGGTTCATTCTGTTTCTTTAATTGTATACATTGTAATGTATAATTACTTAAACAAAGAAAATATGTCCTGTTTTCATGTGAGGCCGTTTTTTTCCTGGCATGTTTGTGATGTCACTTTCCATGCGCAGGTGGTGCAGTGGTGAAAAAAAGAGCCACCACACATCTGACCAAGTTTGAAAATCTGGATATAGCAGCTAATTAAATGAATTGCTCCACTCCCTCATGGCCTTGAATGGCTTCAGTGCGAGGTGGAATTGTGGAGCTGGACCAGCCTGGTTCATCTGTAAGAGTCACGCAGCTGACTCCACCCTCTCCCTCTTCTCCCTGCTCCATCTTCACTCTGATGGCCGTGCAGCTCTGCGACAGCTCAGCTCCCCAAAGGCGGCCGCGTGGCCAAGTCCGAGATGGCAATTAAATGGCCACGCATGGTTTATTTATTTCTGCAGCAGGAGTCCTACAGATTTTTCTGTCCTCCACTCCAGCTCCCCTGACAGTAATTTAGATGATACATGTAAAATATCCCCCCTCAACCTCTTTCCACCCTCCATCACTGTTAAAGCTTTATCCAGAAAAGTGTGTACAAGTGGCAGAGGAGTAGATTCAAAGACACTGGGGCTATTGGGCGTGATTTACCGAACATGTTGCCAAGAAGCAAATGACAAAAGCCTCGACTGCATTCAGAACACTTTGGTGCCATCTCCTTCATCCCTGCTTGTCGTTCATTGTTGAATCCTGTGCCCTCAGTGCAGAGTAACTTTTGGCTGCCTTTGTCGCGTTCTCAGCGTTTCCCCTGTGACTTACTCACAGTTAATTCCTACTTCTGTGAACATGTTTCAGTGCCAGCGTTTATTTTCCCCCTGCGTAGACGGGCCGAGCAGCGTGAAGAAGCGAACAATGATTAATAAGATGTTTTCATCCGCCATTATTTCCATCCTCGTAAGAGCTTGTTACAGGAATGAAGACATTAATGCAAATAAACCAGTGGAGGCGGAACATGCTTTTGTCAGCCAATTGGCGCATCTCCTCTTTGCTTGAGTCTCTTTCTTAAAATTATGTCCAGGTTCTTTTACAGTTAATGAATCCTTTTTTTTTTTAAAGCTGAAACCTCTTGGATGGATGTAACAGAATGTTTTTTTTTTTATTTATTTTTTTTTGTGCCTCTTGAAATCCATGACAACCTTTTCTTTAGCATATTCTCCCTAATCAGTAAACAGACAAAATGTCTCCATGGCTCTGTTTTGGGGACACTTGTTAATGCTTCTAATCCCACTCGTAGATGGAATAGAGAATATTTGCATTTCAATGATTGGAAGAGATTATCTGGGATCAATATGGGCTTCCAAGCGATGTATGAAATACTCCACGGACTTTATGAGTCAGCGTTTTAAGTTTTGGACACTTTGTGTTTTAAAACGCATTAATTCTTCTCTGGATATGCCTGCCATCCATATGCCAACACAGAGAAAATAGAGGTTTTAGAATGCACCTACGTGTCTATAATTTAGTTTGAAAACGCCGGTACTCGATTTTAGTCTGGGATTGAACAATGGCTCAGTTACCTGCATTTACTTCCTGAAAAGGTTCTCACATGAGACAACTTGAATATCAGCTGTGAACAAAAAGTTTTAGTTTAATCTCAGTTCCACCTCTTTGTCAGTCTCTCCTGTTTATACTGACTCATGCATGGCCATTGAACCTGAATGGTCATGTGATAGGTGTAAGTGAGGCAGAATACTTCTGATACGGAACTGAAACGTTGTCTAAATGCAGATTGCTGTTATCTGAGAATGTTAATTGAAAATGTAGCTTTATGGACGTGGTCTTAATGCACTTATTAGCCCTTCTGTGCTAGTACATGTAATGACCACTGCTGCCATTTTATCAGATTATATATACTGTATATCTGCGGATCTTATGTGTAAGATTAACAAATAGCAGCCTAGAATAAAACCCGCTGAGCCACATTTTGAATATGATTCACAAGGTGTTTACTTCCCACATTAAAGGGCCCATTGCCTCGCTTTTATGTTAATGCTGAGTGTGATCGTAATAACAGCTTCACAATTTTAAATGGCAGTTGCCCTCGATGCCTCCACAAGTGGCTAGCTAATTAGACGAGCTTCTTCTCTGCACCTCGTTTTGTACCTTAGAGGAAGTTGGATTCGAGCATGTCAAGTAGAAGTGGAATAGAATTGCTCATCGAAAGGGAACCCAGCCAAAGGGAACATAATTGCAACTTAGCTAATTCATTTTAATCAGTTAATCATGCAGCCTCAGCAGCCTGTATGTTCATGTAGATGCTTCTTTAAACAAATAAATCAGGGTCAACCATTGGCTCTATATGATTAAACCCAACATTTTCAGCATTTTATTGCCATTTTCACCTAAAATACCACCGTAAAATCATTATGGCCAATTGTATTTGCATGTCTTAGGTGAAACCGGATACTCCATTGTGTCGCAGCACATTTTGAAACATAAATTGAGGATTAATTGTTTATTTTATAATGTCGTGATAGGCTGTTTGCGCATGCCAAATAAATATGTAGGTCAAAATTTGTTGTACACAGTGAATTCTAGGCCTGGGTTTAAATTGGCCCATGCAAATGCAAGGCATGGTGAAGAAGAGAGGGAGGAACATGAAGGGGAGCACACCACATTTAATTACTCTTAGCATCCATGTGGTTTAATAACCACATGCTGTTCAAACAAGCAGCTCAGCCTCCTCGGCCTCCCCACAATCAAACTGCTGATGCTGCAGCTTTTACTCCTTTCTTTGTAATCTCTGCCCTCAATCTCTCCTGATCAGGAACTTCTCAGTAAACCCGCAGAGCCTCGAGGAGGAGAGAGAATCCCAGCCTTTGTCAAGTAAATCTGACACAAAATGAGCAAAATGGAAAAAGCCAAGAACCAGAGAGGAAGGAACTCTCTTGGTTTATCTGAAATTATATAAGCACCTATGTGTCCAAGCAAAAAGTGTGATTTCTCGTTTGTTTCTTCTGTTATGTTTTCATCAGAGTTTCTGATGAAACTATAAGTTTGGCCCAATGTTACCAACTTCTTGTCTGCAGTTTTTTTATGAATCACTCTGAATTTCTTTGCCATGGACAGGCGATTGCCCAAGTATGTTCCCATTCAGTTTTATTGTAAAATCTACTTAGTGATGACATCACAGAAATTATAAAATTTTCAAAAAATTTGAATCCCTGATGGTAGCTCAATGGAAGAGTGAGTCTTTTTTTTGTTTTTAATTCAAAAGTTGTGGGTTTGATTCCCATCTCCACTAGGCCAAATGCGGATGTGTGAATGGGTTTAAAAGATGAGTGATAGAAAATATCCTGCACAAAGATGCACTGTGTGAGTGAATGGGTAAATGGCAAAACTGTAGTGTTAAGCAGCTTTGAGTGGTCATCAAGACTAGAACCATATATATATATATATATATATATATATATATATATATATACACAGACCATTTACCTACTGTATGTCCTATAATGGAAAACTGAGATAAACCAATAAATGCAGTATGTCTTATATCATAAGATTCAAACAAAGTTTGGTATGTGTATCAGACTAAATTTAATCCGGATCTTACCCTGATTACAGATTATGGGGCAATCTTAATTTAACATACCTGTAGTTCAGTCCCATTGGAAAAAAAATAAATAAATAAATCATGCGTGTATCTAGTGACATCTTCACAGATCAGGATGAATTTTGTCATGTTAATGTACAATGGACAGAGCTATAATTAGGTAAAGATCTATCCAGTGAATGAAATCTAAAAATTTTATGTGCCAATATGTCAAATTTAGGTGACAGCATTTAAGCTTTGACACTACCGTTCAAAAGTTTGGGGTCACTTAGAAATGTCCTTATTTTTGAAAGAAAAACACTGTTTTTCAATGAAGATGACATTAAACTAATCAGAAATCCACTCTATACATTGTTAATGTGGTAAATGACTATTGTAGCTGCAAACGTCTGGTTTCTAATGCAATATCTACAGAGGTGTATAGAGGCCCATTTCCAGCAACCGTCACTCCAGTGTTCTAATGGTACATTGTGTTTGCTAATTGCGTTAGAAGGCTAATGGATGATTAGAAAACCCTTGTGCAATGATGTTAGCACAGCTGAAAACAGTTTAGCTGGTTAGAGAAGCTACAAAAGTGACCTTCCTTTGAGCTAGTTGAGTATCTGGAGCATCACATTTGTGGGTTCGATCTAACCTTGTCACTGTCTTGACTATATTTTCTATTCATTTTGCAGCTCATTTGATAAATAAAAGTGTGAGTTTTCATGGAAAACACAAAATTGTCTGGGTGACCCCAAACTGTTGAACGGTAGTGTAGGTCTTCACTCTTTAAGCGTTCTTGTTGCATGTGTAATTATAAACAAGGGGCTCAACTCCCGTTTTAGGGCAGCTGTCTATTAAGAAGTCTTGATTCATTCTGTTATCATGCTTTTGGAGCAAGTTACCTCCTTTAAAAAATCAGCAATTGAGCGGAAAATCAAAAAAAAATAGCACAAGCAGCCAAATGTCGTTATGAACTGCTCTCAGTCTTCCTTACTCACCCAACCTGGCACCGTCTGCTGTCTTTGCAGTTGCCATTTTCAGAGTGATGACTTTGAATATTGTTAATTACTGTAAGAACAATATTAGTCCTGCAAAGTTAAGAGCTTTACTGAAGTGTCTTTGTTTCAGTTGCAATAACCTTCATGATCCACAAAATTGATTTGTTTTTTAGAAAAGAACTTTTATATTCACGGGGCACTTGAGATTTACATCATGATTTAACATCAGGGGATAAGAGGAGTAAATTTCAAGGTAACAGAAACCTGACTGTAAGACAAGCCTCCTCAACAGAGCTGATAAATGAAAAGCTGCATTCAAGACATTCAACCTTGAGCAGAGCGCGGTCAAGAACATTTGAGGAGCCTTTCGACGTCGATTGAGTTTTCCACCAAAGAGTTAGTCGAGTCCTGCTCCCAGCTCAATCTTCAAGGCTATTTTTATCCATCCGACTGACAGATCAAGTGGCACTGATCAGCACACCTGCTTCTCTGTGCTGAGGGGGAGCAGGAGCGAAAAAGTGGAGCTCATACATCAATGTGTCACCGGCCAGGACTGTCCAAAGGGCCCCTGGGAGCAAGCTTCCACTGCTAGGTCATGACCGGGGAACCAACTCAACTCTCATACCCAGACTGGCCTGTTTCACTGCCGTTCAGACAATAAACCTTTAAACATTTGAAGGTGGTGAATCTGTATAATAATGGCGTGGCCAACTTTTTCTTTATAGGTCCAGTGTGTAAGAAATAGTGACATCTTTTAACAAAACTTTAATAGAACTTCTCTCCTCAACCCGTCCCTTTCCCAAGCACACCCGGGAACTACTGTAGCCTACGCATACCAAAAGGATGTGATGTCATTCTTCTTGTTTACTGTTGTTGCAAAATGGTGGCACAAGATAATTGCCTCCATTAGAAAAGGTACATTCCAAAGTCACATATTTTAAAGCAGTTATCAGTTATGAACATTATGTTCAGTTTCTGCCAGTCCTTAAATTTTGGTGATTTTTGTTGTTGATAAAGAGCATGGAAAAAAGCTGTGTCATGCAAAACTATCAGACATGACTAAGAGAGTGTTTCTGTGTATACAGCAGCAGTGCAGACAGACGTGGGTGAAGACATGAGGCATTTGCTGAACAATTCAGTTTTTCAAACAGTAAAATTCACTTCTGTAGCTTTTTGTGTTTTCGGTCAATTGCTAACCTGTTTTTAATTGGTTTGCTTTGCAAAGTTGCTGTTGCCTCCATCTATCTTGACACAAAATAGATCACTTCCTGTGTGCAGCTGGGGACGGTCACTTGAGATCTAAACACTGATATACTAAGAAACACTGGGAGGTTCATGTGGCACGGATACAGTAGGCTTAATCAGCATTGTGTGAACTCATTTGACAGTGGTTTCAATCTAATGGACAGCTGTGTATATTTATTTAAGCACTTAAATTGTAATCGGCTAAACTTGAAAAAAAATTATGTTAAAAAAAAAAGAATACCAGGACACTGCAAAATGCAATGGAAAGTTTTGACATTTGAAATATTTCCACAACCTTGCCCCACAAAGCTGTTCTGAGCATTTTCCATCATCCCTGTTCTCGATTTGCACGGATATTTTCATCTTGCACTCACTATCCCTCAGTTTGCTTGTCCTGGAGAATAGAGAGTTGTCTGACATGCAGTATTTACAGTGGATGAGTCTTCCTTGAAGGAGCTGGAGCAGCAGCCTGTCAAAAGCGCGGCAAACACTCCGAGAGGGCCTCGGTGGCCGTCAAAACATAAGAGGCTTTTTAGGCAGCAGCAGTTGGCCTCAGTGGCTGTTTCTGGAGAGTGATATGACAGCGATGCTGCAACGGTCTGACAGATGGAGGACTTTTGACTCCATTCCCTGCTGAGCAGGTGAAGTCCTCTAATTGGGGCTGCAGCAGAGATGTGGTGTTAGCAGACCTCCAGAGGCCTTGTCACACCGCGGCTGAGTGCTGATGATGTAAAGTTACAAGCGACAGTACAAGATGGAGCAACAAGGGCTTTCAGGGGGCTGCATTTTATGTTACATTGTCAGAATGCTGTCACTTGGATGCAGCATTTTCATGCCAAAAGCTCTGAACCGCTATCAGATCATAGAACGTGTTTATATTGGGTTTCATTTGTCAGTCTTGACAGAACTGATTCATTTCCTAAAGATACTAATATATATGTTTTTTTCTTTTTTTTCTTTTTCTCTTTCTGCTCGGCGCTGTGCTGTCATCCACTGATTCAACCCACAGGTGAGTAAAAACATTCCATTTTCTAGTGTTAATGTTGCATTTCACCTCAGCTGTAGTTAAGGTTGTTGAGGAAGAAAATAGCTAAAATGCCTTTTCAAGAAGTTGGAAGCATTTACAGTTTTTTTTTGGCATATTTTAAGGTCTAGTGTGTTTGAATTAGTCCCTCCTATTCCCAAGTGTGTCAGGGAACTACGGTGGCCTGTGCATACTTGAAGGGATGTTGTTGTTCTTTGTTTGCATAATCAGCATCTTCTTCAAAATGGGACATTCATGTTCTGGCTGGTTTGTCCATTCAGGCTGTTGTAGGCCCAGTACAGACCTGGTAAGGACAAAGTAATGTTTTGAAATGTCTGACTGTACAGATAAGTCCAATGTCAATGTTTGTGCTTGTGTCTTGGAGTTTGGGTTTTTGCCAGTGAGAACATGAGTGAATCAAGGCCCTTCTCACACTGCTGTGACATGAAATAAGGTTTAACCATTAGAAAAGAGTAATCATGTGATGGTCAGTGTTTATACTGTGGCGATGGCTACAAATAAATGAATATATGAGTGCAAAAAAATCCAGTGGACGGATACACTCATGTACACAGGGGTCACACGGGTCCTAAAACAATCTCTGAATATTGTTTGTGATCAGAGCTGAGGACACATTTGTGAAGGGCTTCACTGTGGTTCAGACCATGGATTGACACTGTCAACATGTGACACTCAGGTCAGAGGTCACACAAGATGGCCGACCCTGAAAAGCAAGGCCCTTGACTAAAATATGAGTAAAAGGCTTTTGAAAACTTAAAGGGTTTTTATGTAAAAGCAGTTATACACTTTTGCAAAGAATATTTTTACTCTGTCAACAAACCCTCCTAAGTTTAACACACTGGACCTTTAATTGGCACTCTCCGACATACAGAGAGAAGCTTGCCATACATCAGTTCTCTGAACTCTATACAACAGTAATGATCTCTGTGAAACTTTTTCTTTCATAATCGCAGCGGCAGATTTGCCTCATCTGTATTCCATCACTCATTCACATACCACATGACGTTACTCTGATTACCCAAGGCACGCTGTGAGCCTTATTCCACGCTGGAGGCCGGTGTCTTGTCACAACTACACTTCAGCCGAGTAAAAATGATTCCACAACCCTTCCTCAATCTCTCTCCATCTCCGTGTTGACAAGCGGATATTTGATCAGGGTTCTGCACGTCAGAGAATCACTCCACTGCAGCAGCCACTGTATCTTTCTTGTGCATACTCCCGTGTGGTCACTTGAGGGCAGTTTATCTGGCCACCTCTCCGCTGACCCCTTATACTTCCTACAATAAAGCTCAGTGTGGACAGCGATAAAAAGTCCCCCATGGTCCTCCTCTCCTACTCCTGCTGTTTTTGTTGTTCACCGTGATGTATCGGCCTAATAATCAGTGCCACCAAGTCCAGCAAGAATATATTGTCAGACAGTTGGTAGTGCCTGGGGAAAAAAGGGCTTTATAGTGGAGAGTACATTACATATTACTGAAAGAGTAGACGACATGCACCTTGAGGCTTGTTGGTTTGCAATGGACTCAGGGGGTCTTATAAATCCACAGCTTTATCTTCAGCTGGAAGATACTTTCACTTTGTTGTGAGCAGTGTATTGAAATCCTCAACATAAATAAAAAATGCACAGTCAGCTGCGTCCAGTCTGCATGAAAAGTGGAGCTTGAAATTGCTGTTTTAAGAAAATGGAAAGTGTTGTGTTTCAGGCTACGTCCATTCTACTCAGTCTTTCTTTAAAAATGCTTCAGTTCTGCTCCAGATGCCATATAGAGCCCCCAAAAATTGAGAAGTTCAAAAATGCTGCTGGCTTCAATCATTGTTGTCAAGTAAAGTCACTTTTATTTATCTAGCCCAATTCACATTGTGTGAGGAAAAACAACTTCTTCCCTCTTCCATGATGGACAGACTTCCAAAGATTTCAGATTTGCAAAGAATAGACATAAATCACAGTACCATTAAATGTAGACGACTGGAATTACAAGAGAAACTAACTGAAGAGCAGCAGTTTGTGGGGATGATGAGGCTGTGGGTGATCCACGGTCACAGGTCCACTTTAAGCAAAGATGGGAGGAGCGTGAAACAAAATGGCCTCCTTCCACATCTTGTCCAGACATTAGTGGGAATTTGTATGTTTTATTACTCTAGGTTTTAAAAACAATCCTGTCCAACTTCCAGCGTCCAAATCATCTTCATTTACATATAAACACAAAACCCATTGTTGACTTTTGTGAAAAGCGTGCCGAGTCAACAGGTGGCGATAACATTATTGGCCTGTCACGAAAGTCATGGACAAAATGTCTTAAATATTGGTTGCGATAGGCAAACAACAATGCACACACCAGAAGCTACATTTTCAAAAATACCTACTTACGTGTTGTCTGGGGAAAAACCAAGACCACATTTAGCGACTTTCACTTCCTGATTGGTTGTTACCGGCCTTAGTTTCGTTAACAATGACAGTTCCAGGTTCACCTTGTTAACAAACATCCATGCTCTTCCTTTTCACTATTGTTGCTTGTTATATTTTTCAGAAAGTAAGCAAACAATTTTAGAGGAGAAAACCAGCATCTCATACGGTCATGGGATAAGGTTGCTGGTTTGCTGTTTGCTGTTGGGATGATGCAGATGTCTTCTAGTGCGGAGCTGAAACACTTGTCTGGACATGAATCATTTTTATCTAAAACTGCCATTTGAAAATGAAAATGTAGGAATATGGATGCCGTCTCAGTGGTAGGAGATCTGTATGTGTGTGCGTGTGTGAATGGCTGAGGGTACATTGCAGCAACTGTCACCACTTACACTGACACAGATTTCCGATTACTCAAGAGAACAGAGCAGCATATTGGCTTTTTACTGCACTGAAGATTTGGCTCATAGAGACGGTTTGATGAATGTCTTGACACATCTGTGACCATTATTTTAGAACACTCCGGAAAAAATCAATAGTGTTTGCTCCAGCTGCCCGAGGCAATGATATCCATGAATGCTTTATTTACCTCTTTATGCGCAAAGATTTGAACCACTACTCGCAGTTGACTAATGAATGAACTGCCCTGCCAAACAGCCCGGCTATGGTAGTATCTAATCACCTCCAAATGTCACTCCGGCTGCCTCCCATTCATTTTTCATTCAACCTCCAACCTCATCAATAATAGGTAAGGAGAGAGAGCACGGTGGAGACGCACCAGGGGAGTATGTGTGTCTCTCTGCCCCCGTGAGGGCTCATGGAGCCCTGGTGGCAAAGTTGGTTGCAAACCTTCTTCTCCTGTTTCTCCAAGTTAATGAGGCAGATGTCAGTTAGGCCAAAAGCAGCTCCTCCTTGGTGACTTTGAGTTTAGAACCATATCAGGCTTACCTCTATAATTGGCACCTGATGTGTCGGGTGAGCTCGGAGCGCTGACATTCATTACACTTAATAATGCAGTCCAGGCTCGATGTGCTCATCTCTAACCAGCTGTCTGCTCACAAGCGTAATGCCATTAAGGTTTCAAAGCTGAGGTGTCAAGCGCTGCTTTTTGACACAAGTCCTCCATGGTGGAAGAGCAAGCGAGCGCGAGCTATTTTTCCGCTCGGCCGTCCATCACTCCGCTGAGCCGCAGATAGAACTGTGCTCATCCTCCAGCCTCGTGTAGCTGCACACACGGTTACAGGCCGCATTTTCGCAAGAATGTACGATTATGGCTGGCTGTCATGCGGGCGGCATGGAGACAGCCTTATCTGGCTGAACCTCGCTGTCGTCAGGTGTGCCGCCACAGTGAGCCGCGCTGGCTCATGCTGCCAATCAGAGCCCAGTGGACCAGTGTCCCTGCCAGGAGGCCGTCGCATGTGTCGAATTCTGAACACACTGCTGGCAATGGCAGGGCAGGCTGTCCTCTCCAATCAGGCTCGAGTTCCCCAGTATTGCTGCGTGTGCAGGAAGCGTGTCTGGGGAGAGCAAAGCTCCTTCAGCTCAAGGATCACAAGCACTGCTCTCCTTAAAAAAAGGAGGGGGGGATCTCTGATTCTGCCACTTCCACACTTTTCTGACATGACGTGCAGAGAAGATTGCCCACTAATAGTGCAACCTGTAACACAATGTGTGCCTAAAGCATGTTTGTATCCTTCTCACTCTAAAAGAACCACTTGCCAGATGACGGTCTGGGCACCGAAATGCTGCAGCGATGAAGTTGTCAGTGCAAGTTGGACAGTGTGTGGTGTGTGTGTTTTTTTTTTTGTTGCTACCTGGAAACTGTGATCTTTAGAGTTGTACAGGGGTTGGACAATGAAACTGAAAACACTGGCCAATTTAGTGTTGGAGGTTTCATGGCTAAATTTGACCGGCCTGGTGGCCAATCTTCATTGATTGCACATTGCACCAGTAAGAGCAGAGTGTGAAGGTTCAATTAGCCGAGTAATTGCACGGTTTTGCTTAAAATATTGCAATGCACACATCATTTTGGGTGATATATCAGAGTTAAAAAGAGGACAAATTGTTGGTGCACGTCTTGCTGGCGCATCTGCGACCAAGACAGCAAGTCTTTGTGATGTATCATGAGCCACGGTATCCAGGGTAACGTCAGCATACCACCAAGAAGGACCAACCACATCCAACAGGAGTAACTGTGGACGCAGGAGGAAGCTGTCTGAAAGGGATGTCCGGGTGCTAACCCGGATTGTATCCAAAAAACATAAAACCACAGCTGCCCAACTCACTGCAGAATTAAACGTGCACCTCAACTCTCCTGTTTCCACCAAAACTGTCCGTCGGGAGCTCCACAGGGTCAATATACATGGCCGGGCTGCTATAGCCAAAAGCCATGCTAATGAATTATTGTGGTCTAAAACCAGGCGTTTCAGTTTCATTGTCCAACCCCTGTAGTTTACAATAGGGATGTGACAATACTCAGCATCAGTATGTGTCCAATTCTTCTCCTTTCAGCTTCTCCATTTAAGGGTCACCACAGCAGATCATTCACCATTATTTTGTCCTCTCCCTTGTGTCCTTTTCTGTTACACCAACTGTTATTTGGACCATGTAGGGTCCACACGGATGACAACACTTACACTGCTGCCCTCATGTGGAAAGTATGACCGTTACTGTCACCTTTTAAAGCTTTCATGACAAACATGTTCACAAATAATTGCTTATTCGCTCAACCAGCAGATGTAGAGCAAAGTTTCTCACTTGTATTTGTAAATGAAGAAACGTCCCTCATCTGTAGCCTCGGGTCTCCACCACCACCTGAAGGAAATATGCAGCTGTTAAGCTTGCTGAGGTTGTTCCTTCAGGTTGTAGATGCTCAACGGGTTTATCAGAGTCATCAGCTGCTGTTGTAAACAAGTATCACTGATAGAAAAAGCAAAGTGAAACATGGAGCTGCATGATAGGACCAAAATCAAAAAAGATTATTACAGTAAAAATCTGTTGCTTTATAATTATCACAATAAATGTCACATAAGTAAAGATGCATTTTGTTGCTTTTGTTGCTTGAGTGAAAGTTAAAATAAGAAATCTGGACTAAAGTATCCAAAGCAGTTATATAGCAATTATGTGTTTTATGTCCAAGAGTTTTCACAATGCAGGAACATAATATTGATTTACTGTATCTGAGACGCCCTTTTGTTTTTGTTGTAACTCCTTTGAAGAAAATGATAGTGAAATGATTATTGTTGATGTTTTGCTGCCCAGTGCTAGCTAAAAGTAAAGTTGCCCAAACATAAGGTTTTTACATTCAGTCTCACTGGCCAAAAAAGTTCAGAGAATTCAAAAATTATTTATTTAAAAATGCAATAAATGTAATACAATGGCTTACATTTCCCAACAAAAATACAGGTAAATTATATATATAATTATATATATATATATATATATATATATATTATTTACAGTTTGATTGATATGATAAATATAAAGAAGTTCAGATGTTGCATATTCTTTACTGATTTGTGAAAAATACTGTCTTGTTTATTCATATGAATACAAAGGCCTCACTTTTAGTAATGAGTCAAAGAGAATAGAATTAAGAGGCTGCAATGATATTCACCAGACTATAACACTTTCTGATAAGAAAACTATGGTCCACAGTCGGACAGACACATTTGCGTTTGATCATCAACATGTATTTAGGTTTATTGCAGAGACAAAACCTGTGCAGAAGGATTTTAAAGGTTTCGTCATAACCAATTTATTTCAATCAGGGCTGTTCAGAGGGAAAATGCCTCACGTTATGGCAATGAATTCTGCATTTATTCATCAGTGAGGGGACAGGGTTGGACGACGAGTTGAGTTTCGTGTGGCAGCAGGATCGGTGCAGGGGGGGAAAGAAATCGGATGCACTCCTGTCTCCTGATATTGAACCATGCAATAAAGTGCCGTCAGCAAATTCTAGGCAAAATGGAGCAGCTGAGACAAAAGAAGAGATGAGTGGCACAGATAACGACTGCTGTTGTTTTATTCATTTTGTGGCGATGAATGCTGACCACTGTTTGTGTTGAGGCCATTGAGTATGCAGACAGTCAAGTGTGAATCTGTGAGTGTGTAATGAATTCCCTGCTGACTGCCAACCAACGTTGGCTTCTGACGTAGTGGGAGGGAAGTCGAGTCTGGTTTGCTCTAACACAGTCGTTTAGGTGACTGTCTGACCCATTTGGGGGGAAAAAAAAAGAGCCATAGTACACATTTTGCACAAACAATATGACACAACAGAGAAAAGAAGTTTGTTACTCACAATTACTGATATAACAGTAGTTATGCCAGTTATAGTGACACTGAACAGTCCAGTAACTAGACTGTTTGTAAGCATACTGTATTCCAGCCCCTTAGCATAAGGTTCACGTAATAAAATCTACGGACATTATTATTATTATCCGAAGGAAATTCTTTGTCACTTTATCTTGTCCTGAGGCAGAAACTTCAAAGATACAATGGAGCTTATGATACTCTGTAAACTCCTCCTTCTTCTACACCAAAGTCCACTGGGAAAATTGGCAATTTTGCATCGCAGCACACAGGAGTTGCTAATCCAGTTCTTTCCTCCAGTGATAGGTTTCAGTGTGTTGTTTTTGTGACTTTGGGATTTGAAATCCTTTGTTTGCTAAGTTTGAGTCACTTGGGTAAACCCAAACAAGGCAGCATTTGACCAGAAACCCCCGTGTCCCTGTGAAAGAAAAACGTGGATTTTCTCTATGGAGAATGAGCGCTTTACAAAGCATCACAAACCTCAGCTTTGTGTTGGAAAAGAGAAGCTGCAATAGACAAGTAAGTTTCACCGATGCTAAAATTTGCTTTTACTCTGTGTGCGCTTAGAGTAAATCCACAATTTTATGTCTAGACAAACAGACATGGTTGATCCACTGCTGCCTCCATCTGTAAGTTTAGATTTGTTATTCTGTGACTTCACTGTTTGAAATCCTACACTTGGATAAGTGTAAGTAACACAACCCTACCAAATAAGACATCAATATATAAGAAACTCCAGTGCTCCTTTGAGCTAAAAATGTTGATTTTCTCCACGGACTTTGGTGGGGGGAGAATGAGTGGTTTACAAAATGACAAATACTTCAGTTTCCTGTCAGAAAAAGGCTGCTTTAACAGCAAGATAAAGTGGCAGTCACATTCATTAGATAGCTTCTACTCAACACAGACATGGATCTTACTAGTGAAGTGGCTAAAATGTGTTTTAACACAATTGTGTACGTTGAAGTATAAATGGACAGACAGAGAGATAGAACTCGCAGATCTTTGTTCTTTCTCGCAGAGGAAAACAAGCTTCTCATGAAAGAGAAACATCTATTACAGTTTGAATCGAGCTGTTTTCTCGATGTGGAGCTCAATAAAATATGATGCACACCTTCTCATTTTCCCACCTGTTTGTTTTAAACTATCCTCTCTACAACGCAACCCTTCTGAAAGCAGTGAAGTGTTTTTGTAATAAAATAAACCCGCCTCCTTCGAAAGGTCTGCAGCTGACTTTGCTCGGCCTATTTTCCCCACGTTGGAGATAATGGTGTTACTCAATATTTTCTCAAATGGTACCTGATATAAAAAGTATGAGAATGAAATTCTGATTTAAGAATGAGTAACCCGCTCTTCCTTATACTACTGGTTTATAATCAACAACATAGAACTGGCCAAAGAAATAAACTTGGGGTTCCAAAATGAGTGGGTGATCTGTATTTAATGTAGTTTTATTTTATTTCTTCAACACTGTGCATGACTATATCATATTTATACTGAATATGAATATAGATTTATCTGGCCAAAGAAATACATTTATGAAAACAACCAAAGAAATTTTTACTTATAAATATAGATTTTTTTGGTTGTTTTCATAAATTTATTTATTTATTAGTTAGATTTTTAACACTGGCATTAATGTGTTTTGATCACACATTAACACATGAAATGATGAAACCACATAGTTAGAGCATTGCAATTGAAAAAAACAAAAAAAAAAACAAAAAAAAAAATCTCTTTTAATAATCTGTGCATGTTACTAGTGCTGTAAGAAAAACACACACAAGGGCAATTAGCAGTTAAATGTTTGTGTCTCTTTGAAGATTCAAATAATTAATGAAGGTATACCAGCTGTGCAAAAATATTCTGCACTGATTTGGAGGTGTATGGATGTATATCTCTGTGTGTGTGAGTGCCACAGAATTGGAAACACGCGTGAAAATAATTTGCAGAAAAACATGCAGGGTGCTTCTGCCTATGTGCCACTCTGTTTTTATTCATCTGTCTAGTTATTCTTTAAACATTTATTTGCTCCCTGGTCGTGCTCTCCTGCTGTGTTTTGCTCATGCTGCACTGCAGCCCATGTACATGCACAGCAGATTTGTAAAACTGGCAGATAATAATGATTTCCTGTCTTCCTTTCAAAGAACTGATCAGCACCCCCAACTCGGTGGATTTCCATTGTTAGAGTTTTCATGACTGTGTATTGCCAAAAAGAAATTAAACCACTGTACTCTGTGAAAAGGAAATAAAAACAACATGTGACTTAACACTTCTGCACCGCTGACCAGAGTGAAAATATCGGCCAATTAAATCTGTAAAAAAAGGGTTTTTGCAATAATAGCAAACTAGGTAGCAAACAGTTACTTACACAAAGGAACATATTTTAAAGCAGAATCTCTGGACACCCATTTGTTGTACGTTGGAATTGACTCTTTGAACTCCGTTTTGGGTCTCCCCCTGCTCCTGAGGGAAATGTCTCAGTCTGTAGCTGCTAAACGCTGAATTTTAGTTGATCAGCCAGTTCCTGTCTGTCTGCTGTTGGTGCTGAGTATGTTGCACTGAAAACAGCTGCTGCTGCTGCTGCTAAAAAAGGATCCTCTGAATTGGAAAGTCTTCCAATATGCTGGAGTAAAGTTGGAGGCCAAACAGATAAACATCAGTTTAAAGTCACTTAAAGGCTGAAAAGTGAAACGAAAGATGCCAATTCAGCCGAAATTTAACATTTTACATTTTAAATTGATTTATACATTTTTTTTTTTCCTTTTCTTTGCTGATTTTTTTTTCTTTTTCTGCTTTAGAATTAGGAGTAAGATGGTGGTTGACATGGTTATTGGGAGATACAGCTTTTTTTTTTAGTCTAACTTTAAATATAGAGAGAGAGTCCGCCTCCTGAACTGACACTGGGAGCTGGTTCCACAGGAGAGGAGCCTGGTAACTGATGGCTCTGCCTGCCATTCTACTCTTATGGACTCTGGGAACCACAAGTACATGTAAGCCTGCATTTTGGGACCGAAGTGATCTATTGGGCTAATAAGGTAAAACTAGATCTTTAAGATATGACGGGGCTAGGAAAACCACCGCGTGAATCTACGTGAGAGATAGAGTTACGCAAAAGTGTCGCTAACAGAAGCTTAAAGCAATGAACAATTAACAAAAGTGCTAGTTCAGTGGCTAGATTGTGACACTAGATAACAAAGTTGTCCAGCAGTAGAGAGCAGAAGAAACACACAGCGTAACACCAGTGGAGACAGGAAGTGACGCAATAAGTTACGTCAACCGAGCAGAGCCAAAAGACGGCAACGCCCAACAAGAGGAACTCTCTTGTCATGAATATGATAGAAAATGTTCTGGTTTCAAGATAGAAATTTGAATTTCTATCTTGATAGGAGTGTGAACTTTGCATTATGCAGGAACATTGCATTTCACTGTGTGGGCTGCACCAGCAGTGGAGAAAATGTAAAAGTTTGAATGTATGGGCTGAGTAGACACTCATTAGCACTATGCAGACAGAAGAACGATTAAGTCTTATACAATAGTGGTAGGCCCGCTGCAGTGTTGTCACTAATATTTGTCATTTTTGGATGATTTACGTGATGAAACCTCCGTCACCAAACTGATATATGACATTTATTTCTGTTTTTTAAGTACATTGCTTCCTCCAAAGATGTGACCAATCTTTTAAGGAATATCCCTGTCTAAAGTAGACAGACATATTTTGAAAGATGTTCATTTTCTGCTCTTCCGGATATCTTTACCCGCTCTGTGTTTCCACAGACATAGCGGGCACACGTGGTGCGGCCGAGATGAAACAGCTGTGCCCTCTGTGTACTTTTGCCCTCTGTTAAACTTGGCAATGAGCAACACTTTCAAGTCTGCTGAATGTGGGTCACACAGAGTGCTGCCTGTGGTCTCTGTGGTCTTGCTCTGCATAAATAGCAGCACATCAGTCGCTACTTCAAACACGCTCCACGGGGCTGAGACAAGACTCCCTGTGCCAAACGTCGGTGTTTCTTCAGCTCAGCCCACCAAAGGCTTGGTTTTTGGACACTGTCGCAGAGTTGCAAAGATGACAGTGGTCCAAACTGCGTAACGCAAGGAAGGCTACGCTTAACGCTGGAAAGCTGAGTTGTCATAGTGAAGGAATTTCTTCTTTGCTAACCGTACAGTTTGTGGTGTCATTGCTGAGCTTGCTAAATGTGTAAAGACAGTGAGTCAGCGGTGTTAACAGTTCAACGGCGTTGCTAACAGAAGGAGTTAGCAACGACTGTTCAAACAAAATGAGTATGTGCCTAGTGTTTTGTTAGCAAAGGGTTAGCTAGCAAAATCTGTCAACTTGTGAAGAGCAATGTCACACATGAGAAAGACTAAAATGGCCTGAAATTAGCATCGGGAATTAGGTTTGTCAAAGTGAAGGAGTTTCCCCCATGCTTGAATTTACGTATAAAGACATTAAATTAGCAACAGTGTCGCTAACAGAGAGTGCAAGCTATGATGGATTAAACAAAACGAGCGGATGCCCGTTGAACTGTTAGCAGTAGCAGTTAAAACCTAGCCTGTTGTAAAGAGCAATAGTACAAATATTAGGAAGAATATTTTATGTCACTCCAACACTGTGAAGGAACGGTTCCCTCTGCTAACAGCGAAGTTTGTATATGCATTGTGAATGTACAAAAGTGTGAATATGTCACGTTTGGATTACGACGCCCTCTCCCATGCACATCAAGCGTGATGCGGAGAAGTTAGAAAATTATAAGGACGAGGGAGAAAAAAAAAGGAATCACAGCCGGTCTGCAACCAGAGAAGTCTTCACACATGATGACGACAAGGCAAAAGTAAGAGTATATGCCTGTTGAATTATTGGAAGTTAAAAATTAACAAAAATTGTCTTGTAGAGAGCAGTGTTGGACACTACAAAGAACACAAACAGCACCAGTTTAGAACCAAAGCAAGAAAGGTTAAAAAGTCTTTAAATAACTTTTAAAAAGTTGAATGTTAAAAAGCATTCATTCGACTTTCGTATCTCACTGCACTAGAAAAATAGCGGGAATGGTGGAAACAGCTGGTGAGAGGGATTATATGTGGACTGTTGGGAAAAACCACATAAGCACTATGACCAACAACTACTGGTGATTTTTTTAATGATGCCAAATGTTTCCTATCCTCGTGTGGTGACCCTCACTCTTGTCCCATCTGCTGCTTCTCTCTGTGAACTAACTCCCAATGTTTCTGTCACGGCAGTGAATGGAAACACACAAACATAAATGCACATTTTCCTTTTCCAATTTTTGAAATACAACTTTAGGGAAATGTAGCTATTGTTTCTGTCTGAACCGCTCTGAATAAGAAATGACGTCACACGCATCGTCCTCTCCAGTGGCCGTGTTCTCAACACGCCATGGCGACAGCCCTACTGTGAATATCGCTGTTCTGTTTGCTAAATGTTGTGACCTGTTTAGCAGGTATGAAGTATATATTTTTTTAAACCAGTCCATGAAGCATGTCGGGTTTGACAGTATGAACTCTGCCTGAGCTGAAACCTGTCTTCCACTCATACTCTGTCTGTCTCCGGAGCCTTTCAGCAGCTTTTCTATGGAAGATAATGAGGCCTCCGGTGGAGAGGTAATGTTGAATAAGTGAGATCCTCTCCAGGCTCTTGTTAAGTGTCAGTGAAGTGGAGTGAAACCTTTGGCAAAGTTATCCACACCAGCACGAGGCAAGCAGCTTCTTAGCTGGGCCCTTTAAATCCTTGTCTTGAGAACATCTTTGTCTGTCAGGGTGGAGGAATAATATTAGTCTCTTAAAGTGCCTTTAAAAGACAGTTTCAGACACAGATTGTTCCTCGGAGCACAGCTGCCACTCTTCGTGGTATTAAGTGGTAAGCCGACCTGGCATGAAGGTCAAAGATGACATGTTCAAGATGGAAATTTGTCAGATCGGGTTCAGTGTCTTCAGAGAGATTTGGGGTGGGGGGAAAAAAGGAAGAAGTAAAAACAAAGGATTCAAGCAAAAGACTTGATTTGACACAATAGAAATGGGAACTTTGGAGATGAGCGGAGATTGCAGCAGATTTTATGCTCCTTAAAACGTTCCGACTTTTGTACGACGAGTGAGGACTGCAGAGACGTGATGCAGAAACCTGTTCACCATGATATTGTATTTTCAAATTAACAGGCACAGCTGTTTGGAATTTACTGAAGCGGACCGTCTCTCAAATTAATAACTTCTTGTGCATGTTAAATAAAGAAGTTAGCTGACTTCATTAAACTAAACTTTTGCTTCTCTAATAAAACCACAGTTGAGATTCAGCTCATGCAGCCAAATCCACTGATTTGTCTATTAATCTGTCACTGTCCACTGTATAACTGTGCCATATTTTATACTTCATTCCAATATTTATTTTCCATTATTAACTTTTCATATCTTCTTGTATCTTTTTTTTAAATATACATTTTCCCTTTGTTTGCATGTATATTTTGGTTTTTTCTTCTTATATATTTCTGTATTTTATTGCTGTAAGGTGAAAAAAGAAGAAAGTTTCTCTAGTTTTGTGATAAATATAGTACATTGGTCAGTATCGTAAAGACACAGGAGTAGCAGGATTGAGCGCTACTCTCTTCATGTTTTTTATACAAAATAATATATATTATACTGTCTGATTATACTATCTAAGGCTAAAGTAAATGTATTGTACTGTATAAGTAGTTCTTAAAAGCAGAATAAGGTAATATTAAGTGGTCTTTTAGATCATGCTGATCCAACTAGGGATGTAATGTAATACTATTATTGTCCGAGCTGTTGCTTAGCAACAGTTTTCTCACAATGTAAAGCTCAGTTTGCTACCAGTCTCAAATTAGTTTTGTTTTGTTTTGTTTTTTTATCATCAATTCTTTGTCTCATAACTGTAACATCACATAATATTCACAGACAAAATATTCATATGTAAGAAGATGAAAAATCAGAACACTTGTTTTGATTATATAAAATCTCAAAAACCAAATAATCTGTTATCAGAATTTTTGACATTTAAGTAATTTTAGTAATCAAGTGTTAATCAATTGCCGCCTTAAAATAAAGTAACCAAATTCAATAAATATGAACAATCATTTCATTCAGAGCAAATGAATGTGTTAGTACATACATTATATTACTTTGTGATTTTGTTAAAGACAAAAAAGAAGGTCCACAGCACAATATGAACATAAAAGAAACAGACAATATTGAAATTTGAATTTATGAAAATAATTCAAAACAGTAATAAATAATAGGTATATTGTACGTCAACTGACCCTCGGCTAAGACCTGACACTTACAAACTGCCCAGATAAGTTCCCTTATCTCTGTTTTTCTGGTGTCACACTACATCACCATACTCTGTGCCCAGTTTTGTCCCAGTGCAATGTTACGCTGAGAAAAGTAGGCAGGGGGAAGATGGGAGGAGGTGAGTGTCAAGCACTGCCCCCTGGGTAATGTAGTGTATTTTGGAGCCATTACAAATGGCACACAAAAGCAGATGTGGAGCGAGAGAGAGGACTAGAGTTTTGGCAGCTTGTGGGAACAAAACGCCACAGAGACTAAAACTCAGACTAAAGTACCTGTTACCTGTTTGTTTTTTTTTTCTTATTATCTGCTCCGGCGAGGTTCTAAGCGAGCTGAGCTGATACTAAACTGTGACGTCGACAGAACACCCGTTCCCGATTGGTCAGAGAGTGAAAGGATCATGAGCGAGATATCTGACACGGGAGTCAAACCCAACAATGCCAAACTGTAGATCAGTTAAAAAGACTTAAACATCCTGAAAAACGTGCGTTAATCTCCAACATTTAACAAAGACATTTCTAAAATCTTAATATTTAACAGAGGAGCCTGGTGTATTCAGTGACAGCACTGTTGAAAGACTGCAGGAAGTACTGAACTAATCCTTTTAACTAACTAAATCTAATGATTCGTCATGGCACTTTTGTTCAGCCGTGCTATGATGACCCCGCCCACGTTGACTAAGAAGTAATGGAAAATGACATGCTTGATAACAAACTGTTTGCATGTTATCCCTGTGTGTGCTTGGGTTTTCTCCAGCTTCCTCCCACAGTCCAGAAACATGAAGATTTGGGGATTAGACAAATTGGACACTCTAATTTTGCGCGTGGGAGTGAATGGTTGTGTGTCTCTATGTGTGTCCCTGCGATGGACTGGCGACCCGTCCAGGGTGTACCCCGCCCCTCGCCCCACGCCCGTCGTAAAGCGATAGAAGATGAGTAAGTGAGTAAATTTGGCTTGTTTAAGGATGTAATATAGCAGATAAGGGTCATTCGAGGAGCTGCAATTAGTTAACTAACTAACCAAGCAAACTGGCAGAAAACCTAAAGTAAAAGCCCATAGGAGAGCATGTGCAGTCAGTGTTCATTTGAGTCTGTGCAGGACAATTATATCCACAAAGACTCAAGAGGCAGCTGATTTCTTTCTTTCTTCTCTTTTTTACCCATGTAAATATTTACTATTTATTACATGGAGCTACATGCTAAGGCTGTATTCTCCAAATGAATGGGAAGAGAAAAGAAAGCTTTTTGGTCATTGAGTTTGAATTCTGCACACGACAAGGCAACAACTTAATGATGTGCATACAGTAGAAGAGCCATGAAACACTCATGTGTGGATGTATATCCTACCAGAATTGGTATTTTTGGATATATTATTCAACTGTAATTGTAGGGTTAGTGTCATTCTTTTGTTTAATAGCAAAACAGCGCCCGTTTCCTCCTCTTTGATATGCAATGCCAGACACTCGTTACCAGATTCCACTCCGTCTCACTGTCTGTCAATTCTGTGCTGACTCGGCACTGTTCCCCAGCGAGTGGAGACATCAACGGATCCGCCGGAGAGATCAGGGCGTCCAGAGACCGCTCCTCTCTTTTTCCTCTTGGTGCGTGTGTGTGTGTGTGTCAGCTTTCCTGCTTTACGTCGTGTGTTCAGTGTTAATGTAGGCAGGCTGCGCCCCAGCTGCCTTTGAAGCAGCGTATTTGATTGCATCAGGCTGGTAGCACTGCTGGGATGGAGGCTCAGAGAACAGGCAAGGTCAGCTGCACAAGTCTTCAACCACACATGACAGCACGCACACACACACACACTGCACTCACACTTTGCATTCTTAATTAACATTAATCACTGGCCCTTTTGTAAATGCTGCCAACTGCCAGCTATCAATGATTACACACAATTAGCCTACGGGAAGGTGAGAAGGATCAAGGCTGGACATTTACTGGCCATCATCTGTAGAAATCTGCATTTTAACAAAAACAAAAACACGTTCCCAACGTATTCTTGATAAGGACCAATTAACTTAAAGAATGTCACCAGCTGAACTGTAGTTTTATGAATTTGTCATACTCCTTTTAATTACATATGTATTACATTTCTGTTGATCAGAAAGGCAACACCTGCTGGCAAAGAGTTCCCTGTATTAGTCTACATGATGATTCTGAATCTGAATCTGAATCGTGATTATACACTGTAGATGTTGGGATCTTCAAAGTCTTAACAGTTATACAGTGGATATGTTGAGGAAGATTTTTCTGAAATTGTTTTACTGGTGAACCTATTCCCATCTGCCCTTTTTTTATACCCACTCATGTTACTGATTTGTTAGAAATGAACCTAATTAGTTGTTTTTGATTTGTGCCATTTACCTTTCCAGCCCTTTGTTGTCTCTGTTGCAACTTTTTCAAGATGGGTTGCTGCAATCAAATTCAAAATGCACTAATATTTTTCATCTGACATGTTGACTATGTTCTACTGAGAATGGAATATGAGTTTAAGATGTTTACAAATCATTGAATTCTGTTTTATTGGGATTTTACATTTTTACATTCTGTTGTGTACTTTATATACAGCATATGCCAAATCTACTGTCAATGAAATCCTTTTTTAAAATTGGGGTTGGGTACCATTCACATTTTAACGGACTCCAGTGCTGGTACCTTGAATTCAGTACATCAGTTCAAGGAAACAATATAAATGTAACTTGAATTGTTAAAATAAATTAAATAATGAACAGATAAATGAGTCCAAACTTCCAAAAGCAACAGTAAGTACTTTCAAGTACCTCAGGAAACCCACAGTGAAGTGCAATTTGTTATTTTTTATGTATTTATGTGTATTTATTTTGATTTGTGTTTGTGGTCCACATTATTGGTGTAGTGGTTAAAACTCTTCTGCAGCAAGAAGATCTCGGTTTGCAACCCTTTTGGAACAAGAGCCGTTCTGCATGGACTTTGCATGTTTTCTGGCACAAGCACTTACCTGGACCTGTGGTCCTCATGGAGACAAAAACCTGGTTCCTAATGAGGCAGAACCTCAGTTTTTAGCTAAGATTTTTGAATTGCTGTTAAGTTAAGGTTTGGTTAGGCATAAACTGTTACGGTTAAAGTTAGTTATAACATTTTTTAGGCTGTCAATCAATTGGATCTATCAAAGCAACAGACAGAAAGTTAGCCAAATATCACTGAGGGCAGTGATATTTTTTTTTTTTTTTATGGCGACTGTTTCCATTTTAATGTTAAATGTATTTTGAGTGTGCGTTTTCCTTGCCATTTGAAAGAATCTAAGCGTTTTAATCACAGCCAAAGAAATTCTACATTTTGAAAAAGCAATTATAACTTGATTAATGACATTTGCATTTAGACGATGCATTTTAGAAATAGTGCAATCATTACTTTTGCTAATTAAGCATTTATTTTCCTATTCTTTCATTTCTGAAATGTAAATGTTTAATTAGCTTTTCACCGTTTGGTCTCTCACAGTTACTGTTTGACACGAAGCAGAGACAGAGAAGATCAGTGCAATAAAAAAATATTCACACACGGCTCGTATGAAACAATAATCTCAGCTCAAGAAGATAAAATATTTCTCAGAGTTAATAGAGAAAGTAGTTCTCTTTATTCAGGGAGGAAGTTAATGTAACATTTGACTGTTTTTGTCTTCCATTCACTCCTGTATCAGTTTTAATTTTTTTAATCTTCCAGTTCATATACTGCCTGCTTTTGACATTTCATTTCATGATAACACTCACATTGGTGTAAAATAGCAGATAGAACCAGCTGCTAAATTATCTTTAATCGTCAAATTGTTAAAAAAAAAAAAAAAAAATAGTGAAACTTTTCCTTTACTTACCTTACTTTAATTTATATCCATAAGTGATTTTTTAAATTAAAACCATATTCTTGAATGAGTTATTCATTCATGATTTATTTTAAACTTTAATTATAACAAACTCAAACACGCTCACAAATTGTGTTTTACGCATTTGCAGATTCTATATCCTTCCTTTTTTCTCTGGTTTTGTCTCCATTATATTGATGCAGCTTCATGTTTTTATCACAGTTAGTTTCTGTCATTTAAACCAGTGGTCCCCAACCTTTTTATCACTGCGGACCGGTTAAAGCTTGACAATTTTACTGCGGCCCGGGGGGTGTTATAATCATAAACGTGAATCCACTGTGTACTCGTATGCGACTTTATTAGCAGCTTCCTTGTAACACTGAACAACATAACGTGAGTATAAATTCAAAGTCTTTGATAACATCTTCTCGGCCCCATAAACAAATTATAGAAAAAAAATCACTTGGAAAAATAAATAAATAAGAAACCAGCAATTCCACATTTATTTCACTATTATCTAAATATACCTACATTAGAGAGCCGGTCGCCGCATATGACGCAGAGCGGGCTAGGTGTGTGGGAATCACCTGTAGCGATAAATCCATATTTCAAATAGGACTCCCGGTATTGCCTGTTAAAAGTTTTCTTTTCTTAGAAGTCGTAGGCTCTTCTCCTGTCTCTTCACTGGGCCTTTTCCCCTTCTCAAAGAAACTTTCCAAAGTTGTCTGTTTCTTACTCATTTTGCTAGCTTGTGGGATAAATTTTAGAGCTCAAGTGACCAGGATGTAACCGAAAGAATTCGGTCATTTATCAAAATAAAATAATTTTCAAAATAAAAGCCCCTTCATAATCAGATAATAAATAAAAGGGAAATAATTTATTATTTCTAGTGCGGCCCGGTACCAATTGATCTACGGACCGGTACTGGTCCACGGCCCGGTGGTTGGGGACCACTGATTTATAGTTCCCTTGCCAATAAAATGTACATTTTAAGTATATGAATTATAAACCTGATTTTCAAAGGTCCGGTGTGGAGGAATCAGCGACATCTACTGGTAAAAAACAAGGCATAGGTTTGCTCACCTCTTGCCCGATTGCCCCAGGAAACTATGGTGGCCTGTACATACCAGAAAGAATGCTGTTCTTTGTTTGCGTGGTACGGTACTCTGTAGGCTTGTTTGTCCATTCAGGCTTTTGTAGGAAGGCTTTTGCCTAAAGTTATACTAAAGGTTAACTCTAAGGTCCAGTCCACAGGTCGGTGCGTTTTTTTATTTAAATTTTTTTTTTTGAAAATGTAGCGTTTAGTGCATTTTTGACTTTTAAACACAACCAGTTTCTGTAAACGTTCCTGCAGCAGTGACGTTTTTTTTGCAATGTCTGTTTACCGTGTTACGTGCGGATGTCAAGAGTTTTTGATTTGCGGTGACATTATCACATTTGGCGAGATTGGACGTAGCCAAACCTGTGCTCATGTTAGCATTGCTAACTGGACATTTAATACGCTCACACATACAGTACTTATGCACTTTATTGTTTTAATTCTTGCTTAATCTACTGGAACAGGTAGTGGAGATTTGTTTGTCTGTCCTCTGATTGGCCAACAAGATTTTACAATTACATTTATATATCGCCACCGGAGGAAACAAGGAAAACCCTGTTTTGATAAATACTCACCTGCATGTGGACTGAGCCATGAAAACCAAATACATTTTATTTTGTTAGGCAAGTATGCACTTCAACAAATGTACTTAAGGGTAGAATATTATGTTTTTGCCCTCTTAAATCTTACGCACTGAACCCTTGAAAATGTTTTAACTCACCATTACTGTTACGTCTGTATGAACCTCTCTAGCATCCAGAATGATACAGGGTTTAGAGGAAGGAACTCCCAATAAATTACTAGTCACAGGCAGTCCCTCCAGGTTTTCCAGCATATCGCTAAACATTAAGACAGATTTAATATTGAATCAGTTTCAATTTATCCTGGCCTTGTTGTTATTCTGTTTTATCCCCGAAGCACCCATGGAATTGGCGCATAAGGACTTCCTTAGGGAAATGTCACAGACAATCACTCTGCCAGGCAGAGGTTACGGCCGGATCTGTGAATGAGCAGCTACATTTGCATCACAGATGCATCATTTAAGTACAGTTTTAAAATATGAGTACAGTTTCTGCCTGCTTAAAAACCTATTTTGGTGGCTAAATTAAAGAGAACTTGGTGGGGTTTCCGGCTCAACGGTCCAGAGCAAAGACCCGTGGCAGTTAGTACAGGTGTGCTGTCATCTATTGTGATCTAGCTGCCAATCTCTGAGCAAAGGAAACTGTCAATCATCCATTCTCTCTCTCTTCACCGCCGAGACGAAATAGCATCTCTCCTGAGGAACATGCCTATTCATCCTCACCAGAAAACAACAAGCAAATTGAAAAGTGTCGTCCAGGCAACAGTAGGCATAAGTGGTTCCCAATGAAGGATAGATTTCTCCTTGTGTGATATTTATTTTTTTTTACATTATAGTAATATAGCAGCTTGATACTTTCATTCTGAGAGTCTGAGATGACAACTTTATGTTTGCTGTGCTGATGTTTGTGCTATCTGTGCTGAAAATGTCGTGATTTCTCATTTACACTTGCCGTATCCGCAAAATGAGATGGAAAAAAGCACCATCAAACATTAAAGTCAAGCAAGAATCACTGCATACATTACAAATGGCTCTTTTATTTGATGCAAAACTAATTTTAGCGTGGATTTTTTTTTTTCCTTTAAACATCCTCCCTTCATATTGGCGGTAATTGGATCTTTGGCAGGCTTATTTTGAATGACATGAAAATGAGGTGGCAAGCCAAATTGTAATGCCATGTTTTTGTAGTAATGAGCTTAAAAGCATTTGCTGATCTTCTGAACTGCTGAATAGAGTAGTGCCCCCAGTTACGAATGCAGCACAGAACTCTGGATAAGAGGGGGAAAAAGATAAATAAATAATGGAAGCAGGCTCCAAAGAAGGGGATTTGAAACTCATTTGCATTGCACAATTGATTTCTCTCAACTACCCTGTCCGCAATGTCAGTCATTCGCTCTTTTGAGTTTTAATTAAATCCCCGACTGAGTTCTGTTCGAATTTCTGATTTGAAGCTGCAGTCAATTGCAGCGAAGTGTCCAAAGATTAGGCCCACGTCCACTAAATCAATTCTAACAATGCTTCCAGGCCTGTGCAACCGCGCTGGGAATCGGCTTCACAATGGGTGTCAGTGGGGATCAGCTCTACCCGCTTGGAATATCTCCTCCCTGGTGGGTGGAAGACTTCACCACAGACCGTTGCCTTCTGTTTCCTGTTTCCTTCTCCTTCATGATATGATCTCATTTTACAACACTGTAATGCAGTGTTGCTCATTAAGGATGGTAATGATGATTGAATTATCCACATTATGGTGGCACGCAGACGATATATGACATGATAATTCTTTCTGGGTATTCGATTATTACATGTACGTGCATGTTCTGCTTATTATATACAGTATATATATATATTTATATTCACATCTTTTATTAAATATACATGAATCTGCATCTTTTCCTTAGAGGACATTGAATTTACGTGGCTAGATACATGGCAGACACTTTTATGGAATGCATTCAGCATGACACAATATAGCTCTTTGTTTAATGTAGACATTCATTTTCATTTATAAATTTCAGTAATGCTAACTCCATCGACACTTTCCATTAAGGTGACATTTCATAAAAGAATTGAAAATCTTTTGATTGATTATATCAATCAGAAGATATTGAGCTCTCAAAGTAACACCATTATCACCAACGTTAGAATACAGTGGTGTAAACAGGTCAGTTCCAGACTTTTAACAGGAGGTAGATTAAGATGGAGAGAGAGATTAGATGACGCTAATTATTATTATTTAATTTATTAATTATTTGTCTAATTTTCTACACACTCTGGTCAAAATTCATAATCTCCTCTCTGATCACATAACCTGGTTTATACTACACAGTAGAAGAGTATTTGTGATTTTCCTCCATGTATCACAAGAGGACGCCACAGTTTAAGAACAATGGACCATTTTCATTTTATTACACATGAATCATTTCAAAATGACCTTCCGGTCACTGAATTTACTTAGCCACATAAACACAGTTTAACCCCACAATACAATTTGATAATCTTTGCAAAATCCTGAATATTACGTCATCACTAATGGCATAAGTTGGAGCCACAAATATACAAGAGGAGATAATAAAAGTGGACAGAGTAATGTGTAGTTTCAGGTAATACAGCAACTAAATATGAACAGCACCCATTTTTTCATTCCATAATGTATGTGAGTTTTGCCCTGAGAAATCAGGTTACACAACAGTAACATGAAGATTGAGTCTTACTTGGAAGCTGCAGTTATTGCACTTTTCCACTATACAGTTCTAGCATGACTCAGCTTGGTACGGCTAGGCTTGACTCTTATTTATTTATTTATTTTTTTGCTTTTTTCTTTGGTACCTGCTCTTGCGAGGTTCCAAGCGAACTGAGCTGCGACGTCAACAGACCGTCGGCCACTGATTGGTCAGAGAGTGTCGTCAGTGGAAGAGTCATGAGCGCAAAATCTGACACAGGAATCAAACCGAACAATGCCGAACTGTAGATCAGTTAAAAAGAGTTCAAAATCCTGAAAACAAGCGTTAATCTCCAACATTTAACAAGGACATTTCTAAAATCTCCATATTTAACAGAGGAGTCTGGTGCATTTAGCGACAGCACTGCTGAAAGACGGAGATCGTGAGCCCAATCACAACCCGTTCAGCTGTATTTCAGTTCAGTGACTGTGTCAGACGGAGTCTGTGCAGGAAGTACTGAACAAATTTTTGGAAAGCGACATGCTTGATACCCAAACCATGTAGAGTCGCGCTACAACTGTATAGTGGAATCTGCCATTAGTTGCTAAGAGGCTTAGCACTTACCTGGTAGTTGATTAGAAGCTAAGAAGCTAGTTTGCTATGAAGATAAGAAGCTAGCTTTGACTTTCTAAAATAGCCAAGAAGCTGCTGGTTGCTTTCAAGCAACTCTTTCTATGTATATAACTTTAATCAACTTTTTGAAAGAGTCGGTTTTGAGATGAAGGTGAAGAAATAGTGAATAAATAACAACATAGCAGCTTCACTCAACCAAATTCAGATCAATACAGTTGTCTGCATACTGATTTTTTTTTTTTTTGTTGCATCCATAATGGTCATGCAAACTGCATAAAGAGTACACTACCCGCACATGAAAACAAGCTGTATTGTTCATAAAAAGGCAATGGAATCAGAATAATCTGTTTGAAAAGCAGTCTGCCAACTGTATCTTAATTATACTCTGCAGAAAAGATGTCAGCTCACACTGGGTGTTGAAGCATACACAAATATGGGTTTTCTCAGACAAAGCACTGCTGTGGTCTATATGAATTTGGCTTCACTGAGGACCCAGGTGCCTGCTTCCGCTCATTACGCTTCACCTCTGCCAGGTTCTGCATTGCATTTTTAATGAAATGGAGAGAGAGAGAGAGAGGAGCAATAGCTTTCGTTTCACATCTTGCATTCCTCCTCACAGCGGAGGCATCTGTCAGAGATGATAAACTCCAATTTGGTGAGAGGTCAAGTGAAATATTAACAAGGGCCTGCAGCAAACCGCTCAATCAATTACAAATTGATATATTCATAAATCAATGGGATGGAGTTGACAGCCGAAAGACGACATGCCTCAGTGCTGTGAGATTGGCATATTGGCTTTTGGACCAAATTAACATTTTCTTTCATGTTGGCCAGTTTTTCCATGTTTATGGAAAACACTGCCAGTTTTCTCTGATGTGCTTCTGATTTCAGATCCAAGGTTGATCAGATGTATATTACTCCTGCCGTTCTTTGGACCGCATAGTCATTCGCAGCTCTGTGCCATTTATTTATTTTGCCATTCATGTGCAAAGGTGCAAAGCTTGATCGCATGTGAACAAAGGCCTGCTACATTCAAACCATTGTCAGCTCCATGTGACTTAATTTTACATCACAACTGATTGAAGCAGTGAGTAAAACAAGATGGCTGCATACAGTTGGAAAGAAGCGCCAACAAAAATGTGGATACAAGTGGAGTCTTGAAAAATAAACCCGGAGGTTCAGTAGGATTTCACAATACAATACAAAATGATTGTGAAAATGCTAAATAATACAAAAATAAAAGCAACAGCTCCATAAACAATTACCTAAATACCTGCCTGCAGGTTCAATACTAACTGCTGCTGTTTTAGGTAGACTCCAATAAAACTTAACCTTTCTCAGTTTCAAATACTTAATTCTTCTTTGTGGCTGGTATACAGAGCCTATGCTGTAGCTCTACCAGTGTCAACATTTACAGCAATTACACGACCAACACGAGTTGGTGGTCAAGTTGGATAATGACAAAAAGTCTCCGCGAATCATGCCTTTCTTTGTTTCTTTTACAATTTGACATGTTTGTTCCTTTTACAATTTTGACATATTACTGGAATTGCAACTCCTGAACATATAAAAGTCTCAAACCGTATGAAGCATGTATTGTATGTGATAGATTTGTCAGATTTCTACTGTTGGCTTTGACTGTTTGCACAGGTTTGAGCCCAGTGACCCTGAAAAAATAGATGCTGCGCAGACTATCAACCAGCCTGCTTAAGTTACTGCTGGACCAAAAAAAAAAAAAGAACACCAGCTGAGCCACAGGGTTGCATTGATTCATGGGATCTTTTTGTGCCTCGTCTGTATCTGCAATTGTGCGAGCACAAGTGCAGTGAATGGGAGCGCCTTAACTTTCCCTCCACAGTATAAAGCAGAGTATTAAATAAGATTTATCAGAGCCGCCTCAGCTTGGGTTTAGAGGCTATTTCCCCTGAATCCCAGTGTGGACCCTCTGTGGCCCCCTATATCAGCTGCCTTGTAAATAAATCAGCCGCAACCCTGTGCCTCTTGTCTTCAGTTTGCTTCATGACCACTGAGCAGCAGTACAGCAGTGAGCTGGACAGCTAGGATTTAAATGGCGAGCAGGCAGGTAAGGGCTGGTGTGGCAAGTCGGGGTTATGCAAAATAAGTCTGGAGTTTGACAGGTTCCAGCATCCGCCCCCTTTCTCTCGGTTTGGCGGAGGGAAATGAATTGGAATTGGAGCTTTGTCAGGCAGTCACAGTCTGTAATTAGTTTCTGGCCTTTCATTCTCAATGTGCCAGGAGATTGTGCAGGTAACACTTGAGTCATTTGCTATCGCTGAAAGAGTGATCAAAGCCATTCACACGGCCAGACACGTTCATCTCCAGCTCACTTCAGGGAGATACCGTCTCTGTGATATTTCATTTATGTCTAATTCAAATGTCAAGAAAAGTCCACACAGGCTTGAAAACCACACAGGTACAACATCGGCAACTTCATCATGGCGTACTCTAAACTACTCTTCATTCAGTTCTCCCAATGAAAACACTGGTTTTTAAAATTTGTTTCTAAGACAATGGTCACAAAAATGTTTTAGTTTCTTCTGAGAAAATGTCTGTGTTTGTGGTTTTTTTTTTTTTTTTTTTTTTTTTTTGCCCATAATTTCCAGTAAAACAAATCTGTGTCATCAGTTTATTAATTAATTTATTAATGAAATGCTCTTTTTCAGTTTTTCCACTACATGAAATAACCTGTCTAATTAACATGCTGGATATTTTTGTTTAGTGCACAAAACAATATGAAAGTATTACAGGGAGGGTTAAGCTGGTTCTCAGCCAAGAGTAGTAACTTCCTTTTGTTAAAGTGAAGGCAGGCAGGAGATGGAGTCATGAAATCACTGTATCAGCAACAACACAAAAGTCTTCACAAAACCTGTAAGTTTTGCCTTTGACTTTTCTTCCATCTCTTTTGATTAGAGAACACTTGAGGTGCAGAGCTTTTTTTTTTTACTTTTCTCTACACCGACTTGTCTTTTCATACTAAATTGATTTTAAGGTGACATGTCAGTCTTTTCATCTACAGTAGTTCTTCTAATAAAAAAATGACTGATGCTAAAGCTGCTCTCAGTGAAATTCTTTAGTTGAAATCTATGTTATAATTCTGTATTCAGACAGATAAATCTGTATGCACCCTTGAAATCCCTTTTTCATTTGTGGAACATCATTAAACTAAGGCCTATGTTGATCTGTGAAGGTTCTCGGTCATCCAGGTCAAAGTCTTCTTCTGGACTTGTTAAGTTAAGTTAAGACGCCTCTTGGACGACAGGTGAAATGTCTTCATCTTATTTCAAGCATGTCCAGTCGCCTACAGCTGCAGTAACTAAGGTCTAAGCTCCAGAAGTGGCCAGAAGCTTGGAAGATCACTCTTTCCAGGCTGCAGCCCTGTGGCTTTGGAATTCACTTCCTCTGTCTCTACGTTGTTTAGAATTTGTTAATTCCTTTAAGAATAATGATAAAAAGAAAACATCTTTTAAGACAGGCTTTTACCTCTGAATGGCCCTTTCTTTTATTCTGATTATACTGTTACTTGCTTTAGTGAGTGCATTTTTTTTTATTTTCGGGATTTTTGTCTGTGAAAAATACTAAGGAAATAAAACTTTGCTTGCTTGCTCTTTGCTGTGATGTACAAACTCTGCATTTAATATGAGATAAAATAAAGGAAACTCGCATAGAAGTGCCGTAAACCTCGTTAAGATGGGAGTGCAAATTTTAAAATAATTGCAGGTTATTTCTTAAAACTGAGATTTTACCAAAATGTTAGAGACAAGTACATTTATAACCCACAGCAGGAGAAAAAAAAATGGGGTGAAGAGTGATGTGATGCTGTTTCCTCAGTAAGGTGCTTGTCTGTGAAGATCTCAGATCAGCAGGTTAACAGTGTTACTGCTTCAACCTACCCCAGAATAATAATGTAAACAAACAGGTTTAACTATTTAAATTAATTAATGTGGTTAAGTCTTGTTTTAACATTACGGTTGACATTATGTATCTGTCAGCTTGTCATAACATAGGAAGTAGCAACGGGAATGCTACGGACAGGAAGTTTGGGTAAAAGTTCGCATGACGTACTGGCAGCAGCTTTGATTTAAAAGCTACAAATCAAAAATATTACATGAGCAAAGAGCATCAAATACAAGCGAGGAGCTGGAGGACATATTGGCGTCGCACAGAGGAAGGAGCAGCGTACAAAAAGTGGTACAACTGTCAATGATGTTCATCTGAAGTGGAAGGAGCCACACCCCAATATATTAGCAGCGAGTCGGCGCTTGAACCTCACAGTTGGTGTTTCCGACTTAAGTTCAACCTTTTTGTTGGTGAAGCCAAGACAACAACAAAGAGACGTGTCACTGGTGTATATTGTCTGCACAGGCGGACAATATACACCAAGTCCTCCTCAATGAAACACATTTGAAGTCTTTGAGTGAACTGGAATCACTGCAGGCAAATTCATTTTGCCACAAAATGCTCTTCAAACGGCTCAGTTCATCAAACAGAGGACAGCGGAGCGCGAATAATAAAACAAAATAAAGCATTTCACTTGTGTTTGTAAGATTACATAACAAATGTGCTCTCTAATACTCACGTCGCTTGTTTTGCTGCTTTGTCAACACAAATATCTGCACCTGTCTATTCCCATTTCATACCGCGGGATTAACTTTTAATCTGATGAGCGTGTGATACATAAAAGCAGGGTTGGCTCAGCTACACAGCGGTCCGTGGCACGCACAGATTTTTTGTACTAATATGGAAATGAGTGTCATCAGTATTTCCTGCAGTGTCTTAGAGTCTAATAAAGGGCAGATTGATTCAGCAGTATTGTGAGGATTAGGAAACCAGACACCTCATGTTTATACATGAGACCCAAATGTAATGCTGATGAGCCTGTGGCTCAGTGGTACGACTGCCGGCATCCATTATGACTGCTAACAATGCTAATAAGCCATTTTTTAGAGGACTGTAATGCTAATAGAGAAACTAGTTGAAAAACTGTATCATGTTTGCAGCTGTCGTCGACTTCTGTGTTATTGTCACAGGCTGCTTCACGCACAAAAACATGAATTGAAAGTCGGCAAGCGTATGAATGGAACTATGATTTTTCTCTTTCTTTCGGCTTATCACTCTCCGGGGGGTCACCACAGCGGATTATGCAGATATTTGGTTTGGCAGACATTTTTACAACACATGCCCTTCCTGACACATCCCTCCCATTCACCCAGGCTTGGGACTGGCACTAGGAATACACTTTAGAGTGCAATTACCAATGAGCAATGGGGATTTGGTGCCTTGCTCAGATCCGACCCCAGTCGGCAGATAACGGTCACCAACTGTCTGCTAGCATTTTTATGTGAACTGCCCTGTCATGATCGGTCTCCTGGCTGGGGGTTGTCAACTTCCTGTATTTTATTGTTGCATTTCCTGTTGATGTCATGTGGTTAACTTGTGCTTTTTGGAGGCTGGAAACACAGCTGGGCAGGCTGAGTGATCTGCACAGCTGCACCTAATCTCCTCATCAGGGCCTGCCTTTATAGACCTGGTCTTCCTGCCTCCTCCTTGTCAGCGCGTCATGTTTGCAGTGTTGGGTAACTCACGTCACAGTCGAATCTGCTCTAGTTCTAGTTTCTCGTTTTTTGCAGTAGTGCTCTTTACAACCGTGCTAATCCTTCGTTTCCCTTTTTTCCCTAGACTCCCGTTGTTTCCTGAGCTCAGCCTAACCAGCCGGCCAGCCTCAGCGTTTTGTGTTTTTTTATTGACTGGTTTCCTTAGTTTTTGTATGTTAATAAATCCCTTTAGTGTTATTCTCTAGTCCCTGCCTTTTTTGGGTCCTCCTTTAGTTCTCCTTTCTTTACGATTCTCACGAATCGTCACACGCTTTGGATTTAAAGCTACAGCGTGTAACATTTCGTGATTCTTGTTGTTGCTGCTATTATTCTGCCTGTTTGGTCTTTGTAAACAGAAACGATGTAATATTGCTTGTTAGTTGGCCTGACTGAGCGAGTGTTTGTGTCTGTACAGCAGAATTATTGTTTTTGTTTTTTTTCAAGCAATAGAATTCACTCTTCACACTTATCGTGGACGCTCCTTTGTGTTTTCAGTCCAACTGGATGCTGCTACTGTCTCCATCTGTCTTGATCTAAAAGAAATCACATCCTGTGGGCAGCACGGGAATGTCGCCAGGCGACACCGAGCTGCGTGAAATCGCTTGACAGTGGTTTTGAATCAGACTGATATTTGTTCGTAGTTAAAGCTGCAGTTACGCACTGCAGCTTTAAGTCAAGTAAAGCCTGTTGGAAAACATTGTGTTGTCTGCAGCTTCTTTGGTCAGTGGAGACATAAAACCACTCGATGGTAATTCTTCTTACTAATGCAAGAGAAAAGAGTTTGCCACGATGTAGGAGTCTGCCATAGACACTCGTACACACAAGTTTACATTTACTCTGTAGATTCACTGCCGGGTTACATTAAATAAGTATAACATCATGGCTGTTGGCTGTTGTTGGGATAAAACTGTCAGAGTTTGTGTGGGTGATGGTGTGCAGCGTTGGTGAGCTTCGATCCACCTCCAGGGTTCGGTGTGGACCATGAGCCTCCAGCTCTGGTGTCTCTCAGGGTCAGGAGTTAAAAACTTTGAGAACACCTGAACTAGAACAACTTTAACTGCAAAAAAAAAAAAAAAAAAAAAAAAGAAAAGTGCTGAGACATGGTTTGCACACCATCTCTGAAGATAAAATGTATCCATTAAGGCAGAACAATGATTCATTTTCATATTGAAATCTCAATTTGAAACAATGCAATTAGAAAAAAATAATCATTCTGTTTTTTTTAATTGCTATGTGTTGTATGTCAATTTTAAATTAGTGCAATACATCTTAATTGGAGTTCTTATTCTTGCATCTCTGTGTATAAGTAAATATTTACGATGATATTTCAAGACTCTACCTTGTTTTAAATCTGGAAACGCAGGAAACAATGAACTGATGGCTGACTTCAAAGTTATCTTGCAAATCAAAATCACAATTGCAGTTTACATATGCCAGGAAGAAAATTAACATTAAATATTTTAACTAGTTTTTAAGCCCTCGTGTCCTGTTGAATTCAGTTTTGTTGTTTAATTAGTGAGGTTTTTATTTATTTAATCAATATTTAACCAGGAATAAAAGTCACATACATACAAAATACATAAAAATCTACTTGAAATATATAGAAAATGCAACATAAAATCATATCATCAGCAAATGTTTCATTAAACTTAATAGAAGTGCATTCAGGCAAGCAAAAGTTTCCAACGAGCCCAGTCCCTTCACTTTCAGAAACTTTTGTAGCTTGTCCCACAAAGAGATTAGATTAGATTAGATTAGATTGTTATTGTACACATGGACATAGCACAACACAATTTGACAATTTTTCAACTAAGGTGCATATGTTTATTCATCCATTCATCCATACATACATTTAAAATAAGTCATAAAAATAACAGTAAGTAGTGGACGTAATATGAATAAGAAATAGGAATATTGATAAAAAATACATGAGGACATAACAATTGAGGGAAATATTAGCAGCAGCATTTGCGAAATATCACAAAATGTTGGAAAAATATTAAATTCAAGAGGCAGTCGCACATTCAATTTCATTTTTTTCCCCTCAATTCAGCACAAACCAGTTCATCAACGCCTAAGTGAGCTGAGCTGCTGCCACTGCCAACAGGGTCCGGACCCAACAGGGTCTGGACCTGCTGCGCGCAGCACGCCAAGGATGCCTGAGATGATTCATGCTGATGGAAAGAAGAAGAAGAAGAGTGGTGAAATCAGGGGGCTCGCGTTACAGCCTGTGATCATCCAGGCGTCACAGGTTCTCACCCACGACTGTGTCGCTGTCGTCAAATATGCTGAGTTCAAGTACGACCTGATGGCAGGTGTTGATTGGTGGAGTGTGTGCGGTTCATGTGACAGTTTCAGTCGCGGTTAACGACTGGTTGACTGCACGTCTGCGTATTTTTTAATTACCATTACACCATTACATTATGTTTTGTCAGTAATATTTCTGGTGGTAAATGGTGTAAATGGTGAGACAGATGACCGTGGACGGTGTTACTTATCAAAAGAAATGATCTCACTTCACATTAATATCATCAGAGATTTTTGGACTTTGCTTAGTTTCAAGTCTGTGTCACTGGTTATGATAATTACCGTCCAATTCAGGGTCAAAGATTGGGACGTGGGCCTTGTGTGATTGACAGTGGAAGGGTTGGATACCATCCAGTTTACCATATACCCTCTGTATAAAGACAAACCTTTTTAATGAGACGGTTTGGTTCACTGGTGAAAACTGACTGTCAGATCAGCGTGTGAAGCTGTCAGATGTTTCTCTTTAGCAGCTTCACTTTTGTTCTTAACTGTGACTGTTTCATGAAGTGCATTTTCTCACTTTAAGTGCAAACGAACATCTGAGACAGGACCATTTTTCTTAAAAATGACTGAAACTACAACTTTTAAAGTTGTATAAAGGCTTTAACTACAGTATTTCTTTTACTAATAACTCTAGTAAACATTTTCTGATTTCACTGTAATAATTTAGTAATTATTAATCAATTGCTGATACCTAAGCCTAAGTTGTATTTTTTCCCTCCATCTCATAAATATAGCTTTTTTTATAATAACAAATAAGACATTTTATTAACCAGTTTCTTGAACAACATTAATAGTCTCCAATCTACTGTACATTTTATGTCTGCACTGCACTGCAGTTATAGTATATTAACATTTTTATTATATCATTTTCAGTTTGAATTACATCTAAACTAAATATTAACATGATGGAAAACAAACAAACAAAAAAATTCTAAAAACTATACATGAAAAATAGAATTTTAATAACTTTCTTTAGAACAATAAACTTCTAAAAATCCGATTAATGTATGATAATGCTTTTATAAAAAAATTAATCAGTCGACTTATTAGAAATGCCAGGAGATAGGGACACTTTTGGTTTCAGGCATTTAAGGAACTTTAACTTTAACATTTGTAACTTCACTTAAGCCTTTTACATTTTTACATGCATTAAAGGTTTTACCACTTTGTAAGAAACATGATAATATATGAACTTTTTTTCATACAACTTATTTCCATTATTTGGTGTTATAAGTTCACTAACACCCCAGGCTACCATGTATGCAATAATGATAGAGGCATTGGATTTAAGTATAAAAGCTAAAGGAAATGTACAACCTATTACTTTCTTAGGTCTTTCCCTGGAAAACTTTCTCGGCATAAATCATGCACTGTATTCAGCTGTAATTTCTTTTTGTAAAAGAGATTCACGATAAGGATTTATACAATCTAAAAAAAAAAAAAATGTTATTGCAAATTTGAAGATTACTGTTGCTCCTCTGGAAGGTTATTAAAGAAGAATCTCATCGGAGGACACAGTGTGTGGCAGATATTTGATATTGAATAAACAGCTGATGTCAACCATCAGCAACAACAAATGACTTAAACAGAAACGTCCCATAAGTGAGCAGAGACGCTGTGTGTGAGCAGCTCTAACATGGAGATCTGCTTCCCACTCTCTCCCCTCCTTCTCTCTTGTTGCCCTTTCTGGGAGTCTGTCAATAACTGTCAGAGTCCGTCTCAGTCAGTCGGCCCGCGCGGCTGCCTGAGTCCGTGGCACACGAGGAGGATCCGACAGAAACAGCCTCTCTCACACACACACGGCTCCACATCCGTGCTCCCTAATCACTGGGGAGCTCACCTCTCAAACTGCGGCTCAGCCAGCCGTCTGACAGTGGACACATGTGCCGTGTAATTGCTTTTCATACCATTCAACCTTTTAAAATTGATTACAGTCCGTGGAGGAGGCGTCAGTGAGAAGAATGCAGGCCGGGCGCCGATGCCGGTGGTGGACAATAAAAAGGGACTGTGGCTTGCGATCATGTCCTACTGCAAAATGTTTGTCTATAAAAAAATGTGCTCGGCTCATCTTTGACGCACTGAGGCTGCACACATTGAGTCATCACCCGCAAAAAGCATCTAATTCCCCCACGGGTTGCTGTGTGTTTGACAGAGCAGCCAGCAAATCATTAAAAACAAGATCAGTCAGAGAGAACAAACCTCCACCAAACGCTGAAACATTAGGTTTTCATCCACTGGATCCAGAAGAACTTTTACCTGCTGATTGCTGTGACCATTTTACATAAACGTGACAAAGTTCATCCTGATCTGTAAAGATCTGAACCTGTTCAATGGGACTGAACCGTGTGACGTTTAAATAGCTGTAAAGTCAGTGACATAAATCAGATTATGTAACTATAATGGATGAAGCCAAATTTTCAGATTTTCTGTGATGTCATCAGTGGGTGGATTCTTTACCAACTTTTAATTGGAACTTACTGAACTTGGGGGGGGATCGACTACCCATCACAGAAACTCATATCGATCCCTCAGAATGTTGGGAACACAAGGACAAACTTTGAGTAAAACTCGCGCTGATGAAAACTGAAAGGCGTGTTTCTCTGTGAGCCTTTTGTGGTTGGTCTGGTTGTGTTTGTGTGCACTTCTGCACATGACTTGTGTATGTAAACACACTCCTGTTCATGGACTGTGACAGACACTTCACTTCTCTTTGGAGCCAGTGCTAAAAAAAAATATATGAAATGAAATATGTGTCAGTGTCACATGATGTTTCTGGCCACGGACTGTTCATAAGGAGTGGACGTGGTACAAACTCGTAATTTGCAGCCTCGAGATTTGCAATTTGACTGGCAGCATGTCACTGCTGGAAACCAGGCATCAATCTCACTGGAATCCATACATACAGTATATCACATATGCCATGCTTTATTTTCCTTTAAATGGGAACATAATTTACAAAACTGGCATCGTGTTATTTAAGAGGAGCTGAAACTAGGGATTGAGTGAGTCCAGTAACTCCACAGGAAAATGTTTACTGACAGAAAAGATCAGATTTCATTGACTTCCATTCTATTTTAATCTTTTGCAACCCACGATGTTGCCCCCTGCTGGCTAACTGCTACTCAAATCCTACTTCCTTGGTGTCACTTATATATATATATATATATATATATATATATAGTTTATTCATTCATTCATTTTCTACCACTTTATCCACTGAGGGTCGTGGGGGGCATATATATAGTTTATGTTTCTGTTAAAACAGTTTTTCAGTTTTCTGTATAGTTCAATATTTCTTGTGACTGAACATAAAAAAGACCCGAAAGGTTCTTTCAGAGCCTGAAAAAGGATCCATCAGTCTACTGAAAACAAGGACTCGGAACCAGAGTGGCACAATATATCCTCTTCACATACTTGCTTTTTTAATGGTTTCACTAATGGTAAAACATATTTTCAGATTATGTTGTAAGGATGACAACACACAACGCTCTGAAAATCGCGCTGAAAATCGAATAATCTGACTAATCAACTGACGTTTCTCAGTCCCACACACACTACGGAGAAACAGAAGAAGAGCAAATAATCCAGTCCCTCTCCAAGAAAGTTCATAAAATCCAAGTTTTCACCTAACTCTACTCTGGCTGATTTAAACAGCACCATGGATAACTTAATCCACTCGGGATGTCAGATTAGAAATCCATTTATTGTCACAGACGGCAACTGCGACTCATTTATAATCAGCTGTGCAACGTCTGCTGCCGTATAATTGAGAAGCCTTGGACTATTTGCCCTTTTGCAATTACACATTTGTTGCTAATTAGCCCTGACCTGCACTTTCCACAAGTCTGACCTCCATCCATCGCTCCCGTGTCCATTCACTTATCACTGCTTTGCTGCATTAATTGAACCCTGACAGAATGTATTCAGATTACTAATCTGAATACCGTCTAATCAGATTTTTTTTTTTTTTCAGTTGATGTCATTCAGATTGGATTTTTGTTTTCAGGACTGTGTGAAATCAGATATTCTACTGAATAAACTGAATTTAAGAATGCATACCATAGAACTGATATTTGTGATAGTGAATTTTACTACTGTGTTTAACACCAACTTAATGCACACACGGTGTGCACACAAACCAGTTATAATTTAAAGACAACATTATATATATATATATATATATATATTTTTTTTTTTTTTTTTGTTTTCATAAAATTTGAATTTTCTTTTTTTTAGAAACAAGGATCATTGTTCTTTCTTGAAAATGTTTTTGCAGTGTACATATACAGCAAATGTAAATGTTATCTACATTTGCTGCATCCTACTGTGTAGATCAGTGTTTCCCAACCTGTGTGCCGCGGCACATTAGTGTGCCATCAGAGATCATCAGGTGTGCCGTGGGAAATCATTTAATTGTTCCAATAATGATTGTACTGCCCCGTAGAGTTTGAGGGAATGCTGAGTTTTTGTCGTATGAGGCTTACCATAGTAGCAACAGCAGTGATTTCCATGGCAACGGCCGCCTAAAAATATCTGTCTGTAAGTGTTGTGTTGTATTAAGGTGTTACATTACATTAGATACTCACAGGAAGCACTATAAGTTGTTTTGTGTCTTAAAAATGTGGATAAAAGACGCTAATAGTGCTAGCTTCCCTATGGGTTTTTCCAGGGCAAATTAGTGTAATGCTAATCGTTAGTTATTTATGTTTCAGTTTTACAACGTTCAATCAATACAACATCAATACAGCGAGATGCTTCCTGGTGTTTATTTGGTGGTGTGCCGCGGGATTATTTACACATAAAATATGTGCCATGGCTCAAAAAAGGTCGGGAAACACTGGTATAGATGACCATTTTCTTCATTGTGCGAAATAACAGCATGAAAAATAATGATGACGACGATGCCACAATCATATATTCAAGGTTTCCGTCTACTCTTTTATTTGTGCTTGCCAATGTCCAGTATTATATTTTGAAGCCAGTATTGGTTGATGCCAATTGTGGCAATAATATCATGCGTCCCCACTATAATCAGTAGGGTTATGTTAAAGAAGCCTGTTGACATTTACACTGCATTGGGAAGGAACAAGAGCCAGAGCAGCAAAGCTGTGAATGTATCTTAAAATAGATCCTTACATTAAGGAGAAGGTTGGCACATGTGTCATGATAAACGGAGCTAAAAAACTGTTGGTCCTTTGAGCTTTGAATCAGATTTCTCCCTGGGTTCAAGTTGAGGTTAACGTGAGCGAATGTCGTCGATCTTGCCCAAAGGAATCACAAATTGCAGCTGGTGTGTGAGTGTGAGTGTGAGTGTGACTTCAGCAGAGCTTGTGTCCTCTTCGTGTCTCTGGCACCTTAATTCCAGAGTTCACTCTTCGGTCTTTCACTGCTGTGTGTGCTGCCATCTTTTTTTTTTTTTTTTTTTCCTTGAGCCACTCTTTCTTCTTTGGTGTCAAGGATTAGTCTGACATCTCCTGACTCTCTGCTTCCTGCTGAAAGGCTGAGAGTGGAGCTCACGCTCACACTGCTGACGCTCCTCATCCGTCCTCTTCTATCTTAACTGCTGTAAAAAAAAAAAAGGAAAAAAAAAATAAGAATAAGGGAAAAAAATCCCTGGTGATGTTGTGGATACGAGGGGGAGAGTGTGGGCGGTTTTAAAGAAGTGTGGCTGTGTGAAAAAGTAAAGTCCGGCTTAGTCGGGAATGAGGCCTGTCATGATGGAGGGTATGTTGCCGTCAGGCTGATCTTTCAGGAAACCACTCGGAGCGTTTGAGCAGGATTTTAAAGCAGGACTGAGCCTGAAACCAGTTGTCAACCTGAATGAAGGAATGAATGAAAGGATTTATTTCAAACATGGAACACGCGGGGGAAAACGTAATCAGCGTAAACAAACAAAGAGCAATGTTTGTCAAAAAGAGCAGGAAGAAGTTTATATTTATAATCTGAATAATCCCCCCCCCCCCCCCAGTGACTAAAAAAAACATCATAAATGCATGGATTAAACATAAAAAATAAAAATAAGTCTTTCCCAAAGTAGTTTGACATCTCAACTAGTGACAATCATGATGAAATTCAGCAGAGACACCAACAATAAGTGCCAGTCACTCCATAAAATCTACACTTATTTTGGACATTTGGATAAAAATACATTAAGTTGTTTTATTGTTGGTCACCAGTGAGGTTATATACATAGGTGTTGTTCACCCCCACATGCTAAAATAGCCTATTTTGCCTGAAGTACAATCCTCAGACTGATGAGAGCCTCATTATTTTTGCAGATTTTGGCCATAAACTAAACTACTGTACAAATTTGCGGCGTATGAAAAAAACATAACCCCAAAGCCCACATGACTTTATATCTGGAGCACTTTGTAGCAGCATCTAATGAGACAGCAACAGGAAAGTGGAAGGATGTGGGCGAACAAAGTTACTCCCATAAGCACAGGCTACTGGCCTGAGCCAGCCAGCGACGCTACTTTATCATCTTATTTCCTAAAATAGTGACCAGAGTCTGTATTTAGCACAGCCTCAGACAGCAGCACTTCTTTATTGGGCTTGTTTCACAGGAAGACCTTTCTTGTTCCGTGTCTTGTTGGGGCCGAACCAGTGAAGATAACGAGTTTACAGAATTACTGTAAGTGCAATAAAGAAAAAGGCCACTAACGTCCTTTATCAGATCATCTGCTCAGTAAACGTGGAGACGTTTTTGGCCAAATTCTGCCGACAGTCACAACCTCAGTGCACTGGTTTCAAACATATTAGTTTGTCCACATGGATGAGACTCGTGGATTATCCTGTTACTGAGTCATTTCTCCTGCTTTGAATGCAAAAAAAGTAAAAGTTCAGACTTAATTGTTTAATTCCCAGTCCTCCTTTGCAATAATTCACTGACAGTCACACAGACAGAATCATTAAGAATCACTGGAGTAAATCAGCATGTTCCCTCTGACTAGTGTATTTGTTTTCATTTAACTTCTCTTCTCTTGTTGGTATAGCATCATCATCATCGCCCAAAGTAAAAACAGGCAGTGTCCAAAATGACTCCTCACTCCCTCATCACTGTCTGGGGCTTTCTGGATTTACGTGGACGATATAGTGAGCTCATTAGTGACATGAACAATCCGTGACAACACTCCAGTCTACTTTTTTTTGTCTAATCACGTCACTGTCGGATAAATAGCACGTGTCACACTAAAATATGTCAGCAGACGTGTAATTAAAGGTTTGTATTTATGTGATAAATAGATTTATTGAGCGTCTTTCCCACATGAATGAGACAGTAGTGTCTCTAAATCAAGGCTTTTCTTCGTGCTGCTGCCGTTTATTAAGTCCCGTCCAGTAGAATTCACTGCTGAGTCTTTCTGTAGATGTTTCTTTGTGTTTTCAGTCAAACTCGAACCTGTTTGTAATCGTCAACATTGTACTGGAACAATGCTGCTGCTCCCTCTGTCTGTCTTGACGTAAATTAAATAACTTGTCAGGATGGGCATGAATGTTACATCTTTCATTTGATTTTAAAAAAGTTGATCTGTTAATGTGAGTATTTGTAAATATATTAAAAAAATATACAAAAGTGAAAGTTATAAATTACTTCAGGGACTTTTATCAACAAAATTGATGAAAATATATATTATTTTACTCCACTGATGATCAGAGAATTCATGTGTGTTTCCCGAAGTGATGACATTTTACAGGATCTCAACATCTTGGAGCTTCACAGGCTGTAGATTATGCGGATGTGAAATAATTTACCAGGGTCTTTGAATGCATCTTGTAAGTTGCTCTTGTTAGCTCAACATGCTGTGAGCCCTGCAATCCTTATATATAGCATTTTTGCTGGGAAGGCCCATCCTTAATCACTTCTTGTGTGCAAGAATGTCGCCGGGTTGCCATGGATCCTAAAAAGTTTCTCTCCAGCAGGAACCAAAAAAAAAAAACACTTGCTTTTTTTCCTTGCGAATCATGATGTCATCAGTCAATGTACTGGTGAAAATGGCGAAGGAAACAAAGAACATCTCGTATATAGTGGTGATTTGGAAACTGGAGAACTGGAAAGTGGAGAAACTGTCGTGTCCACCTCCGCTCATGTGTTACCTCAAGCAACACCCACTGTTGAGAACGTAGCACAGTGGAGCTCTGGTTCCTCCACAGCTTAACTGGCGTGAGATCAGGCTATTTAGCTGAGAGAACCAAGGTTCTGAAGGTAACAGGAACCTGCTGTGAAAGTTCTAAGGGAGAGTCTGCGCAGCTGATGGGTTTCATCAGCGTTGTGTGAACTCATTAGACAGGGGTTTGAATGTAACAGGCAAAGTTGCCTATTGCAGCTTTAAAGCTCCATGACAGTCAGTGTGAACTCAGCCGAATCTGTCTGCTTCCATTTGAAGCGGTCATTAGACACCAACACTAACTAGGCATTGCTCCAAGAAAACTACACTTTTGTTGACACGTGTGCCGTCACTCTGCAAACATCATCAGAATTGGTCTTTTTAATTGTGTACAAATGCATTTTGATCTGCGCCTCATGGACGTAGGAGGTGACTACACCCTTTCCAGACTGTATGTCTCCTCAGTCCTCCCCTGCATGTTTATTTAAAGAGGCCATGTTGCTGTTGTCACCCTGTCGTGTCCTCCAGAGATTGTCGATTTGAATTTGTTAAGTCCAGCATTCTCCCCCGGCTCTCAGGCTCCGTCAGGCGGCCTGCGCTGACACTCCTGTCGTCTGTGTCCCTGTAATGTGCAGACTGATACCTGGGGCATTTATCAGCTGTGGGTCCACTGCACCGGGCCTCATGTTAAGTCTGGTGGAAACCCGCGAGTGGCAGCAGATAGGGCGTGGGAGCATTTTAGAGGCGGTCTTAAAATTAACCAGCGTAATGAGGAAATAAGTGACTTATTGGTGCCGCAGTCATTTCCTTCATTAGGGCTGATATTTATGAGCGGCCGTCACAAGTAGCCGCCGGAGCTACAGCTCCTGGTTTATGGAGCGTGGATTGTCACCTTGTTCCAATTATCTGCTGCCTTTGAATGTGCTGAATGTTTAAACATTAAGAGGAAAGGACATTGCACATCATTAGTTGTTTTGCAATGTGGAGGAATAAAAAAAGAGTAAAAGGAGCTGGGGAAATGCCTGGGCTCGGTGATGCCAGACTATTTTTATTCATCATAGCAGCAATTAGCTGATGAGAGTTGGAATGCTTAGCGATGAGGAAGCTGCTCGATGGAGGAGGAAGATTACACGACCATGCTTTAAATAGTGTTAAGGCAGCTCCTCTCCAATTGGATACATCCACTTTTATTCATGAAAACTCCTGAAGGCAGTAAAAGCTGTTTGCTCGACTCGTCTGCTTCTGTTTTTGATGTTCATTATCAGTATTTAACAAGCTGGAGAGATAAAGGGAAAAAATATATATATAAAATTGCACATTAATGTGGTTAATGGTGGTTCCTGCTTTTCAAAATGCACTCAAATCCTCCAAAGCCTGGTGGTCTCTCATAGCCCCCCTCCAAAAAATAGTAGTTGATATTGTCATATGAATCTAAAGCCCTTTGCAAGCTTAAATTAAAGATTTCATTGTAGAATTTTTGAATAGTCAAACTCATTAGAAACAGCTGATTAGGCTTTAGAATGGACCCTGCGAAAAGCATAGAGATAAGGTTATGAACAAGAAATTAACAGACACCTTGATTCTCCAGTTCTCCGCTCCTCTAATGTCGGGGACAAACATTTCTTCTTGTGGCAGCTTATGGGTGAACTTTACACACACGCAGGTGAGCAATCATGGCAGAAGTGGTCAGACACCGGTCCCTCCAAGGCAGGAGTGTCAAACTCAAATGACCCGAGGGTCACATGTGGTCGTTAGAGGGCCTGGTCGAGTGAAAAATAGTCCAAAAAGAAGCAACTGTTCAGTAACCGTGGGCAACATGAGCCTAGAATTATAAAATGATGTACTCTGAGCCCCACCCGGAGCTTCTCACCCTGGCTCTGAGGGAGAGCCCAGACACCCTGCGGAGGAAACTCATTTCGGCCGCTTGTATCCGCAGTGAGGGTAGGAGCGTAGATCGGCCGGCAAATCGAGAGCTTTGCCTCTTGGCTCAGCTCCTTCGTCACTATGACAGACCGATGCAGAGCCCGTGTTACTGTCGATTAGCTCACAATAAAACAACGTATTTACGATTGAAAATTCATCTATCAATAAAAAAAAACATACAGACATAATTGGAGGCACTTCTATCAGTGTATTTATATTCAATTTGATCTGATTTTCTTTCTATTGTGCGTTCAGTAGATTAAACGTACAGCGCGACAATTGAGAACCGAAAAAAAGGTCACACCGCGGGCGACAGTAGCTCAGAGAAGGTTGTGGGTTTGAGTCCCGGCTCCGCTAGTCTACATGTCGATGTGTCCTTGGGCAAGACACTTAACCCCACGTCAGAAGAAACAGAAGAAATAGAGAAGAGGAAGAGGGGGATGTACTGTATAATTTCTACATCAAAGAGCCGAGATGAAGGCGACCTCATTGTGTTTGCAGAGCAGCTGGCGGTCGCTTTGTGTAACGGGCCCCCTCCACATGTGGTGATGAACGTACGTATGGACAAAGAAAAGCCACAGACACTGCGAGAGCGAAACCTTGGCTCAAATTCTGCTGCCACCTGTGATGTTCAAACAACAGGAAGTCTCCAGCACATTGATTTCCTCGCAGCACTTTGCCTTTGCTGTTTGTGCCTTTGTTTGTTTAAATGCCATGCATGACTCCCACACATAATTGGCTGTAAATGTATTAAAAAGCAACATGGGCGGAGAAGAAATTGAGAATGTGACAAAAGTCGATTTTCGCGTCAGATGTGTTCACTGGGCCGAGTTCCTCTGCATAGATGAAGATAAAGAAATTGATTTTGTTTACTGTCCCCGAACGCATCATCTAGTTTATTCCCTCTAATCCACCAACATATAGCAGCATCAAATAATCCAATCTCCATCTGCTCGACCACTATTTTCCATCTGTCATTCTGGTGGTTATGAGTAAATTGCTACTGTTGAGTGTTATTTCATGAGGGTTTTTCCTGTTTCCTGAATCACATGTCACACACTATTCTACACCACATATGTGCTTTACAGCCAAAACAACAAAACAAAAAATCATAATCTGCCAATATCACACCAACCTATACTGTAGTGGAGGATTTTTACCAGAATGTTTGAACTCCTATTGAATAAAATGCCTAAAATATGACCATAAACACCATTGCATGATCAATTAAAACAACATTTCAACCACAATACAATCTTTCATTTTATAATTAAAACACCTAATCTTTTATGTTCTTTTTTTTTTAAGCAGCACAACCAAGATTCCTGACTAAAATCATCCTGATCTTGTGAATCTGTAGAGAAAATGTACCTGCAGGGCTGTGAAATATTTCAATATCAATAAATAAGACAGTGATAATGATAATTTTCTTGACTGTTAAGATAGCAGAAGCTCAATATCATATAAGGTGATGTATTTACAAATTATAGTGGATGTTTTATGAAATCATTTTCTGTTAATTGGGATTTTTTTAAACCCTAACTAATCTTACCCACAAATAAAATTCAATATTTAATTATCTTACATTTTGACATTGCAATTAACAATATCCCCATTGAATTTTAATTAATTAATTAATTTATTTATTTTTGGTCTAGCATGTTGCCCAGCCCTAGCATAATATGGCACATTAGTTGAGGTCACTTGATATAAACTTCACTGATAACAATATAAAGAGAAAAACTGTAACACTGAGTGATATTAACACTATGGGAGTCCGGTGCACAAACACACTGTAGTAACCAAAGAGATCATTTTAATAAAGACTTTAAAGGTCACATAGAATGGTCTCTTTGAACCAAAAATCAAGATTACTGATGTCTACTAAATAATATTTATGGTTAGGTGAAAAACCTCATAGTCTCTTCAGATTAAGCCAGATTATTGCTGCTGTCTGCCAGCCTCTGAACAGGCACTCTGTTTCTGAGCTAATGCCCGCCCCCCAGAACACCGAGTCTCTTGTGATTGGCCAGCTACCAGCTGACTGACTGCTCCGAGGTGCTGCTTCTTCTTATTCTTCTTCTTCAGGTTGAATGTTCACGCCCATGACCAGGAGTAGCTGTTGGGGGAGGGTTCATTGCACGGCAGATGTGCTAGTTACATAGCTAAACTCGACTTTTCAAAACCAATTGCTTGCGTGCAGGTAAACTGAGAAAGAAGGGCTTCTCTGAAGCGGCTGAAGTGTTTATTGTGACACTTTAGTGATGTTTAGATATGGGGAGGACACAGGGACAAAAACATCAAAAATGTGATTCTTCCCTGAATGTCCTCTTTAAGTTCACCTTTTTATGACTGCAAAACAAACATTGTAGTGACAGAATTTTCCCAAACTATATAAAACATATTAATAATGGTAATTTCATGATTGGGGGGTTTTATTATTTATTTATTTAAATTCAGTGTTTTTGTCGGCTTGTAACCGGAAGGTTGCTGGATCGAGTCGGAGTTCATTAAAATTGCTCATTTCGTTTTAGATCAGTTTATATATATTAATAATTCACATGCTGTGTATCTCTTTAATGCTGTGACAGGTAACATTGAAGTGGTAACTAATTAAGAACAAAAAAATGGCTGTTTGGAAATGTGTGCGTCTCTGCCCTTTTAACACGGCAACTGTATTAACACAACATGATCATTTATTTATTGAGGCAAAGGAGTATCAAAAATAAATCTCCACTTGGCAGGTAAAGATTATTTAGCTTAAATTGTAGTGGACCACAAGTGTAACTATCTAAAATGGTAATATTTAAGTGTAATGTACTTTTACAGGTCAGAGGAAGGAAAAACAAAAATGTCATCTGTCTATATTCAAATGTGTTCTGCATTTCAACTCATATTTCCATTTCATTTAACTGCAGCACAACACAAAAGAAATCTGCATAACGCCGATACCTTAAAATACAATTATTGTAGCACTTAATGGAGGATTGTCATCAGAAAACAGTGGTAGCAGCCCTTTAAATTCCTCTGGCATTTTCCATTTTAAGTGTAATGGTGGTTTTAGCAGCTGAAGGAAGTGCATGTGGTGGCCGTATTTTATAAATAAACGACATTTGCGTGGCCAGCATTGAGTAATGTTTGTCCATTATTTCTATCCGTCCACCGCCCTGCGCGTTTGTTTTATCTGTGGCCTCTCTTTACACCTGCACACATTCATTTACCCATTTAACAAGGACAACATTGATTGAGAGAGGTGGCGAGGCGGCTGATTCGATTTCAAGGGGACAGGATTGGATTTGATGGTGGGGTGTAATAGCTTTCATGGGCTTTTACGGCACTGAATAGCTTAGCTGGAGACGCCTTGATGGGACTGAGGCGTCATTCTGAGAAGCAGGATCACAAACATCCTGTTCCTTATTTCCCCAAACCCTGCAGAGCTCAGTGTGCTTTACTCAGAGGAGACAAGTACATGACGCCATGTGGAGCTGGGAACTGTACCTTCAAACTAGGAGGGGAAAAAAAATCCCTGACACAAAGTCATGCTTTCTGTAACTTGTGTATAAAAGAAACAGCGTAGACCAATGAGTATAGGCACTGACAGCTGTGAGACTGACAGTTCCACATCCTAAAGCAAAAATATAGCACTTTCATGGCACTGCAGCATTAACACAGTCCTACTTTTTTTTTTAAAATATCATATCTAACGATGCTTTAGTACCGATTCAGTTATTTTAATGCTGATGCACTCACACAAAAGCAAGGTGTTGATTGAAAATGATCATGTCTTGTATGTGAATGTGTTTGTGAAACACCTCTGGGACAAGCACATGCAAGCATGGGCGGAGTTGGGGATTGTCCCCCCCCCCCCCAGATAATTGATATGTTACGGCACCGCCCGAGAAAAGCCAGTTGCATTTTGAAGTCTGTGACTGCTAGGTCCCTCCCGTACAGTAGATGGTGCAATGCAGGCTACCACAAGGCGTTGCAATCCACTTTACAATTAGAAGACATGGGAAAAGAGGAAAAAGAAGAAGAAGGAACCCTTCAGGAAACAGAAAAGGCGGCGCGCTCCTTGTGAAAACTCAGCCAGAGATGGATTTTACTCTGGATTTTAAGACTGACGTGTATCGGTGAGTACACGACCGCAGTTTATGCCAAAATAAGTTCATGAGTTCAATGAATTCGGTCCGTGCCCCCCCCCCAGATAATTGATATGTTACGGCACCGCCCGAGAAAAGCCAGTTGCTAGGTCCCTCCCGTACAGTAGATGGCGCAATGCAGGCTACCACAAGGCGTTGCAATCCACTTTACAATTAGAAGACATGGGAAAAGAGGAAAAAGAAGAAGAAGGAACCCTTCAGGAAACAGAAAAGGCGGCGCGCTCCTTGTGAAAACTCAGCCAGAGATGGATTTTACTCTGGATTTTAAGACTGACGTGTATCGGTGAGTACACGACCGCAGTTTATGCCAAAATAAGTTCATGAGTTCAATGAATTCGGTCCGTGGATCGAATGTAAATAGATGTAATAGAATACAGAAGGTGGACAAGCATCAAGAAAGTTCAGGAAACAAATCTGTGGACCCCCTGAAATAGACTTGGCCACCCCCCGCCCCCCCCCCCCAAGGATAAAAGTCTAGCTCCGCCACTGCACGCAATTATACAATAAAGGCTTCTATTCCACACACTGTAAAACAGAGGTTTAAGACAAGAACATTTCTGCACATTTTTGAAGAATGTTTGTCAAGTCAAACTTATTAAAAACGTTAATATTCATTTTCAATGATTGTTGATATTTACTTTATTAAGCATAATTAAACATTTGGGTTGAAAGGATAAATATAGTTTAAAGAAAAGGGTCAGAGGAAAACAAAACAGGAAGGAGGTGGTTGGCGCAGTCACTGATGTGCGCAACGCACCTGCGTGACAAAAGCGCAGCAGCACTCACAGTGAGCAGGTCGCAGAAGCTCCCAGTCTGCGTGAGGCCGATATCTGTGAACCCAAACAGGCAGACGGTAAGACGTTTTACGTATCTTCGCTGATGTAAAGTGGCCGTTGGCGCAAAATGCCGCTGGTGCGCTGCTACCGCGGGCGCACAGTTTGTTTATACTCTGACGCACGTGTTATTTACTGCCCGTGTTTGAGTTTCAGGGTATTTGGTTTAAAATCAGTTTGCAAAAATAGTAATGCCCAATGCGGGAAAGCTGTTTATTATTTAGGCTGGGAATAAATGGTCACAAGTGATGCGTAAAGTGGAATTAATTATCATGGACACGAAGTTGTTAGTTCGGGATTCTCGCACATGGTGCGGTGGAACAGTAGAGTTAAAACATTAGTTTAAAATACAATAAATACTTTAAAAGTCGATCTGATTAAAGAAAAAAACAAATTTCTCATGTCATGCATCAAGCAATTTATATTTATTTTTATTTTTTTCTCAAGGTTTTTCACCTGGACAGCTATATGCCTGCTAAGAAAACTATTTGATTCCATCAACCATAAACTGGAAATGGATGGAACAAAATTAAATAAAGGAGGATGAAAACGTTTCTGAGTGGAATCCAGTTATTCTTTGGGTGGAAGATCAATCCCTTTCAAGTGGGGAACCTTTAACCAATCACATACCACTTGACAATGTTTCCTCACTCCTACAGTATTGAGCTTGGAAATGCCAGAAATACTCTTTTTTTGATTATCAGAGAAGCTACAAAGTGAATTAAATCAAACAGAAGAAACAGATTTTTACATTTTTAAGATGAAATAGAAAATGTTCCTTCACCAGTGGACATTGTATGTCTGTTTGCAATTTTACTGATTTATTTGGTCAATTTTTATTGATTGTGTGTACAATTATTGTTCATTCTTGTCTCTTAAAGAGAAAATTTCCGTATCATGATGTGTGTATGTGAGATATATAGATAGAGAGAGAGATATATATTTTTATTTTATAGATTTTTTTTATACTTTTACTAACAGATGCAAACTTGTCTTCAAAAAGGTGACAAACATCTTTACCTTTTAGGTTCACATGGTACTTCTGTTTTTGAGCGTTTATTCTATTCTATTTGGTGGTTTCTGTTAAAATAGATTGCGAATTTAAACCACAATTTTAACCAAATGATTTCAGGTGAAAGCCAGTGTTAATGGGTACAGTATTGAAGGTCAAAATCTAAGCTTCGTTAGTCATCCTCACTCCCTCGCTCGGCTCTCAGGCCACATCTAGGCATTTTTCCAAATCAGGCATTGGGCAGAGTTGGTTTCAGAATATGGAGTTTATGTTATGTTCCATTTACAAACGGAACCTGGAAGTCAGAACTCGGACTGACGTCACCTTTGAGTTCATGTTCCTGCTGAAAAGTCTGAAACTTGAACACATCTCGGGCCGGCCCTTTTTAGCAATATCAGTCACTAGCAACTCTCGACATGGTGGAATTTTGCACCCGCAAACAGCTTAGCAACATGTCTATGTTTAAAAATTAAAGAGTAAAATGTGGAAGATGGATTTAATTGAAACATAGTAGCCATAGGAGCCATACTCCAAATGGATCTCAGTGACTTGTATACTTTTTGGTAAACCTTGAAACTGTAAACCGGACCATGTCTAATAATGGGCTGCCTTAAACAGTGAGTGAAAATAGGCTGGTTCTTGTCGCGCTGGAAGAAACAGGGTTCACCTGCTGTGAATTGATTGAGATGGTGACACACACTGACAGTTTTTTTTTTGTGTGTGAATGTGTGTTTGCATGTGTGTATTTGTGTGTACCAAATGTGAAGGCTCGTGGCTGAGATAAGATGCATTCAGACTCCACAGCTACAATTTAGGTAATCGCCCCTCTTATAATTCCTCTCTACTTGGTCTGCTGTGATTTCATTCATCCGCAAATTGCTCTGAGGAGAATAGTTTCACTTGAAAGGGGGGGGGGGGGGGGGAATTGTACTTTGCGTATGTGTTGTTTTTCCCACAAAGTCTGAGCTTTTTGATAAATGGGGGCGAATTGTACTTTGCGTATGTGTTGTTTTTCCCACAAAGTCTGAGCTTTTTGATAAATGGGGGGAATTCAAACAAATGTCGTCCACTGAGCATTTATTTTACATTTGTAAGCAGCTGCTGTCTGTGCTGTTGTTAGTAAAACAAATGTTTGTCACTGACTTGTGTGTTCAACTGCAGCGGACTTTATTGCCCTTCGTTTGGTTGAGTCTTCCTGTTGTTTGTTTCAGTAATTGTCTTCATGTCGGCTGTACACACCGGACAATTTTCACACGATTTCATACTCGCAGAACAAGTTCCTCATTTTGGAATAAAAGTAGGAGCCTTCTGTGGGATGGCTGCTCCTTCCTGTCACCTTGATCACTTAATGGAAGGTGGTGGTCCAAGCTGATTTAAATAAGGATAATTATCATTTGGATTTTATTGATGCCGATACTTATCAGTACTTTTCTATAATGTGATGCTCAGAATGACTTAGAATTGCAGAGCAGTTGTGTAGAACTATGTGAAAGGGTGTACTTCTTAACTCGCCACCAGAGGGCAGGCTCCTCTGAATAAACCCAGGAAGTCCACGTAAATCTTTCATAATAAATTTAGTGACAGCGTCACAACATCACCTTCCACAGTCACGTTCCCTGCCTTAGACTGACCGCTGTGGCTGCCGCTTGACTGATGTTCTTTATGAGTATTTAGTGCATATTGTACACATTAGCATTGCTAAACACACATTTATAGTGTTGCATATGTGTTTCATGGGTTTGGGAGTGTTACATGTGGACTTGCCAGTACATTTTTTACATGATACGAGTGGCTCCATTTATCTAAATAAATACTAAATTAATTAAAGTGATGCCAAACTTTCCAGCACTGATGATGACTGGAGTATTAGGGAAAATACTACTGCAGTTTGTCCAGAAAATTTAAACTTAAAGTATCATAACAATTGATACAATTGGAATTGTTTGTCCAGACACCTATTGATTATTGGATGCTGACAAAATCGATACTGTTTCTTGATAATAATCTATAATCATAGGTCTTATAGTGTTGGCTCATGTGATGTGTTATTGTCAGCAATGAATCAACGTCTTAGTGTGTCTAAAAAGGGTGTGAGACTATCATTTCTTAAATGTATTTGGATGAATGGGAAGCATAAAGTGCACGTTTTGGGCCGATGGAGTAACTGAGGTGTTTGGTGCTGCAGGTGCTGTGGGTGCTGCTCAGCCTGAGGCCCTTCCTTCAGTGCAAGGAACGCTGCCACTCTTCATCCAGGAGCCAGAGGACGCCTACATCGTCAAGAGCAACCCCATCAAGCTGCGCTGTCGAGCCACGCCTGCCTTACAGATCTTCTTCAAATGCAACGGGGAATGGGTTCACCAGAACGAGCACTTCTCCCAGGAGTATAAGGACCTCAACACCGGTAAGACAAAATGTTCTGATGAGTTCTAACACTGCACTGGCTGGAAATAAGGTTACGCAGGACATCAGCTTGAAGATGCTGTCCTGTAAAAAAAATAACCAGTCCTAACCAGACAAAGTGCTTCTTAAGAAGCTACCAAATTGCATGTGTAAAATGTAAGATCCAATGGTTTTGGCGCCAGACACTAAACTCCTCAGCCTGTTTCCTCAGTTTTGAATCCTCGTTTTTGTGCCGTAGCTGTGTCCATACGCATTATGTCCATCCATACCGTTTGTGATGTTTCAGTAACAACTTCAGGTCAAAAGTCAAAAGCTGCTGTGACTCAGGTTGATACTGATATAGAGGGAAATATGCAGTCTAATGAATACCATATTTCCATACCATACCATTTTGTTCCTGATTCCCTTGGTAAGGTTGGCTGCTACCCGTTGTCTTCTTGCCGGTTGATTTTTCTCAGCATCAATGTTGTGTTTTTAATACAAACATAAGACTTTCTGTCACAAATAATTACGTTATCATGTTGTCTTTTAATGTTAGATATCTATTTTTTTTGACATTTCTATCTGTGATCTACAGATAATCTTTAAAAACGGCTCAGATTTGGGTCACTTTGGGTCATTTTCTTTATTTCATTTCAGTTCTTTGCAGCCTTAAAGCATGTTTTTGGCCATTTGAACAATAAATTCCTTTTAGGTCAACATGCACATGTTATATAGCTTTGGGAAAAAAAAATGGGTAGACTGAAATTGGGTGGTAATTCTAGTTTTTGTGAGTTTGTTCCTCCGGTTTTATAGAAGTGCAGTGTTAAATCATTGCAATGCATATTTAAAATGTGTTTTTCTGCATTAATAGACTTCTACCATAGCAGGGCTTCATCCTGACCATCACTCTTTTTATCCATCTCAGTAGAGCACACGCTTCATTGGCCTGATATTAGCCCATATTAAGTCTTGTGCTGTAAAAATTTAATGGCTTTTTTAGATGCCTCAATAAATCTCATTTTATTCTAAATGCTGTTGCACTGATTTTAATGATAATTTATAAGCATATGTTGCCCTTACTTTTTTTTTCTGCAATTATTTCTAAATCATCGGCCTTACACCCCCATTTGCACTATTTCTTGTTTTTTTTGTGTTCATAAAGTCGGAGTCTGCGTGAGACAAAGAAATTCAGCGTGGGGTCACTGATGCAGTTAATCACAGAGGAGAGTTGCTAAGTAGCTGGAAACATTAAAACAATGTGTGAATGCTCTTTCAACGAGGTCTCCAGCTTACACATGTTCGGCTAATGCTGATATCAGTTCCAGGTGTAGGTTATGATTTGAAGTTTGAGGGGAGCAGCAGCGTGCCGTTCCAATTAAGTCCCATTAGCTTTCATCAGGTGGAAGCATGTTGATTAGAGTCGACCTGATGGAGGCTTCCTCTACAAGTTTCTGGCAAACAACAAAGCCTGTGTGGCTCCTCGGCTGGAATACTCTGTGATTACAAGCTCTGAGAGACAGAACAAAAGCAAGAGAGAGCGGAAAGAGGGGGGGAGAGAGAGAGGTCTGGTATTCATGAAGGTTCTTCTACAGGAAACAGGCGTTAATTGCTTCTGTAAGTTCATTATGGTGTGATTGCTGTGCTGTGAAATTGTTGTGAGCTTGATAATGGCAGAATAAAATTTGGCGCTCCAATTGTTTACGGTTCTTTACGTGGTGGGAAAAGTATGGCGAGAGGTTCGCTTGGTCGTACTGGACCGACTCGCTTCATGCGCGCTGCCAACTCAAAGCGAGGCTAATCAGTCGCTTTGACAGATAAACAGTCAGATAAACCACCTGCGCCAAGGCCACAAATGTAGCCGCTCTTGTAGAACCAACAATTAGAATATTATTGCTAGTTTGGTGGTGGCAGTGCCAAAATTGAGACTTGATAGTGGGTCCGAACCAAAAGTAAACGCATAAGATTCAAGCAACTGGGATTCCACAAACCTTAACTGAATACTATTTTAGCTTTAATGTACAGTAGTTAAATAGCAGCTTTGCACTGTATGTTTCTGTCACTAAAATTCCTTTTTTGTCCAGTACATCAACGTGCAGTATTATGTAAAGTAGACATAATAATTCACTGCTTATTTTCTGCTGTCCATGTAATGATGAATTGCAACATCAATGACCACTACAGTGATACATTTAGCTGAGGTTCTGCCTTTACACAGGGACCTTGGCTTGTAACCAGTGGGTTGCTGGTTCAAATCTCGACAGGTCACGGGCTGGGATACCATTAGTCCTCATTGAGTGGGTAAATTGGACACTCTAAATTGACCCCAGCCATCGGGGGATCCACATCCACTGTCCTCCCCCGTTTGGGTCCGAAGCCTGGATCAATGGAATGGTTGTGTCTGGTGTGAAACAAATCTGTAGAGAGGGAGAAACTGAAAGGGGAAAAAAAAAACAATGCTCTTACATCTATGCTTCACACAGATATTAATGTTGTCTTAAGGTATGTTGATTCCTGGGCCCCACGTCGGACAACCCTGCTTAACACTTACAAAAATTCACCTGCATTTATTTGTATATTTTGTATATTTTACATTTCTTTGTGCAACCAAAGAAAAGAATGTTGAAGGTTGGCTCCCACAGAGAGAGATGTTCTAAAGTATGTTTGTATAGATGGAGCTGTTTGATTGCAGTTGTGTTATGCGTTATTTTCTTCAAAATGTGAAACAAAAGCTCCGACTGGTTCGTTTGTTCAGGCTTTTGTATAATTTTTGTCTACATTTATTATTTAAAAACAATAAGCCAGAAAAGGAGTGCAGAAAGATTATTTCTGAAGAAAAGACTGTTGCTGAAAACAACGCTTTTAAAGTTTTAAGACAGGAACTGTTATTAAGTGATATTTGGAGCAAGAATGTTGTGCGAAGTTGACATTGTGCAAAGTATGTGCTAAAATATATTACAGTGAAAACAATAACACAACCATTTAGTGGTTGTGATGGTTAATTTACTTTAATCGAGGCACATTGATTTCCACTACAAACATGTACAAAATTGTGTTCTTTCAAAGAAACAAATTGTCCGTGTTTGCTGTCAGTGATTCTGGCCCATAATTCTTACTTTTGTTATTGCACAACACTAGTTTTAGCACATTAGGCTTGTAATGACTTAATATTTTGCACCATCAGGCAGATACGTCAGAGCCACATAAAACCTTTATGATATTGTTCATGTAAATATTTATTGGAGTTTTACAGGTATGCACTGTTGCTGTTCATTCACTTACATTTTTAAAGGCCTTTTTCAATCCAATCCAATCCAATCCACTTTATTTATAAAGCAGATTTAAAAAAGCAAACAAACAGCACAGCTGTCCAAAGTGCTGTACAGTAACATTAAAATACCATAAAGCACAAGTAAAATAAATACTACATCATAAATAACATCAGTCTTTGTTAAAAGCAGCAGCAGTTTGACACACATTTCTGTCTCCATGGTTCTCATGTGGTTCTGGCCAACCACACATGCATTAAATAAATCTGCTTACATTAAATTAAATTAACATGGTTAGAAATAAGAAGAATTATTATCATTCTTTTTGTTCCCATGCGATGGAAGGATAATGACTGAGACGCCTCCTCCAGATTTGTGACAGTTCGACCTCCATCGTGATGATACAGTGATTAACTTTTGGCATTTTTTTTTTTGCTAACTTTATATTAACCTGTTTTTTTTTTTGTTGTTTTTTTTTGTTTTTTTTTCAAATAGTCCAGTGTGCACTGCAAGAAACAGATTTTCAAGACAGTTACGTGAGGCTTGTTACTGGCAAAAGTTCTGTACTAGATAATCTAATTTTAATAAAAACATATCAACATGTATCTTAATAAGATATTACAGCTTACTTTAAGCTTTAATTAGAAATTAGAATTAGAAATTCTATGGTAAAAAGTCTTATAGTCAGCTAAATCAAGTTAAGAGAGTCATTTAAGCAAATTATCACAAGCAAAGAAATTATGTTATGTAACAAATGATTAAACTTAACTTTGGGATAGTTTTTTTTTTTTTCCTAACTTTGGCCTTTTCTTCCTCATTTTGACTGAATGGTTTGACTGAACTGACTCTGAAGGTGACAAAATGTACGTGCTAGTTTTAAATATATTAGCCATGCAACATTTGCTTACCGTTGTCAGATTACTTTTCATTTAATAAAAATAAGAAATTGTAAATCGATTAGTCGGGTTGTTTTGCCATGTGTAGACAGACTGTAGTTCTCTGGGAGACATTTCAACATGTGTAACTGTATTTCATTCTGGTTCCTGGTGTTCTTTGTGCTGACCTCCCTGTAATTTTTCTACTTTTACTCTTAATGGAACTGAGCCAAAGTTTGCCGTGAAAACAGCCCATTGTTGAATGACGCAGCTTCAATATCGCCTTTATTGGATTGTTAGTGTGCATGAAAATGAATACAGACTCGGGCAAAATAGAATGTGATTGAGGATTTAAGGTCAGATGAGGTCGAGGTCCTCAGGTGACCCCTTATGTAACTGCCTGAATAATTCAAAGCCTTCATGTATTTTTTATGCGTCTGTGAGTTTTTTTTCCTTTTTAAATTATTCTGATGATATCCAATTTTTTTTTTTCCCCCTTTAAAAACTTAACTGCCACCTTCCGAGAAAGTGTGAACCGTGTAATCCCGAGCTCTAATGTGTGTAACTTGACAATCTGAGAAACGCGTCCGCCGTATAATCAGCGTGCAGAAGCTAAACATGGACGAGTTAATGCAGCTCCATTTCCTCCTCCTCCATCAGCCGCGCTCGCTGCGGATCATCTTGAAAAGGGACGTTTGATGCATATTTCATATTCATTAACTCAAATTAGGCTCGGGCTTGTTCATCAGCGTTCCCGCGCCGCTTAAGTGCCTGCTGCCATCACTGTTTTTTAGCGTCTGAGTGACAGCATGAACCTAACCCTTCTGCTCCTCTTTCTCACTTAGCCACTCCACTGTCTCCCATGTCTCATTTAAGGGAGATGAAAAATTACAAGACATTTAATCTTAACTCGCCGTGTCCCTGTGCACACACTTGGTAACCTCCTGCTACTTTAGCTGCCCGCAGCGCTGCCATGCTAACTTAAATCACCTCACTATCTACTGGCCCATGTGGAATTAGCAATTAGCGAAGTCTGAGAATGTCCTCACCGCCTTAAAGCTGCAGTGTGTCACTTTTGGTCATTCTTGTTTTCCTTTCTCAGTGTTGATGTTACAGTGGTGTCTGTTTTATGTCCTTTTAACGTTGGTTCTTCCTTTTAAAAAGGATATTCAGTGGAAAATCCTTTTGGTGTGTCAATTTTCAGTCCCGCCCTTGCCCACAAATCCCGCAAGATGGGGAAGTTCGGTTTCATTGGAATTGACTTTTGTGCGTTTGCTTTACTAGCACAATAGTTGCCGTTTCCTCCGTCTGCCTTGATGTTAAACAAGTCCCTTCCTGTGTGCAGTGCAGGAATGTCGCCACGGCAAAATGAGACCTAAACGCTGCTAAACAGGGGAACACAAAGAAAGAGAGAGTCGCGTCTTCATTGTGTGAAATAATTTGACCAAAAGGTTTGAATGTAACAGTTGGTTTGTTCTTTAAAAAAAAAAAAAAAAGTTTTGCCTTACAGTTTTAAATTGCCGGTTAAAAAAAAGCAAAATGGCAGATGAGGGTGATCCTACCGGGAGGGCTTTGTCCGGGCTCACTAATTGACAGCTACACTGTGTATTGGATTAGTCTGGCTAATCAGGGAAGGAGATCAGTGAAGAATCGTAATGTTATTGATTAGGACAAGAGCCCTCAATGCCAACAGGAGCATGCGATAGCATCTTTTATTTACCAACTATCCTGATGAATTGCTCGGCTCTGATAAATCCGGCAATGTCCTTGAGCTCACCTGCAGATCTGCAGAGGGGATGACTCTGTGTGTGTGTGTGTGTCTGCGCTGTATAACACGTGATAGGCAACACTGCATACTGTGTGCATGCATATTGATCACATTGTTTAGGGATCTATATAAAAACAGCGTATGCAGCATTTTGCAGATTGAATTTTTGCAAGTTCACCTGAATGACACTGTGGAGTTTGAGCGTTCTCAGAAATGAAAGGACACGGCACGTCGGGGATTTTGCTCGTGTTATTGCAACCTTCGGGTTTGGTGTGCAGCTCTCGCTGACTCGCGGCCTCGGTACACAAACGGTCACCGGTCACACGGGGAAATGGAGGGAGGCTCCGAAAACACAGGAGCAAGTCCTGTCATGGAAGAAGCAAGAAAAAGGCCTCATCGTTGTGTATTGTGTAACAATGAGATGACCTTTTTTTTTTTTTAAATTTATTGAAATGTACTGAATCACTAGATTAATCATTGCAAATGTAATTTCCTTGGTGCCCTATAAACCAATGAGGGTTGAGCACTTCTCTGCAGGACGGGAAAAATAATCAATCAGTCCATCATTTGATCAATCCATCATAAATCCACAGTTAATTGTGTTTATTCTTCTACTGTTGAGTTTTTATACTGATTCCGTGTTTGGAAATGGATTCCGGTACACAAACGGTCACCGGTCACACGGGGAAATGGAGGGAGGCCCCGAAAACACAGGAGCAAGTCCTGTCATGGAAGAAGCAAGAAAAAGGCCTCATCGTTGTGTATTGTGTAACAATGAGATGACCTTTTTTTTTTTTAAATTTATTGAAATGTACTGAATCACTAGATTAATCATTGCAAATGTAATTTCCTTGGTGCCCTATAAACCAATGAGGGTTGAGCACTTCTCTGCAGGACGGGAAAAATAATCAATCATTCCATCATTTGATCAATCCATCATAAATCCACAGTTAATTGTGTTTATTCTTCTACTGTTGAGTTTTTATACTGATTCCGTGTTTGGAAATGGATTCAGGAGGTTTTAAATGTTAGGCCTCATCCACACGGAAACAAAACTTTCCCAATAAGAAAAGATATTAAATGCTATAGTACATTTGCAAGGCCTGTGTGTGGCACTGTATCGCTGCTACACAAATACATCATAAATGCAGATGAACATACAGTGTATATACTGTACATGCATTTAAAGCTATCGGGTTTGTAGCTATAACGTCATGGTTTTACCAAATGTTGTATATTTGTTGTATGAACTCAAATATAATTGCATTTTTAGATGTTTTTCACTCATACAAAACCTTTTGCAGATTTTTCTAACATTGATCCCGACTCACATATGAAACCTTACTCTTTACCCTTTCATGGGATGCTAAACTTTTTTGTGGATCTGTCCCTTTGCTTTGCTTACAGAGCAAATTTAAAAATCATCACATTAAGCCAATCATTATTTGGTCCTGTGTAAACAATAAATAAAGCTCTATAATTTTACACTTTGTCACCAAAAGAAGTGAGCCGTGACGGACAATAATCAAAAGCCTAAACCTGTCAGCACCACATACTGTACATGTGCATGCTCTTAAAGTTTCTTTGTGTCACTTTTATGTAGGTTTATTGGAAGAAATTGAAGACACTACTCATACGTGTTGAATTGCACCAAATTGCTTGGTTTCTCTAGCCTTAGCATAAGTCTTTTATATGCACTTCAGGCTAAGACTTTGCTTAAGATTTTATTCAAAATTTGTTATGATTTTGAACATGGGATTTAAAGTTCCAAGTCCAATTACGTGCATGAAACGCAGATTCAACTTTACAATATTCATATGGATTACCGGTCTTTATTTTTGAAAGGAAATGGCAAGGAAATGGTTTGTTACAAGAATGCAGCCTCAGCATCATTGTGTGTGTGTGTGTGTTTGTGTGTGCGTGTGTGTGTGTTCACACAATATGTCACCTCACATCTATCACGTGTAATTCCCCGTAGGATCATTTTTGTTCAATTTGCACTAGATGCAATTCCAAGACGGCTGTTCATTTCCGCTGGAAGAGAAAAGTGGAGGAGCGGCTATTTCTTTTCCACCAACATTTATGGCTGAAATTACATGGATTTTTAAGTGGAAGTAGAAGAATACTCCATACTGCAACTATTACCTTGTCCTCTATTTCTGCCACAGTGTCATGACAGCGATTGGTCATCGTGACAAAGCCTCATACGACTGACACATTTGATGGGAGCGTGGATTTATCACACACACACACCGCTTTGCGTTGAGGTAATTTAATGTACTAATTTTTAAACACAGGACTATTTAATCCTGCTGAAATACAACCAAAACAAAAACGTCCTTCATAGAGGAAAAAGAGTCTACTCCCACCACCAACACTGGACCACAATGCAATGCAGCTACAGGGCAATTGGCATTTTAAGCAAGAGCCAGGGAGCACGCACACACACACACACACACACACACTGGTGTTTACAGAGCTGCCAGCTCATGAAAAACCAAAACAACATAGAACAACAATTTATTTGCTCACAAACCCTTCAGACTCGCACCCCAGTTGCTGAAATGCATTCTGGGAAATGTAGCAGTGAAGTAGACGTAGATGAGGCGGGCTGAGGGGAAATGGAGATGCCAAAGACACTTTATCACAAACCGCCGCTGGAATGCACTCAATAGCATCACAGACTGATGATATATAACGGTGGGAGAGGAAGGGTGGGCGGGTTTTCTCTTTTAAGACAGGACTGATTTGTTCACGCCGGCCCTCGGTTCACGCACTTCACTGTCGACGACAGCGTTGGGTGAAGTGGAGAAAGAGAGAGATGTTGTTCTGTCTGTGATAAAGTTCTCACCAGGCCACTGACAAATATTACACCATCTTAACAAGGCAGAAGGATTTATCTCACGAGAGATATGCAGGGGGCAGAAATAATAAAGATAATTTCCATCCGTCTCAAGGGCCGCACACACTCGGCTATACACAATGAAGCTCACTCCAATTATGAGAATATCCTGAAGAATTATCCATTAAATGTATTATTGTGTATTAAAAAAAAAAAAAAAAAAAAAAAAAAAAAAAAAAAAAAAAAAGATGATACCCACCTATTTTCATGCTAACTAAGACGTATTGCATTACAAAAGCTGACAGGCAGTGGTGAAATTAGATAAAATTTCCACAGGAGGTTTTATCTCTAGGCCCTCCGTGAATTGTGGGAGAAAATGCATTGTCCAATAAATCAGGACAAAGCCTCGGCGCTGCTGGTCTCAATTCCAGTGCTCTGTGCAGCAGTTTCGGCGTGCCACTGAAGATTATAAAATATCTGCAAAGCACACACTGCCAGTTTATTACAAACACCTAGCTAAAACTAATGCGGTGGAATATGACGGTCCTGCAATGAATTCCGTCTTCCTGAAGTTTATAATGTTCAGCTCCTGTATTTCAGAGAGGCGTTGATCAATTTTATGGTCATCTTTGGAGGCTGGATTCTGTGGCGCCGTTGAAATGTGGTGTGCAGAGTATTACATTACCTCGTGTTGTGTTTATTATGATGTTTGGTGTTTCTGCAGCCACTCCTCCCACTCACGCCTCCAGCGCCACCTGGTACTTTTTATTGTCGCGGGTCAGGATGAATAACGGAAGCACTATGCACTTCAACAGCACCACAAAATAATCATGAATATTAAAAGCCTCACATTCACTACCAGTTAAAACCTGAATGATTCCGGAGCTGGTTGGTGAATGGTCTTAGTGACCACTCAGAGCTGCTTTATACTACAGTCTTGCCATTCACCCATTCACACCCATTTACTCACACTTTCATGGAGTACATCTATTTTCTGTCACTCATCTTTCATGCCTATTCACCCAGTCATTCACACACTGCCGGTACAGCCATCAGGAGCAATGTGCAGTTAAGTGTCTTGCTCAAGGACACATCGGCAGGTAGAGAAGTGGAGCTGGGAATTGAAGCCACTCACTCTTAGTAGCTATTTTTGGACAAGTCTCCCCCCTTGCGTCCTCCTTGCTTGTTAGCAAGTGTGCATCACTACGTCACTTTAAAAACTTTAAAACATTGACTTGGTCCAAAACTGAAGTGCAAACAGATTATGTTTATTTCATATATTTTATAATTGCTGTTTATATTAATTAGCAATGTTGGTGAACAAATGTATCCATTGTAGCTTAAGTTAGCTTTGTTCCGAGTATTTATGGTGCATTGTAGTTGTTCTTGTGTATCAGAATTGCCGAGTTCCTAATCAGAGGTTGCACATGGAACGCCACCATGTATCGGATTTCCAACCTGGAAAGTTGGAGCGACCTCACAAACCCCACAAACATTTTTCTACTGCTTTTACTGTTTATTGCACTTTTATCATTCATTGTTTTCACAGTCAGTCAGTTGTGTTTAGTTTTTTATCCGTGGACATGCTGCTCCACTGTTTGTACAAAATACCATAAATACCACTGTTAGCACATGTCATTGCTAACAGTGGCTAACAGTGGCTAGCTTGTGTCGCACCTGTTTCCATCTTCTGAAAATTACGGGGAATTATTCGGGAAATTAGGGCTCCAGCAGCAGTACAGCACCAAAAACAACAGGAACACCACAAGGACATACATGTACAGGACACAAACATATATTTCTATTATTAGATTTATATATGCTAAGGTATAGGATACCACATTAGCTCTATGGTATGTATATATACATATAAGCAGGACAGGTGTAAATATAAAGCAGTAGGAGGACAGCTACATAAGTGAATAATTTAAATATATAACAGTTTAAATAGTTAAAAATAAACAGTTTAAATATAAACCAATACTAGTATATAATATGTAAATATATAACAATATATATATACACAATATGCAATATACAATATATAGTAATAGTGTATGAAGTGTAATAAAGTACCTTCATAATATGCATAGTGGTAGAAGAGATATATGGATATGCTAGTCATGTGTACATACGTATAGATGTACATGTATACACACACATACACTATATGTATATATACACATGTGAGGAGCATATAAAAATATAAAATAGAAATGTTCAGTTTATACAAATTTATAGTGGACACTTAAAATCCTTGATATTTAAATTCATATTGCCGCAATTTAAAAAAAAAAAAAAAAAAAAAAAAAAACACACACAGCAAAGCGTGTCTGCGCAAAGGATTGTGGGTACTTCAGCTGCACTACTGCAAAATTTGCAGTGAGAAGGACTTGGCTTGAAGTATCCTGGACACTGGAACAATCCCACACTGAGGTCTAATGATGTGACCTCATTCTGAGGATCCTTCTGTGACTTTGAGGAAGTTTTTGAATCCACAGCGCTGAGTTTATTGGTGGGAAAACAAGGTCATTGGCTAATGCACGTGACTCAAAGGGTTTGAACCTAACTCCTTTAATTAATCACGCCACTGTTTTGTGGAGTCTTTCATGGAATAAACAAGTCGATTATATGATTAAATGAATAAATAACCACAGTGCCATCTCGTGTTCCCTAAAATAAGATAATATATTTTGCATTGTGTTTGGGAACTAGCTGAATTGAATTATAATGCGAGTGCCATTTCAATGAGGTAGCGTTTGATAGCTTCCTTATGTAGTCAGCGGAAACCAGTCAACCATCTTGTGAGTGTAAAAATCCTAGTGTGGGCATGTTGTACACCCACCTATGTTCTTGTTTATTACAATCCTGATAATCCACCCATAAAATAATAGTGAAATACTGCATCACTGACAGGCTTTTACACGGGGGAAAGTCAGATGTGCGTGTGTTCTAAAAACAATGTGGGAAGGGAACAGGGAAATTTTAAACTAGAGGAAGTTTCTTGGTTCAAAGCTGGAGCTTCTTTTGCATTAGGTGTTAAGACGTGGCCTTCTGAGTGTGATAAATGATAAAAATGATTTATCGTCTGCTATGTGTTTTTCACACTATGATTCACTGTGGCTATTAAAGTATTAATATGCACTCAGCTGGACAGTGAAGAGTTGAAACAGATAAAAGTCCACAGCCAGACTCAGACTCAGTGGTGTGTTTGCATTTTTAATCAGCACTAAACACAGAGTAGGCCTGCGGGTGATGCAGATCATGACATTTATAAACCAGATTATAGGAAAAACGTGGTAAGATACTGTATTTTGGTGACGTTCCAGATGAAAAGTGAACGATTAGGTTACATCTGCACTAAACTCGTTGACAAATATTTTCTGTAGATGTGTAGAAATTTTCCTCACAACCACTTCAATTGAAGCTCATGTTGGCACAAAGTCAACCACTGAGGTAGATTAGGGTAAATTACCAGATTTCTTTCGCTTGGGATCATGAATGTCAGTCCACAGTTTTATGGTGGTAAAAGATATTTCCAAGAAAATGGATCTTTTATAGAGTTCAAGACATCACGCGACTGTGATATATCGCAAAACTTGACAGAGTGAATATATTGGATCCCGATAATCCCACCGGCTCCATACGAGTTTGGAAACGGCCAGAGAGGTTTTTCAGACTTGCAGCATCCTGACATCTTCAACTTCCAGATTAACTTCTCTTCATCTTAATCCGGAGAGTCAGTGAAAGCTCAAAAGAGCTTGGAGGGAAACAATTGCATGTAATCTGACTTTGTGACAAACATTAAAACTCTGGAATCTACTGGCTAAAGATAGCACTGCTGTCACTGGAAGTTAGCATAATGTTAGCATTAGGAATGGGCAGTGTAATGTAAATAATTGCTGTCTTAACATTTCTGTGCAGATGAACTCTTGGTTAATCTAGAGTCCATGATTTACCCAGAGTTAACCAGGAAATCGGTTGGACTCCCGTCGCTACGTCTTGTAAAATGCAGTCCCGTTAGACTGTCTGCAGCTGTTTCAGCTATCCATCGTCTTCACTTTTACGATGATAACAGAGGGTGAGGAGACGAGTCGACTGACATATTGTGTTTTATGTGTCGTCTAGTATAACGGGGAAACAGCGCTGTTTCCTGCCAGATCGTCTACAGAAGCTCTTTATCAATAATGTTCCATTATTTACAATCACAAGACCAAACAGAGGCAGAATAATGACAGCAATCACCAGAAGTTACACACTGCAGCTTTAAATCCATGAACCCAGCAATACTGATCATGTAAACGTTGCAGAGAAAGCTGCAGCCCGTGTAAAACAAGCCACAGCCGCAAACCTGTTCACTAACATGTGGTTGTTTGAGACACATTAGCTCAGCAAACTGTAAAATGGCTGATCGCAGCAGGAAAACAGCTGTGCACTTTCTCTGGAAGCAAAAAGCCTTGAAGCGAAAGCCTTTGTTTACAAATTCGACAGCATTGTTTTGCTTAATTCTTGTCCCTGCCCGAGCATGATATGTAAGGATTATTAACAGACGCTTTATGCTCCATTGCTGTTATGGCACAATAACATTACGCCATTTGTCATTTAGCTGTTTTTTTTTTTTTTTCTTTTTCCAGCTGATGTTTCCTCGCTGTTTCCTTTAATGGCCACGTTAGGGCAAGAAAATTGTTTTGTTACTGTCGCTAAATGATTTTTATGAATTTTCCTGCTGGTTAACAAACTAATGATTTTCCTGCCTTTTACATTTGTGTATGTGTACATTCCTCAATAAAAACATTGGTTAAATGAATCGTCCCCTAGATAAAAGTAATGCAGCCTTTGTGCAATAAATCCTACCTTCCTTAGGATCAGATTAGATTACATTCCATTTTAATGTACATGTTCTAGGCTTGAGGACATTCGGCTACAATATGCCAATAAACTGAGATTAGGGCTGTGGTTGGTCACCAGCTGCCTTGTTGGTTGACCATCGTGATACAGTATTTTAGGCCTCAGATTAAATTCTCCAACACATATACTATTTTATCAGGGCTGGATTAATTCAGCGACAAATTAAGGTTTTTCTTTACGTTGCCAGACATTTTATGACATGATATATGATGAGTGTCACCTCGTTAGTGGGCTTTTATTTTAGGCACATTGTTGCACAAGTGCAGTAAATCCCTCACTCAGATCTTTGGATAAATTGATAAAGCTGTTAAATCTTTCACCACTTTAACTTAATAACTCTGCTGATATGAATCTGAGACTTACGAGCAGGAGAAAAATATGAAGGCAGCTCCAGTATATGAAAAGAATATTACCAAGGCTTCAGCCAATATAGGATTAGGGTCGGACTCAGCCGTGTTTGGGGTGTCAGTCCGTAAAGCCTGTAATGGAATCTGCCTGGCCCTGCCATAAGGAGCTGCAGCCAGAGAATTTCATTAGTCTGCCATTCAGAGGGGAGTTTAAGTGTCCCGCAATGACCACAAGAATGAAAATCTGCAGGGAGAATGAAGAAAATGTGTCACTTTTGGTCTCCAGTTACTGGTATCTGCTGTCAAAGACCTGGTCATGCTGACTGAACACGAACAGTAATGAAGCGATATATGATTAAACGCGAGGCGCATTATATTGATGCACTGCAACGAGAACTTGCCTAGCCTGTTCATTTTCTATCAAGTGAACAGTTTCTCATGGAACTGTGGTAAGTCCAGCAAGAACAGACTAGCTGTTACTGAAAAGAGAAATCTTGGAAGTGGAAACATTGTAATATACAAGAACAATTCATCTGGAGTTTTCAGAGTTATTTCCCAAAATGCGGATAAAGAAAAAGTGTTAGAGTAACTGAATCTGTTTTATTTCAATGTAGGTTTTAAGCATAAAAGAAATTAGCTTTGGTGTTGTAGTGCATCAGGAACAATGTATTAAGAAGATAAAATCAAAGACATCCCACGATCAATACACATTCAGGTGGATTAAGTAAAGAAAAACAATTATTGTGAAAGATTAGCTAAAAGGCATGATTAATATTTAAAGTGTTCTTGGTCAGAAGGTTGCAGGTTTCCTAAATAAATCAACGAAACAATGACTCTATTTACGGGGCGAACGGAACAAATGACTTTGTATCCAAAACTACAGAAATCACTGAGAACAATCTCCACCAAACTGAGGCCATTTAGTTCCACTATCTTGGAGTATTTTGAAATTCCCAAATTCATGTGAAGCTCACCACCAAAATCCAATCATTTCTTTGTTGGGCGTTAACCTACACTTCCAGAAAATGTCTCCCAAACCTGATCCTTAATGTTTGGATTATAAATCCAACTGATGGACAAACGTAACCAAAAACATGATGGCTAAAATGGCATTCATCCACTGTCTATGTTTTTAACGATGCTTATTAAGACAAAAGACAAAAAGGCCCCGCGTCCTTATCAGCATCTTGCTGTTCCTGAGTCTTTACAAAATGTCTGCATATTCCTCTCTCAACACATCTGGGACTTTACCTCTGGTCCATTTTTTGTAATTGGCTTTTTTTTTTCTTTCAGAATTTTCCTCTTGGAATATCATAATTCCCAGTGGCTCCAACATGTAATTTATTCAAAAACCAGGGTATCTGTTTGCAGTGAGCTGCTTATTAGAGTTGCTTTGATGAAAACAATTGTCAAAAAATGAACTAAAATAGTAGAGGTCTGAGAAAATGAGCCGGAAGTTGTAAAAACTCTCAGTGAAACCGAAAGGAACCGTAAAGATGATTATCTGTGCTATCAAGGCACTTTCAAGTGATTTGAATCGATGCAATGAGGCAATTTTGGACACCCTAATTTATGCACAAAAGCTAAATTTACCCTTGAAACATCCCATCTTCACAAACTCAGATCCCTGTCAGCCTGAGGAGATTAGTAAATTGAGTGTTGGTGTATTTTTCTCAGCTTTAACCCCTCCAGTTACCTCTCTCCTGATTCCGACTGTGAAGAAAACCCACGACACTTCCTTCCCAGCACAGTGTGCTGTGAAAATCTCAGGGGGAGAGCGGACTTGGGTGCTGGCGGGTGTAAAACTGTCCTCATCAGAGAAAACCGTGACTCATCAGTTCCAGCTCTCCTGGAACCTCCACAATCGCGATTACTGCCTCCTACCTGGGAGTTCGAGGGGAAAGCAGCCTCCACCTGCTATCAGAGGCAAACTCTTTATCCTTGTTTGTTGTAAACACAGGACATATTTATGCTGTTAGGACATGCACATTCTCTTTTATGCGTTTTTAATTGAAGCGGTTTAGTTTCCCTTAGAGGAATCTGCCGATTAGGCGGTCGGAGTTGTACACAAATATGTTTCCATACAGAATCACAGAGTTCGGGACATTCACGTGGAATGGAAGAAAAGAAGGAGAGGTGGGTCATTGACCCTGAATCTGTAGAGAGTCAACATTATCATCAGTGAACAGCGAGAAGAGGACAGAGCTGTCGTCCTCATGCACTGCAGAGGCCCTATGACGTGTGGTTTGTGTGGTTTGTGTGAGTGAGTGGGTGAACAGGAATGAATGGTAAGTAGATATGCGTTTGCATGTGACTAAAGGTTCTGTTTGTGTGTCTTTCAGCCATCTGGGTATTTGTGTTTGTACTCTGTGTTCCGGTGTGGAACCAGCAGACATACAGTACTGCACAGGGTGGAGTAGTGGCTCGCACTGTTGCCTTGCAGCAAAAAAGACCCCGGTTTGTAAGCTGGTCCGACCAAGACACCTATATATACTGGAAGGTTATGGGTCGATTCCCGGCTCCACTAGTCTACATGCCAATGTGTCCGAAGGCTAGACACTTAGCCCCACATTGATCCTGACGGCTGTGGTGGCAGCGTTTGAATGGGTATGAAAGATGGGTGTGAATGGGTGAATGGTGAATGTGTGTTGTGTAAAGCAGCTTAGAATGGTCATCACGACTAGAAACGCTCTGTATAAAATACAAACCATTTTCTCTGTGTTCCACCCACTGTCCAAAAACTGCTGACCAGGATCGGCCCCGGTGGCCCTGCAGCCCTCATATGGAGGATAAAGCATTAGACAATGAATTCATTTATCCAGTTAAAAATGTATCAGTAGTTAATGTCAGCGTCCTTCCATTTGTGGCTCATTCCTCTGGACCACACATGCTGTTTAATTAAGATTTACACCAGCAGAGGGCGCAAATGTGACTTAAAAACGAATTGTTTCTCACAACATAGTTCTTATTATTACGTAATTTTCTCAATATCTGTATATAAGTGTAAAAACTAATAATAATAATAACATATTGAATGTATACTGCACTAGTTTTTAATGATTAACCAATGACAGCTATTGGTTCAGTAAAATGTGGCAGGAGTGGAAAACAACATGGTCTTCTGCAACAATTATGCCACGTTCAAAGTCACTCAAATCACTTTTCTTCCCTAATTCAATGCTCAACTCAAACTTCAGCAGGTCGTCTATACCTGAATATTAAGTACATAATTAAATGCATTGAGTCCCCGCTGTGTGGTTGGCCACATTTGCATTCATTAACAGTGGAACAGAAGTGCCTTAATAAAGTGGGTGGCGGCTGTTTACGGAGTTAGTGTATATGTAGCTTTGTGTGAATCTTGTGTTGTGTTGTGTGTCTAACTATAGCAGATAAACAGTCTTTTCCTGCTGAGCAGCCCACAGGTGCTTGTCGTCAGTCTGTGTGTGTGTGTGTGTGTTGTCAGGATGGGGTCACCGGGTGGACACAGGGTTGGGCCTGACAAACGGGCGGCGACACCTTCCTGCCCTTCCAGCCACCGCCTCACCTCGCTTTTCCAGCGCGGCGTGCATAACTCGCGCCCAAACATAATGGCCTCTAAAGCCGGGATTGATGTTATCGTTGCCCCGGGGGTTGCTCTGTGAGCCAGTTAATGGGGTTGTTAACTGAATGTGCCCCGAACAATACGCCACACACACACATGCACACACATGCACACACTTTCATACCAACAGCATATAGACTCACAAAAAAGATTCTTTTTTTTTTGTGATGATTTTATTTAGCCTTAAAGCATGTTGGCTGCCAGAGATGGGGAGTGGGTTGTAAAGGTTTTATGATTTTATATATACAGGACTGTGAAAAAGTCTTAGGCCATCATTGGATTTCTTGTACCAACCCCCAAGCCTGCATGTCAGCATATTCAGCCTGACAATATGGGTCCCAAGCAGGTTTTTTCCATGGTGGCCACATCAGTGTTTGCCATTTAGCACACGGTCCAGGCTACTAAGAGGATACTTAGTGGGCATGGGCTTCATGGGGGCAAATGATGCAGGTCCCATATGGTTTCAGTAACATTCGCCCCGCATGTGAATCCTGTGTGGGTAAACGCAGGTGGAGCCACCATGGACACAATATATGCACATATACCCAGTATATGGTGAGGGAGAAAGGAAGTCTTTGTTGCAGCTGATGAGCCGGCACATTCGGCTTTAAACTGTCACAGGATTATCGATGCAAGTACTTTTTATTATTTTTTTTAGACAGTTTTGACCCTTGGGAAGTAGTGCTGCAGTGACAATTACTCATGAGCTGCTCAGTGCTGCATGGTTTCAGTAGTTCAAAACTCCAGGCTGGAAGGTTCGCGCTTTAGCAGCGTTTCTGTAAAGAGAGGAAGAGTAACAAAGGTGGAATTCAATGATCAGCTGCGTTTCCACCAGGCAGTACAGTTAGTTTCAGTTTGGAATATTTTATTTGTGTTCTGGCACCTATAGGGTGGCGCTATAGACACACTGCAGTCTGTTAATTGTTCAACAAAGTCTTCCATATGCCAGTACACAAAATGGCGGTGTTTTTCAATTCATTCTGAGTGAAGAGTGAAGACACAAGCCCGGTCAAGGTTTACTGTCCTAAGGATTCACTGAAAATGCAGTTTAAATGTTGTTTTATTATCAAGGTACCTGACCACCCCAATTATTCTCCATCCATTCATCCATCCATTGTATCAAAAGCTCAAACTACATCAAATGTCTCCCTTCAAAGTAACATTTTATGACTTTTGATTACATTTCCATTTCCCTTTCCTCCTGTATAACCCACACCCACCCACACCCGGGTCAAAACAAACTAGTCTTAAAACAGAATGAAGGAGCCATATCAATCTTTGTGTCAACAAACTTATCATGATCTGAAGTATAGTAAATCCTACATCATTACTTTTTCTAACTTATTTCCACCCAGGGATAAGTAAAGTAATCTGATTCTTATTTTAGGAGTATCTATTGCTCGGTTTAATACTTTTAACAGGAGATTCATGTGAAAAGTTATATTCTGTTTGTGTTATGTCGAGGTGATGTGCACGACACACAACTGAAGCTCCTGACGGATAAATAAAATGATCTGAATTGTCTACCTGCAGCTTTCAGTGTTGCTGTTAAAGAACGTTTACTTGTCTGTAAAACCTTAAAAGGCCTCGCCCCCCCAACATCAGACACTTTCTTCTTTTATTGTGTTTCAGCTACGTTCCTGAGGTCCTTCACTGCTTCTATTGTAAATGTTTCTTATGTGTCTCATAAAGTTGCTGTTATGCTCCTAGAACTGTGGAACACACTGTATCAGGATCTTGGTGTTCTTTCCACAAACAGTGAAAAAGCTATTTTTTTTTTATTTAAATTCTGAGCTTACTTTAATTGTTTAATTGTCTTAATTATTGGTTTATCCCTAGTATTTATTCAGTTTCATTGCGCATGTGGATTTTATAGTTGTAATCCTGCTACATGAAAGACCCTGGGCTTTGTGTTTATATACTGTACGTGTATGAAAGATGCCTGATAAATAAATAAATGTGGTTCAAGTCAGAGTGTCTCCGCCATGAGTCAGCTCCACTTCCTGTCTGCAGGTTTCTCAGCAGCTCCACACAGACATTTTTGGCCACTCGTGTCTTTAATCTCCTCCAGTCGTGACACTCTTCACTTCATTATCATGTGTGAGCTTCACCTTCAGGCTCAGCTCCTCCTCCTCCTCCTCCTCCTCCCCCCTCCACAGCATTCCAGCACAGGGACTTTAATTCTGCTGAGGCAACAACAATCCGTCCAATACTTTCACGATTCACTGGTGAAGGAGACCCCAGGGTTGCAATTAAGAGGATTTTTGGTCTTATATGGATACAATATAGTGACATCGAACCTGGGTATTTCAATTAATGAGATAAGTTAAGATACATCGCTGAGTCATTCATCTTCTTCTGGTAATGTCGAGTAGCACCTGAGGTACACTCTGCCACCTCCTTTCCTTTCCTTTCCTTTCCTTTCCTTTCCTTTCCTTTCCTTTCCTTTCCTTTCCTTTCCTTTCCTCCTTCCAGCTCAAATGTGTTCAGTATATTCAGGTATTTATCACTATAAGTTCATATTTAATCTTAAGAATCCCCCCACTTGGTGGCATTCTGTTATTAGACGAAAACATCTGGACGAAATACTTTGAGTTTTGTTGCCAAAGGCCAATGTCCAATATATGAGGTCAAAGGTCCAATAAAGGTCAAGGTGACCAATAATTTACCCAAGAACAGCTCACCTCACTGTGTGTTTCATCACTCTGTAATTTTGAATATCCTGTATTCTCTACACTGTTCTATAAGTGTATATGTGTATAGTGTGCGTGAGTATTTATTAACAAAAGCAAAAGTAGACTCGGTGAGAAGCTTTGTTGATACTTTCAGAAAATCAGCTCACTCTTAAATGAGAAAGGAACAATAAACCGTTTTCTCTTACACTTACTGGCCACTGTATTAAACACTTTCAGCTGCCCATTCATAAAACGTTCTGACCAGCCAAACGTGTGGTGGCCACTCGCTGCATTTCAGCCTGTGGACACGATCAAGATGAGCAACGCAATGAGGGAGAACGGTGATTTTAATGAGTGGTTGTTGTTGAATTGTAGTTGCATGGTTGTTGGTGCCAGAGCGACAGCTTTGAGGATTTCACAAACTGCCGACCTTGTGGGATTTTCACCAGCTCTAGAGTTTACAGAGAATATAAACTAGAAAAAAAGGGGAAGAGAAAATATCCAGTGAGCGGCGCTTCTCAGCAGGGAGAAAACGTCTTGTTGATGCCAGAAGTCAGAGGAGAATGACTCGACTGGCAACAGCAATGAACCATCTCTGAATGCACGACACAGTTGTCCATAAAGCAGATGGGCAACAGCAGTAAAAGCCCACACCGGGTGGCTCTCCTGCCACTTTATGAGGCACACTGTGTACCTAATAAAGTGGCTGATAAGTGTACATCCTCAGAACAGGAGGAGCTGATTCCTCACACTCCTGCCTGATAGAAACATCAGAGCCGCATCACGCGCTAAAAGTAGAGATGCACTTCTCAGGCGTTTTACTCGACACTCTCCCACACCTGAGCTGCACCTTGTGATTCTCTCTCTGTGGAAACTACAAACGGAATCAGTAACAAGGCACACCCCTGATGCAAACTCTCTGAGAGCAGGTGTGAAAGCACAGACTTTGGTCTCATGTGGTTTAATGGAGCAAGGGGAGGAAAAAAACGGCTCGGAATATAGACACCGCGCCTTTTTTAAGTTCACTGTTTTCCACAGTCTATTTAAAAAAAAAAAATCTCCTCCACAACACAGAATAATTGAGGAGTTTGGTGCTAATGATTACAATTAATAAACTTCATGACTTGAATTCCCTTAAAGACAAAATGCTGGAGTTAATAAGAAGTTTTCGCTTGAATGGACTGATGTGATGCGTCAGTGTGCATTCACCCACTCACCCACTCACTCACTCACTCATTTTCTACCGCTTTATCCACTGAGGGTCGCGGGCGGGCGCTGGTGCCTAACTCCAGCTGACATGGGGCGAGAGGCAGGGTACACCCTGGACAGGTCGCCAGTCCATCACAGAGCCACATAGAGACAGACAACCATTCACTCTCACATTCACACCTATGGGCAATTTAGAGTGTCCAATTAACCTAAACCCCAAATCTGCATGTTTTTGGACTGTGGGAGGAAGCCGGAGAACCCGGTGAGAACCCACGCACCACGGGGAGAACATGCAAGCTCCAAGAGTGCTAACCACTAGACCAACCAGTGAAACACAAAAGGACTCCTTCTAATTGCCGCTGTTTTACCGCCATCGCTGTGCAGTGTTTTCCTTTGTATCCTGCGCCACAAGATGTGTCAGTGGTTAGTGGTGTGTTTTGGGGTTTGTTGGGCTTGATTTCACATTTCGCAGGATTGAAAGTGGGTTTCATTTCAAGGTGACGTGGCTGCGGTTTGGGGCATGGGGCCTAATGGAGCTGCGAGATAAAAGTTCCTCTTCTCTGGGAGGAATCAGGAAAAAAAAGGCCTGCTATCAAATATCCATCCACCGAAAAAGATGAAGGTGAAAAAGAATCCACTGGCTTATCTTTGTGTGTGTGTGTGTGTGTGTGTGTGTGCAAACATTCTGCTGTACATGCAATATAAATGTGTGCAGAGTGGAATATTGGCTGAAACAGGAGATTCATTGTGAGCAAAGCCTCAGCACTTAACGTTTATTTATTTATTTCATGGGGACATCATTCATCAGTGAACGTGAACATGTAAATATGCCGGATTACGACTTACATCTGTTGTCCTGTTGGCATTATGAAGTAGTAAAACAAAACACAAACAGAGACATTCACAAGAAGAGAACAAGAAAAAACATACAGAATTAAAAAACAATAACCCATAAGGTGTTTCCCAGTTATCAATACAGATTAATAATAATGCAGAATATCTGATGTAGCAAACCAGGAATTTGGATATTAAAATTCAAACTCCTTACTGTAATGAGTGATTTAGGCTTATTGTATTGTACAGATGTTTTTTTTTTTTTTTTTAAGTTTAATGGAACATTGCTGAATTATATTGTGAGCCTGTTGTTTCGTGTTTCAGCAAATGTTGAGAAACATTCAGGCAATCAAACCACGTCATGCAAATATTCTGTCCTTTTCTAAAAAACATGCAATTAGATAGATATTATGACAATGGGGGGGGGGGGGGGATCTACACCAATTAAAGCACAACAAAGTTAAATCAAAAGAAATGAACCAAAAAAATAACAATGCACTTACAGTTTAGGTTAATGACTTGTTGAAGGTGACTTGATCCGTTTAACATCGGTTTTAAATTATCCTTTGCTTTATTAACTTATTAACTGCTTTCCTTAACTTAAAACTCATATTTGCCCTTTTCAGTTTCATATTGCAATAGCTCTTCTCAAAAGTTAAAGAATGAAGACGTGTGGACAGTTTTATACTGGCTGATCGTCTTGTGTTTCAGTTAATAATGCAGACTTTAATGTCGTCGGGTTAATTTTCGTCCCTTTTTTTTTTAACATGGATGTGTCGTAATTCAGGTAGCTGGTAAAGGATTGGACTGGAATTGGCACCGTGTGGGAACTGCAGTGCAATTTAGAAAGCATAAGTGTAAGTTAATGAGCAGGACTGAAGTGCTGCTGACAAGGAGGGGACACGAGTCACGCCACGAGTCAACGCGACGTGTTACACATCTAAAAATATCATTGCGCAAACACAACGTAACCCGTGGCAACGTGGCAAGCCCTCTGATAAATAAAGTGGTTGTGATTTCACTGGGAGCAGCTTCATTGGTATGCAGCCGCGGTGTGCAGTCGACCACTAAGAGCAGCGGAGCAGATAAGAGCACCTGTCCGTTCACTGTGTGTGTGTGTGTGTGTGTGTGTGTGTGTGCATCAGTAATGGGATCTGCTCTGCTCCTGAAAAGCATCAGCAAGAAGATAACACAAAAGTTGGTGGTTTATCAAAAGGAACATGCTGATAAGAGCCCATTTAACATAAACAAACAGAACACGTGTTGGTGGGCGAGGGGAAAAGGTTCTTTTGTTTTTTCCTCTTTATTAACATGGCTGACACAGTGAGAGTGTCCTTCAGCTGCCATTTATCTTTTGTTAATTGTTCTATATTTTATTGGGGATGGCATGATACCACTTTTTTTGTGCCTGATACCAATACGGACATCAGTCTTATTCAGTCATTCAATTCAGTTTTATTGGTATAGCACCAAATCACAACATACATTATCTCAAGGCACCTTAAACCTAAACCGTAACAATATTAGAGAGAGAGAAAAGAAACCCAATGAGCAAACACTAGGCATCAGTGCAGAGAGAGGAAAAAAACAAAACTCCTTTTTAAAGAGGAAGAAATCTGTGACAGAACCAGACTCAAAGATGTGCGGTCATCTGCCTAGACAGGTTGGGGTGAAAGGAAAAAGGGGGGACAGAAGAGAGAGAGAGAGAGAGAGACCAGGAGCAGATATACTGTATAACAGTTGCATCAAGTTAAACGGGTTAAATGAATGATAAATTGACACATGCCAGTGTAGCGTCGCCCAAGTCGTATGAATTGTTGTTTTTAGTTTTCATATCACAATAGCCCACAATGAACAAGCTAAATATCTTTTGAGTTTTGATGCTAACTGGAAGCTACGTAGATTATTCCACATACTTGGAAGGGAAGGGCCTTGAAGGACTTTACAGTCAGTGACACCCTCTATCCTTAGACCCTCACGCTGAGTGAGAGAAAACTCCACAGAAAAACCCTTGTACAGGGAAAAACGCGGAGGAGGGATTACATGTACAGAGACAAGTTCGGGAGAAGAGCTTGGCAGCTGAAAGCTCTGCCTCCCGGTCTACTCTCGGATCCACAAGCAGGCCTCCATTTTCTGAACACAGTGGTCTATTTGTGTGGTAAGGAATAATCTTGTCTTTTAGATAAGACGGGGCCCGACCTCGGAGAACTTTATATGTGGTGAAGTGAGGGATATTCAGCCACAACATGGGTTACCTCTTGTCTCCACTGTTCTCACAGTGAAGAAAAGCTTCAGTTTGTCGTCAATTAACCCGGCATTTTCATGAAATCCATTCGCTCTCAAAGCAAAGAGAAAGTAGCACAGGTATGGATACAAATGAAACGGAGCTGACAGAAGGATCTTTACTGACGTGCGGATGATATAATGTGTGAAAAAGAGCCAGCTGGAGGATTTATGCCGAAGCGTAAATGCAAAAGGTCAGACGACTCTTAAAGCTTTGTTGAGTGGCAGTGTTATATGTCGTGTCATAAATATGTGGGTTTTATTTGAAGCTGTTGTCAGTGAAAAGTCTTTGTCCAAATCTGTCTTAAATATCTCCATAGTCTTATCGCACCTGCTGACAGTAACTGTAAGACAAACTCTTTTCCACTTTCAACAGCCAAAATGATTTTTTTCTCTATATTTTCTTTTCTTTTTATTTTTTACTCTATCTGATAAAATATAACATAATAATGGAATAAAAAATAAAACAACATTGTTAAAAGAGCTGTATGTAAGAAATGTATAATATTTATTTATTTATGAAATGACCATATACGTCGTCAGAGATGAAGGAAACATTCAAATGAAACACTGGTTAATAAGTGTAATATGCGTTGCTGTTAAATAATATTTCAGTAATAATAATATGGGATAATGCAAACTTATAAATCTTCCATCATTTTCTTATTGTGCTTTAGCTACTGAGGTCCTAATAAAATAAACAGCACTTTTACTGCACTTTGCAGCATTTATCAATTTCAAAACAAAAATTTGCAAAGTGAAGAAAAAAAATTGCGATTAAATTAAATTCCAGTGAATGTCCTCTAAACAAAGAACCAAAACTGTATTTTTGCTGTTGATGATGTGTTGTGTGGCCTGTCCACCGACCCACTCACTGTGACAGAACCCACTCCTGCCTGACAGTAAGTGCTTCACAGTGGTTTTTCAATTTAGTGTCCTCTCTCATTTGTTAGAAGAAACTACGCAGTGCTACACTGAAAGAAGAGTCTTTGTTTTGGGGTCTGAGCACTGGCTGCTCATATGCACTCTGATTATTCTTTTCCATCTGTTTTTGTTTCTTTCACTGACTCTTTGAGTGCACTTTTGAGAGCTTTTGTCATACACAGAAATTCACCAGACTTGGTTTCCACGTCACGATCTGCAGTAAAAGTTTTAGTGCAATCCTAAGAATTTTGCAGGAATTATAGTTGAAAACATTTTTTTTTTTCCACACGCCACTAGGAATATTCAAAAATGGAATTGGAATGGAAATTAAAAGGGAGTTAAAGGGGATTTATGATAGTTAATGAGAATTAACAGGAATAAACTGGAACTTAATATGACATAGTTTCTAAAAATGATCCAAAATGTGCACTTAATTTTCATTAATTCCTATTATTCCCAGGGGAAGTTTCCAATTACAAATATTTCCAAAATTCCCTAACTAAAGATCCATTGGAAAGTTTTTGGAAATTTACTGGGAACTTTGCACCCTGTTGCAACCCTACAAGCCACACAGCAGGCTTCTATCCAATCTCTTTTCTTTTTCATTTTCTTAGGTGTTGCGCCACCTACTGGCACCAGGAAACTTCCTTCAGTAAGAGGCATTGTTTCATTTACGTGAAGCCTTCAGTTTGAGTTTATATTGGACCAACGTAATCATGTGACTGGATGAACAGCTGATTGAAATGCTTTCTCAAATTCTGCCTTTTAAACTTTCCTCCACAGTGAAGCTGCTGTTACGGTCAGCATCAAAGCGGCAAAACGAGTAAACGCACAGTTTATTTTTCATTTCTCAAAATAACGGTGTCACGCGGTTTTCTTTCTTAGTGAGAAAACTGCATTCTAAATTGGACAGTGCTGCTTCTTTCTGCTTTGCACAGATGCTCGCAAAACGTATGTTCTTTCTCTTTCTCTGGTCCAAAAAGTATTTTATTTTCCCTACCTGTTTTTGTTACAGTTTTCGTCAGGATCACACAATAATCACGACTGGAAACTGGAGCTGTGGCCACTGAAGAATGTGTTGGATTTGGTATCCATCTGGTGGAAAGCAGTGGATCCAGGAAATGTTTGGTCTGAATCATTGATTAAAAAGGAATAGAGAATAGATGGAGAATAAATCATTGTATAATTTTCATGCATATCCACATGCCACATGCATACCAAATAATACTGATCTAAAAATCGATATTGAAGTCTAACATTGCACTTATCTATAATTATTTTGCTTCCTCTCACCAGGTTGTCTTTCTTCCAGTCAAACATGGAGGCACTTTCTGTTCTCATATTTATTCCATGCACTTTTAGGCCTAGTCCACATGCAGATGGGTGTTTTTGGAAATGGAGGTTTCCTTCCTCTGTTTTTAAAAATAATCCTGTCTGGACATAAAAACATCTTTGTGCTGTCAAGAATGTCTCCTCTGCAAAGACAGGAAGTACACACATTAATACATTCATAAAAAGGCTGCTTTTGTTGGCAGCACAAGGCACTTTTCTTCTCAGAAAATAGCTTAAAAATAAATAATACAGTTTTTAATTGGCAGAACCGGCACAAATTCAAAGTCCACTGCAACTTAATGTTGCACATTAAATGAAGAATAAACTGTAACTGAGTGAAACATTTATTTTACTGCAAATAAAGGTATAATGAGCAACAGTTAAAAACAATCCCCACTTAGTTTAATGAACTGTATGAACATTGGAAGAAAAATATACTGTATATATATTTGTGTGTGTGTGTGCGTGTGGTGACTCCGCTGTGAAACTGTAAATGATGTGAGTAAAGTTGAGCTGAAAAGGAAAAATGCAGTGTTTAATCCTGACCCTCAAACAGAGAATTACAGTTATGAAATCCACACGGATATTTAAATTAAAGCTCTGCCTCTAAAATGAGGGCAGAGCTTCTCCGGAGAGGCTGGAGAAGTTTCATTCTCAGCTCCACTTTCTTTCTGCTGCAGAGCCACCGGAGCAGTATTTCAGGTTTGCCAGCACATTGGGTAGAAATTGCCATTTTCTGAAAAGTCTAATATTGATCTATGGGACTGCAACCTTTTCTCATTTTTGAAGAGAGGCAAATGAAATATGTGGAAATGAAGAAAGAGGAGAGAGTTGATGTGAAGCACAAGTGTTTTATTTTTATTTATCTGAACTTACACCCAACTGAAACCGACTCAAAGGCCTTGTTCCGACGGCCAGACAAAAACCGATTCATTAAACGGCAGTTCATAGGCGTCACCTGCAACCATCGCTCTGGACGATTGGACGATACAGCTGTCATTCACACCGGCGTCCACTCACACAGTATGTCATCATTCATTGTCGAGTTTCCTCTTAATGGGAACAGTATTCACCAAATTTGCATCAAATTCTATTGAAAAAGACCCAAAACTAGTGACCGAGATCATTTCACTCCTTAATGTTACTAATGTTTCAAACTGAGTCTTTCTTTGAGTCTGAGTTTTTCATAGGAGTCGCCCCCTAGTGGAATAAATCTAGGCTTCACTTTTTAAAGTATGTGGCCATTCCAATATGGGTACCCCAACGTTGTTTTGTTATGTCTGGACAAGTTAGGGGACCGCATGGTTGGTGTAGCAAGAAGTCCATGGAGTTTACATGTTCTCCCCGTGTATGTTTGTAGGTTTTCACCAGGTTCCCTGGCTTTCAGTCCAAAAACATGCAGCTTTGTCAGCTGGAGTTAGGCACCAGTGCCCCCCACAACCCTCAGTGGAAGTGGTAGAAAATGAATGAGTGAGTGGACCGTTTAGGAAGCAATGGGATGAAATAACAAGTATAAAATAATTGTGATTGAAGATATTGTTTAAATATGGTGGTCAGAAAAATTGCAGATGAAATGTGTGGTTTTTTTTTTTTTAGTGAAAAATATATTTATTAAATACGATTATAATATAATATACCATAATATATGATATAATACTATAAGTCATGAGGAAAGATGCACATCCCCCTTGTTTATTAAAAAGTAGAAATTCTGGTGAGTTACAGACAGGATTTTCAATCATCTCTTTTCACTATTGTCACAATTCACCCCATATTTTAAGTGCTTTCTATCACGATAAGCCATAATATTGTGTTGACCCATCACTCGTCGACGTATGAAGCAGCTTTGATCACTTTTAAGCCACAGTGTGAACAGTCTGCCGGCAAAGATCCGATTTCAAAGAAGCATCTTATTTTCCTGCAGTGGCAACGTCACGTTTTATTAAAATCTCCCCAACTCAAAATACGAAACAATAGTAAAGCTATGACAGCAACGTTCGCCAAAAACCTTGTTCTATTGCAGTCATTTGTCGGAGTCCCTCGGAGTGAATGTGCTCTCTTTTTTTGAGTGAATGAATGAATGAGTTAATCAAGTGGCTCAGGAAACTGAGGCGAGTGAGGAGGAGAACAGCAGATCAAGTGGTTTCCTCTAATGAGCCCCGTCAACATTACTCTGCAGATAAACAAATAGGGTTGACAGATGACAGAGTCGCTCAACTCGTCTCCGTCTCTACGGCAAAACCGCCTGTCGACGCCGCTTTGCATTTCAAGAAGTGTGTCGCTCAGTTAGAAAAGCGCTCTCTCTCTTCTCCTCCTCTATCTTCTGCTTCTTCTCCTCTTTCTTCTTCTTCTTCTTCTTCTTCCATTATAAACCACAGTGTCACACTTTTTAGGGCATCACGCAAACTCATTAGTCAACATTTTCTCTGCTGTCTCTTCTCCCTCCCCCCCCCACGTGAACGTGTCACTTGCCAAGTCTCTGCCACTGCTTGAAAAATTATGAATTATGCCGGTGTCTCAGTCTCTACAGGGGTTGTGACGAGGAAGCACCAGCCGTGGAGCGGCAGCGTTGTTTCCTGCTCTTCTTCACCTTCCTCCAGGGTTCGGTCTAATCTGACCCATTTTGCAACTTTCCTCAAGCAGGAATACTGTGCTTGTCATCTCTGCGCCTCATGGTTCCCTTCAATGCTATTGAATATTGAGTGGTTTATTCAACTCAGCCACATCTTTAATGCTCCAAGTAAAAAAAATGAAGACTCACTCTATCTATCCATCGATCTATCGATCTCGTAAAGACTGAAAACTGTTTCTGTTCAGGATTTTTCAGGTGTCTCGCCCACATAGTAACAATATAAAAACCCTCAGCGGGCTTTATAATGAGTTTATTGTTCACTCATGAGTTTCTGCACCTGCTCCGACTTTGCCATCCAGCTGAGACGTCTTCGTTCCAAATATGTGTCTTACCTGGATGCAAAGACACACAGGAAAGCTCCGCTGCTGTATTAAAAATTCCTAAAGATGAGGAAATGAGGCAGCGAAGAAGAACATGGAGAAGAGCTGAGCTCTGCTGTGAGGCTGCAGTGCCACTGATACAGAAAGAGGGAGACAGAGAGCAAGACCGTCGCTTAACCAGCTCTGTGTTCGTGTGCAGCATGTTGTTACAATGTTGGTTCAAGAACACCAGAGCAGAGCATTTCAGAGCACAGGTAATTTTACATGAGTTGAAACCTAATTCTTAACCATTTAGTCATTCATACTGATTGTGCTGGTTCATAATGCATTTACAGTCAGAAGAGATATTTTTAGTGCTTTACTTGGATTACAAACTATAGAGGGGAGGGTTCACTGATTAAATGCAACCCAAAAAAACATAGATGCCTACCCTGGAATTTTTCTTATTACATAATTTGGTGTAACAAACAAGAAAAAGCCAACTCTCCACTCCCTGTCATTTCTAAGCAGCTCAGTGGAGACCGCCTGCCATGTAATGTTCTCCATTTCTTAATTTCACCACGAACCGCAGCGTGGAACCTTCGTTGCAGCCCAGCTGCCATTCAATGCGTTTTAATTGGTATTCATTTGAAAGTCTGCTCGGTGCTTCACAAGCTGTGCTGCCGCAGTATGAGGCTGTTTGACTTTTGTAAGAGTGTGTCTGATTAAAGAGTTATTTATCAGAGGCGGATGCTCCAAAGCCTTAAAGATTATGGCGTGATGGGTTTGGTTTGCTTCTTTTTCAAGTCACAGGCACATTGCACATCTCCTTGGTTTAAGCTGTGGGTTACAAGCCCTGAGGGCTGCAAAAATGTGAGAAAACTCATGTAACAGGCTATTAGCCGATGACTCAGATGAAATATGGGTTGTGTCCACTCATCTAAGGCCATATGACAGGCCATATGACAGGCTGACAAACATATCCAAGCGTGGGCTTGGAGCATGTTGCCTATGAAGAGGATTCTAAAAATAGTGCGACTCAGTCCTTTTGTCTTTAATGCATTCAGTGTAATAAGAGAATTGTACAACATGCTATCTTGGCATGGGTTTTGTGTTATATAATATGGAATTTATTGCCCTCTCTACATATGCTGTTTGAAGCCGTTAAGTGTAGTCCGAATCATTAATGCTAAATCTGTTACAGCTGATTTAGCTTTCCTCTTGTTAGCGGCACAGAGTGCTCCAAACATACAGCGGGAAAACCCCGCGGGACTGCGCTCCTGCCAATTTCCGTAGCGATTCTCTCAGAAGTCAGCAGAGAGATGGAGAAAGCTCTGATTTAGGAAGTGTGTCAGCCTTTTCTAAGAACTTGTGCAAGGCTAATCCTGTAAAACCCATTGATCACTGAACCGAGCCTGGAGAAGTATTGAGGTATTGATTAACCCTTTAAGGACCTTTACTCACAGTATAATGCAGGGCTTTCCAGTTTCAGTATTCCGTCTTGACTGTCATTCTGTATTTGCCTTAAAGCAGAGACGCAAAAGTATAAATTTATCTTCAACCGGATCTTCAATTCCAATATCTTCAACTTGATATTACTATGTTGTTTACTCTATTGCAGTGGAATCAGATCATCTTCAGTTTTGATTCACTTTCATCCATGGTCCAAAAGATCAGATACCATTTGACTTGTGACTCTGTTCTGTTCTGGAGCGGAGAAAGAAATATCTAAATTCAGTCACATATGAGGACAACACAGTGGAACAGTGCCCAGCGTTTGTATCCCAGTTCGACCAAGGGGCCATTTTCTTGTGGAGTTTACATCTTCTTGCTATTTGGATTCTCTCCAGGTTCTCTGTCTTCCTCTCGATGTCCAAAAACTTGCAGATTGGGGATTAGGTTAATTGGACATTGTACTGGTTATTTGTCTCTATGATTGGACTGGTCACCTGTCCAGGATGTACTTTGCCTGTCTGCTGGGATTGGCTCCAGCTCCACCATAACCCTCATGTGGAGGATTAACTGGTAGAAAATGGATGTATGAAGTCACATTTGGGCCACTGAAACCTGCAGTCTGAGGCTATTTTCACTTTTTCAGCCACATAATACAGTTCTGATTTGATGGTTCACATTACTGGCTTTCATGGAAACACTTGGTTTTGATTTTCCTAAATCAAAGGTCAACCCCAGTAATGGGAATTTTTAGCTCTGAGTAAGAGTGTGCATATGGATTTGCTCAGTAACTAATGTTTTCTCCTTGCATTTGCAGGGCTGAGGGTGCGTGAGGTGATGATCAATGTTTCCCGTCAGCAGGTGGAGGATTTCCATGGCCCTGAAGATTACTGGTGTCTGTGTGTGGCCTGGAGCCACTTGGGTACTTCCAAGAGTCGCAAGGCTACTGTGCGCATTGCCTGTAAGTATGGAAACACCTTTAGGATCACGAGTGGAGGACATTTATTGTCATGCTTGTGCTGATATGAAGGATTTAGTGCGAGTGCACAGTGTGAACAGTCTAATCATTAGGTGTTTGTCTTTGTCCTTATCTTCAACAGCCAGAAGTTGTAGCCCTGATGTAAGCTATAAATAGTAGAATTTTATTACTTTGAAAGAAAAAAACTGCAACTTTGTTCGTCTTTGGTGTTTTGGCACCCATGATGTTGCATTACTGCCCTCTTCTGCATTAAATTATTCATTACAGCCTAACGATTTAATTTTTTAAATTACTACCCTACACTATTTCCCCATTTTTGAAAGTCACAGGAAACTCTCTAGCATTGACCACATATAGAATATGGTTGTAGTCCTTTGGTGTCCTCCTGAAGCCAAACAGGATATTAAAATATATTCGATAACCACCAGGGCGGCGACTCAACTGCCTGCAGAAAGAACTCAAAGAACATTTTGATGAAAGTCTGTTGTAAAATTAGCCTACCTCCCATTTGATTTATATTGTCAGTAAACATTTTGCTGAGGATTTAATGTTTCAATCACTGGTTTCAGCTCTTCTTCAGTGGCATATTAAATCGATTTTGTAAATGAAGTTCCTTTTTTTCGAGGAAACTAGACAATACTGTGTGGCACATATGAGACAGATGGATAGATTTTAAACAGTGTAGAGACCTGGTTTGTATGGAGGATGAAGTAGTCTAACACCTGGTCTTGATTGTTGAACCTTTAGTGTTTTGATAAAACAAAATGGTGTGTCTCCACAACTGTCTCCCAGACAGTTCACAGTGTTGATGCTGTAATAGACTGAAGTAAAATGGAAACAGAACCTAATCCTTGCTTTGTTCTGGAACACACTGTGTGAGCACAGCATGCTGATATAATCTTATCAAAAGCAGCATCGGGGCTTATCAGTAGTGGAAAGAAAAATCAATGACGACAATCAAATTCTGTCCAATTAAGATTTTGACCCAATAAATGATTCAAACAGCATGTTGGCTACAAAACATCCTCTCTCTTGAATTTGCAATGTTGATTTGAAAGCAACCATAAAGCACATACTTTTAGACATCAAGAATGCACAGTTTTATTTTTTCCTTGTCCTTGAAAGAAAGTGAGATGTTCAAATCTTTATATCTTCTTTTCAACCTTTGGTTGCACCCATGCATGCACGTATCTACCTGACAGGTGAACCAACTTTACAGGCATTCTGATCCTTTTTATACTGTATATGCAGGATATCTTTCATGATTCTTGAATTCATGACCCCCATTCATAACCACTGCTGAAATTTCAAAGGCACGATCCTGTTTCCCTCCAAAGGCTGACATTTAAAGGTTTTCTGAGGACAATGGTGACGTTGTAAGCTATCAAAGGCAGTTCTGAAAATGGGTAGAATTGAATCTGTCGCTATTGTGTGTACACGAGTGAACAGGATGATCAGAGCAATCCTCACCGACAGCCTCTACCCAGTGTATCCTCCAAACCACCTTGTCAACAGATTAGACGGCACAGGGCCATTGGATCCCCTCTCTATCCTGTATAGGCTGCAGCGGGTTTTGAAGGTCATGACGTGCAGAGATGGGACCGCGCTGGTGTGTTAGCTGCTGCTGAAGAGGATTCACACCAGGCTGACCGTAACACTTGACACCTGACAGCTGCCTCTTATCTCCCCACACAGACCTGAGGAAAAACTTTGAGCAGGACCCCCAGGGGAAGGAGGTGCCAATCAATGGGATGATCGTTCTGCACTGTCGCCCTCCGGAGGGAGTGCCCATGGCAGAGGTAAGGTCCGCTTTCTACTCACTCCTCCTTTTGAAAGGCGAGTAAGTTATACTCCCGCTGAGCTGAAAAGATCTGAATCAGAGCTGCTGTATTAACTATCTTCAATCTGTCAATTCTACTCGCAGCTCTGTTGTGACCTTTAGGAGATTGATATTGTTGTATTTGATACCAGTGGTAAAGTCCACATAAAGTTTGGTGCTGGTGAAGGCTGCAAGAATTAGTTGGTATCATGAAAGAGATCGAGATCAAATTGTAGTATCGATGCGTGATGTTTAGTATCTACTGAAATCATATTGTTGTTTCATTTTTTTTTTAAAGTAAAAAAAGTGTCATAAAAATAATTATTAGCTTGTTTGACAAATAATCCTTTGGGAAAGTCCTAGTTACACATTTAAAAGCAAGAGTGATGATGCAGAAGCTGGTAAAGATGGAGAGATTCAGAGGAAAATTTGTAATCAAATATCCCCTAAAAAAGTAATACCATACATCACTAAGATAGAGACTGTCAGAAAATTCTCTTTCCAATTTCAGTTTATAGCACCATTAGCCCTGCGTGTCTCGGGAGGACACATATCGAGAAACATCTGGCTTAAACTGGGTCAAGCCACACAGCGAATGGCCCAATCATAGTTTTGGAGGCTGATTTAGGGGGGCAGATATATATGGATTGATCCAACAGGAGCTTCTACTGCTGCTCATTGGCAAAGACATAAAAAGTCACAAAATAAAAGCTCATCATTGTGTTTTTTGCAGATATGTGAAAGTGTGGTGCATCTGCATCTAAAATATCCATGAAAGACGTACCAGCTTCTTCTCAGTAGTTTGGCCTTCCTGTGTAGAAGAACACATGTTTTTTGGGGTTAGATTAATTGGAGACTCATTTGTGTGAATGAGAGTTGGGTGTTTGTCTCTGTATGTTGGCGCTGTGAGAAACTAATGACCTCTCAAGGGTGAACACTTCCTCTTCCCCAACGTCAGCTGGGGACTGGCTCCAGTTCCACAAAGAATAAGTGGTATACAATGGATGAAGGAAGTTTCTTTGTTTAATCGAGTACATCTGTAGCATAAATCAACTTGAGGACCCGCAATCGCAATAATCCGTGAGGTGGAAGTATTCACCAAAGAGTCCATTTGGATACCTCATGTTCTATAGGCGTGTAATTGTTGTGAACTGTAGCTCGGATAATTAGATATTTGGGTTTCTCAGAACCAGGATAAAGGGAATTCTCTGCATTGCTATGACCTAAGGTGAACTTGCACTGGTGGTTTGGCTGAATGCATCAAAATGAAATAGACCACCCTTCATCACAAGCAATCCTCAGCCCATGTGTGGAAGTCAGATGTTTCTCTAAGGAACATGGTGCATGGAGGTCTTCATGAAAAACTTCATACCAGGAATCAATCTGTGGTTCCATTGTCTCCATTTTGAAAATGTGCAAAATCGGGTGTTTTCTCTTCAGAAATAGTGTCTGCTCGTTACCACATTGGAATGTGAGGTACAAAACACCTCGACTCAGACACATGAACAACATTTCAGATGATAGACTGTCTCTCTTTCAAGGCCAAGTGCTGTGTGTCCCATGAACAAGGACTATCCTACTCTCATGCACCCAGGACATTAAAAACTATGAAAACAAACCCAACTCCTGAAACAGATTTAAAAATACCAGCTGGGAAAAAAACAGTAAGAGCACAAAAGCAGTTGATTGAATATTTGGGAAACTAATACAAATGTGTCAATAATGAAAATAACAATTGATTGCAGCCTTTAGTGTCTGCATCAAATGAAATGTATAGTGATGTTCTTAGCTTCATTTCATGTCACCCTGAAGAGAAAAGTGTCCCAGTCATTTAGAGAGAATAAGAAAAATTAAATAAATAGAACAAGGAAGTGAGAGAGACAGAGACAGACGCCGATCAGGACACGTTTCATTTTGTAATTTGTCTGTGTGATGATGTGTTTTAACAGCAAAGAGGGGGAAAAAAAAAACAGTGAGCTGAAGATTTTTTTTTTTAAAGTGACAGCCTATATTTAACTGGTGACAGCTGTCAGCGTGTGAACGGCATTAAATCAGCATGAATGTGCGTCCAGAAGATCTGCATGCATCATGCACACGTCTAAAATATGGAAAATCATAATTGCTTTGTGTAAACTGCAAATCACACTCAGAGGAGATTTATTTTTAATGCAGCAACAGAGCATTTATGATTTCTTTTTCTTTTTTTCTTTTTTTTAACCTGATAAGTGAATTGTGTGTGTTTTCTTAATTCCTTTAATTTTTTTACAATTCTTTTTCTGGAATTGTCATTTGTTGCAACCATTCTGCTTATCTTAAAAGAAAAAAAAAGGTGGGAAAAGAAGAATAAAATATCATAAGAATAACAAGCTCCAGAAGTATTTTTCAACTCACAAGCCCCATAAGATTTACATTTTACTTTCCTTCCCCCATCAATTTTTATTTTGGTTGGTTTTAAATTCATTTTCTTTCTCAACTTCTAAATAATTATTTCCATTTCTTGATGTTTTTATTGTCAATTTCCAATTATGAATAGATGGCATTTAAGCTTCTAACCAGTTTACTGCAATCTGGTTTAATGCAACTATGTCTAATCCTGTATAAAATATCTCCTTCTCATCCTATTTGAGAGGCAATAGTGCGTATTTAAAAAAAAAAGGTGCAAGTATTTTATTTAAATGAAGGAAAAGTTTTTTTTTTCCTGTTAGGCCTCAACAAAAGTTAAATATACATGCATTATCATGATTGGCTTCCTGTTTCTAATTTACTTCACTAACTGTTACATTAAAGGATGTATTTGAAATTGCTGCGCACAGGAAGCAGCTTTTAACAGACAGGGGTCCGACAGGTCCTTGAAAACCTTGAAAGTTTGTGAATTTGAAAAAAAAGTCACTGAAATGGTTATTGCTAGTGCCCTGCATTGTTTGATGTACGTAGACGAGGCCTATGCAGGACACTGTTGAAGTAAGATTTCATGCAGAACAATGCAGAACAGAGAGACCAAATGATGGGATGCCTGGAAAATTAAAATTCCAAGATCTCTGTCTCAACAAAGAAAATGACCAAGACTCACTTGACCAAGATCTCAAGGACAGTCATTTATCCAGATGCAGATCATGCTGCAAATCAATAAAATTGGACGCCATGGAAGAAAAGCCTCTTACAAGTTATTTTAAGCTGCGTCGGCACATTTGGTTCTTGAATTTGAGGGAAATGGTTTTGGAAAGTCCTTGAATTTGATGTCAACCAAGGTGTGGGAACCCTGGACGGAGGTCAACGTCTGGCCCCGCGCTGTGTAAATGATTCAGCACTGAAGTGGAGGAGTGATGTCATCCCAGTGCAGCAGAATCCACAGATGGGGTAAAAATAGTTGAATCTGAGCAGAACGGGCAGAGTCACAATCTCCCGTCTCATCCTTTGTCAACACGTATGAGCCCAGCAGCAAGAGATGGGAGTGAATAATGTAGAAAGTGCAGGGGCAGACTTCCTCAGCCCAGTCGATTTAAAGCACACCTCGCCCATGAAATATTGAGATGGCGTCCATGAGTGCGGGAGTCTGAGGTTTCAGCTGCAGGAGCGGATGCTGCTGCAGCAGGAAGCACGGGCCCAATGGAAGGTGGTGAGTCTGTGGTTTGGAGTGAAGTGTAAACACTGTTTCTTCCAGAGAGTCTGTTTAGGAATCACCTTTGTCAGCGAGGATGTCAGTTTGTGAGCTAATGAGTCTCCAGTTACTCACAGTGAAATCGTTTTGTATGATGTGGCGACGGTGGTTTATTTTTGACACCGAGCAGAGGGATTCTGTGCTCCGCTCAGCAAATCTTTATTTGCTGGAGGAAAGTGGCTCAGCTGTTCTGAGGAACTGCATTTCCAGCATATTAGACCTTCGGAACTCTCACGGTATCGGCCACATTGCTCAGTTCCGATTCAGTTCTGATTCATTCCAGACCAGATTTGATGGTTCACGGTCATAAGCGCCTCGTACCCTGTGTTGTCCTCTCAAACAACATGCATGATACCTGTTCTGCATGCATCATCATCATCAACAACAGAAAGTGTCATATTTGTGAGCCCACTTGATACTAAATTGGGAGGAAAAAAAGAAACTTATTGACTCGTGGGTGATATTTAGCTCGAGAGCAGTTGTTCTCAAGCTTTTAGAGATGTCAGCTACTAAACCAATCAGCTTTGGAGAGGCAACACGGAGCCTCACTGCATGCGTCTTCAGTTTGTTTTAACTATTTTATCACATTTTTTCAGTATACTGTATGTCTGAAGGAACAGTGCATTCTGTCACTCTTTTCTATTTACTTTAAAAGTGCTTCCAGAACGTTTCTCCCTTCTGGATAGAACATGCAGTTGTGGGGTCGCAACCCCAGGGTTGACAAGAGCAGGCAGATTTTTTTTTTGTGCCTTTTACTTTTATTTGTTGATGTATTGAATAAGATGCTTAGAACAAAGCTGGGATTAATTTATCAAACACATATCTCCAGCATGGGCCACATGCAAGGTCATCGGTTCGGATCCCGGGTGGACCGAGGGCCTTTGTGATTTCCCAGTTTCCTCTGGGTTCTGCGGTTTCCCCCATGACCCTCATGTGGAGGATAAAATGGTAGGGGTTTCCTATTCAAAAAATTAGGGGTTACAAAAATTTAGACATTTGCCCAAATGTCCTCCTATTAGAATTAGTATAGTAAACTGGGTTGCGACTGGTTGTCATCTTTTAAAAAAAGTGGGTCAGTGCTCTATAGGAGGTCGACATAGTGCAGGGTGATTATGTCAACGCTGAGCATTTGTGATTGGCAAAAAGCTGTTAAACTGTGATATGACTTTTCTCATATTGGACATCTAATCTAGGACCACATTCTAGAGTGACAGCCTTGATCAGATTTGCTATTAATTGTAAAAAGACGTATCATTTCAGTTTGGTAACCTGAAGGAAGCTAAAGTTTATTTTGAAAATAGGAACACGACCCACCTTCCTTCTCTGAACAAATGCTCAGACTGAATATTTTACACAGTATTTTATGATTCACACATTTTAAGGGGAACAATTTCTTGTTAAAATCTGGGGCAACCTTGTCTAAATACTAACATCCCTGATGGTCGTTCCTCCAAGAACCGTGTCATCTTCTTCTTGATCGACGTCTGCCTGTGTTGCAAGACTATCACACCAACCACTACCTACGGTGGCCAGTAAGTGCAAAACAGTATTATAAAAGTGTGAAACACTTTTACAAAGCTTGAGACAAATTTACATTCAGGACAAAAAAAAAAAATGTGTTTCACAAAACAAATGGACACAATGTAACACACTTTAAGTGACTGCTGCACTAACATTGTAGTGCATTTTTAACAGATATTATTAAGGTAGAACTTGACCTCGTGTTGCTATTTTCATGTACATACTATAACATCAGCAAAAGAGTATGAAGTTTCTAATTCAACACTTTCTTTTTATATATCCCTATACACACAGTATTTGCAGAATGCCACATACTGTACATGTGCTGTGACGTCTTAGTGGAACCAGTCGGAGCATGAGATTGGAGTATGCACTGTGAGAATTGTGTGCTATTTTTGTATAACACCTAGAAACAGAGAGAAAAATCAGTTTTTAACCTTCTGAGTGGCCATGTCTTTCTGGAGGACCATCATTCCCACACACCTCTGCAGTATCTTCAGGTCACTGCTTCCCAAATCACTTCTGCACCACATGTGCCACAATAGTTGTGCAAAATAAAAATGTACCACAGAAAATGGCATTTTCAGAGCCTGGGCGACAGAGGTTTTGAGATGTACTCCAAAACCCAGTGACATACGAGATATTAAGAAGAGAAAGGGATGCTGTAACCCTGGCTTGTTCTCCTGGTGGAGCTCTTCTAATTTGTTCTTTCAAATAAAGAAAAAAATAACAAGAATTTCTGTTCTGCCCAACCTATTTTTTGGTTTATTTTTACTGTTTGTTTGTTTATTTAACTATGACAACACAATTTTCAATATAAATCATGAGAAGAGACATTTTTTTGTGCATAATATAACCTGTATCACCTACTGCTATTTGCATTTGCATTGGAATAACATATACACATACTTTAAATTGTAAAAGGCAAGAAATATTTAGCTTTGGTAAAAATACTGTAATGGTGGAAAAACCACCTGTGATTAGACACGAGATGATATGAAAAGTTTACGTAGCCTTTATCCCAACCAAAAATTCAAGATTCTTTTATTCTAATAGTAACAATATCACTGAAACACCATTTGAAGCCGACTGAAATCCATTTAGCTTTCATCTTTAGGTCTGCATAAATATAGTAAATATGTATGGACTCTGTTTTTATCATGTATTGTTAATATTACAGATCTTTGTTTGCCACTTTCTGCTCCTTTGTTTTCCTGCCATTTTCCTGACCACACCCACTACGTGTCCCTGCTGTTTTCACCCAGTCAACCTGTGTATATTGGTACATTCCATAGCCTGAACCTGAAATATCTGAAGAACTCCAAACACAACACACGTAATACTGTTTAATTAACAGTAGACATGTTGCTATGCTGTTTGTGTAGGAAAAACCATTTAGAGTATTGTTATCAACTGGTATTGCTATAACAATGGGTGGCCTCAGATTTGCATTTCCGACTTCTTAACTGGAAATGCACTTCTGATGCAAAGTCTATGTTTTCTTTATATATGCATCAAAGGTAGGATACCTAATTTTAACTTTAGAGGTTCTGGAAAGACTGGAAAAAATACAGACAAAGTACTAGGACTGTGTGTTTTGGATTTAGTTGAAAATCAAAGTTGGAAAGACGCTTCATGACTGTGAGCTGAAGCAAAGTCATCAGCCTCATTAATATTCCTGTAGCTGCAGAGATTTAAAGACGTGAAGGAGAAGTTTGTCACACAGAGTGAAGCTACTGTGGCCGACGGCCATTGACACAATCGATCATTTTACTGAAAAAAAATCAATGCTGAAACTACATTTAAATTGATTTTAAAGCTGGAGGGAGTTTGCATTGCTATCACGTACTGTACTTGTATTTACATGCATTATTTTGTTGATGTTATTCAACAGCAGCGGTTCTCAAACTTTTTTTTATACCAACCACCGTCTGAGAAAACATTGAGAAAATACAGCGGTGCAAATAGGTCGAGCAAAGTCGGCTGCAGACCTTTCACAGGAGGCAGATTTATTCCCAGTAAGATAATCTGCTCTCTCATCATCCTCCTCTTCCTCACATATACTTCAGACACTGGTATAGTGAAGTTAGATTAAGATAGAGCAAGAAATAATGTATATACAGCAGAACCATATTTCTGATTTTCCTCCAAGTATCACCAGAGGAAGCTTGTGTAACACCGGTGGTACACGTGCCACAGTTTGAGAACCGTGCTTCTGTCATTCTCTTATTTCTGTTTTTAATCCTCATGTTTTAAACAAGCGTCCATTCTCTGATCTGTTTTTCTTCTTCTATGTGTTTTTTTTTTTTTTTTTTTTTTAATCAGGCTAAATGAAATTTAACAAAGTGGTAGTTTCTTAATTACCTCTCAGTTGAAGCTAAGTTTATATATTATTCTCTGTTTCTCTCTCTCTCACACACAGACACACACACACACACACACACACACACACACACACACAGTACTGCAAATTAAAGACCAACAGTAGATGAATAAACGAACACAGGCTTACAAACAGCTAAAAAAGCAGCATCAACAAAACAAAAGTCTCAAGTGTTTTGTTAGAAAATACTTTCAAATGTTTTAACCAAAGTGCAGGAACTGCAATTTACCTGCGGTTAATATGAGGTAGAAGAGTCTTATTTGTGATTTTGTTTCGCTGATCTGAAACCAAACCTCCACTTTGACTTCACAGACATCGGCGGGGCGCGAAGCAGACGGGGATCTTTTAACTCGTGGGGAGAAAGGAGTCTATGAGAACCTTGTACAATGAGTTTCTTCTGAGAGGTTTCTTTGAGAGAAAGTGTGAAATGAACAGCCACATTGGCAAAGGCAATTTCACCTTCCCTGAATGAAAGCCTTTAATCTGAGATGAATCCCCTTGATCTACAGTGGCTCAGGTAGACAGCCCGGGCTATGGCTCAAAGGGGAATCAACTAAATGCTTCTGCATAGTGATACAAGCTGTTCTCCGTTCAGCTTCAAAAAGACATTGAGGTGCCGCTCCAAAAACAAGCTGCCGTTTAACTGTGTCCACCACTCCCCCCCGTTCTTTCACTGCATTTCTTCCAACTTTCCGATCCGCACCACAATGCTCCTTTGTTATTTTCTCACAGGTTACGAAGAGACTCCTGGAGAGCAAATGATGAGCTTCGTTATTAAGCCGAGCAATTAAACCCACCTCCAGCACAGGCTGTAGCCAGGAGCTCTTTCTGTCTATTTTGTTAACATGAGACAGATCAGGGTGGAATAGCAATGCAGTGCCGCATCGCTGGGAGGGCAGGAGAGGTGGCATTTGGGAAGCGACAGTGGAGGCGGAAGAGGCGACACAGACCCATTTTGTGTTCTCATCTCATCTTTTCTGATTAACCTCCGGAGTGGGCGAGCACGGCCGAGCTGCAGATATCTCCCTTCAGCTCGCCGTCCTGCTGCAGGGTTTGTGTGAACCCACGGTGCCACGCTGAGTATAAAGAGTCTGCTGCTGTGCAGGACCGAGATCTTCTCAGACAGACTGTTCAAATCCAGGGTTTTGAAGAATGCAATTCTGACAAACATTCGAGGTGCTCAGTTAAATTCCAGCATTGTTCAGTATATTTCACTTAAAAGCTTTGTTAAAACCGTAGCGCATAACTTTAAAATGTTAAGGGTAAAGTCGTGTTTTCAACTTGACTTAAATTTTGACATTCAGCCATTTTGGTGTTCTCATTGCGGACGCCACCTGGATTCATCTGCACGCACCTTCAGTTTGATTCTGAGTCTGTGGATATCTAAGTCGTCAGGAGTTAAATCCACAAATTTATCTACAACAGCTTCTATTTCTGGCTTATCCCCCACTTCAAGTCTGAGTGGTTTCACAATTAGGACATTTTTCGTTGCAAGAAGGTATCGATTTAAGAGGTCTGACGAGGACACTTGTAGTTATGAATCTGCTCTGTGATTAACTGGGATTGGTTTAGATTTTAAGGACATGACTGCTAATCTTGACACACAAGATGCATCTGTAGAAATCTGATTTTAATTGTGTTTCAAACCACCTCGGAAATGTGCTACGAACTTGATTTGAACAATTCAGATTTAATGTGTTTATTTTGTTGTCCAGACTTCCAATAGTGCTGCTGATCTGCTAGAGGTAGAATTTGTGAAGTAGATTAGCTCTTTGCTGGGAGGTGTCGCATCTCACGAGGCGTTAAGCAGGTCCCCTTGTGTCCCCAGGTCTTTGAACATCACCGGACAGAGACTCTTAATCCATGTAATTGCTTTGATGAAGAAACTCTGCTGCTGAAAAAAGTTCTGCTGCACAACACTGACTTAACTGCAGCCAAAGAGAGTTGCCCAAAGGGAAGGAAATCATGCATAATTGTAGCACCTAAAGGCTGGATCATGTTTGTACATGCCCACACGCATAATTAATTTCATATTTGATTCCAGTAGTGAAGGTTTCCCTCCAGAGGTTTTCATTCTTCGGTGCCGTTGCAATGGGGTTGACAAACGTAGTAAATGCCCAGGGCCCCGAGTTGGAAGGGGGCCCCCTTACAGACAACTGATACAGCAATGACACCGGGTCATTTTTAAACTGCAGAGCACAGTGCAATGTTGGGATACGACCCGTCGTCGCCCAGAGACACTAGAAACCTCTCTTCCTTGTATATTTGTGTTGAGTTGTGCATGTTTGGGTACTAGCAGACTTCCTGATATTGCCTCACACACAAGTTTCCATGGTTACCACTGTCTTCAGTGTCTCTTTTGATGGAAACAAGGTTTTCCACTAACTGAACAGGACAGTATTGTATTGTGCTACATGGACTATGCACAGGCAGCATGTATGGACTGCTTAGACCCAAATGGAGATACGCTTGTGTTTGTTCTCCAAGGGCCTGTGCTGAACATGGCAGAAAAGGCCGGATGATGACATCACATGAACCCGAGTGGACCTCTGGGCACATGTGAGCATGAAAATACTTTTACTGTTGCTGGCCTGAGCATGACTCAGAAGACAGAGTTGTCTCAATAGACTATTTGTTCTGCGTCACATTGACATCAAACGACCATTAGACCGAGGCAAACATGTCCGGGGGGGGGGATAAGTAAGCTGGCAAGAGCTTTAGCGGCACCTTCCTCATAATTCTCCATGATGGCTGTGGTGTCACCACTTACATTGCTCTCCTGTCCTCTAATTGCCCCTCAACCAGCACATTTCTCAGCATCTAATCATCAGGAAAAGTCATCTCAGTGAGCTGTGTGCATATGTGCGGGTGTGGGTGTGTAGTGGGTGAGAGTACCGGGCCATGATGAGGTGGAGGCGGTGACCTGAAGGGCTGGTCCAGGTAATGAAATCACATGGAGGACGCTCTGATGCGAGGTCGTGCGCAGAAAACCCCTCTGTCAAGACTGACACTGAAGACCAGCGTCCTAATTGAAACAAATGTGGCAATTAGGCCTTTCATTCCTCACATCCTCGGCCACACACTTGTCCAGCCAATTTATGTTTGTCCCTTCATCCCCCCCCCCCATCTCTCTTTGTGTAAATCTCTCCTTCTCCCTCTGATTTTTATTTTGTTTCTGTCTTTCTCTCTCTCTCTCTCTCTCTCTCTCTCTCTCTCTCTCTCTCTCTGTGTAAATCTCTCCTTCTTCCTCTGATTTTTATTTTGTTTCTGTCTTTCTCTCTCTCTCTCTCTCTCTCTCTCTCTCTCTCTCTCTCTCTCTCCTTCCTTCTGCTCGGTGGCTCTTTTCATAATTACCCACAGGCTGTTTAGCGGCAGACAGACAGCTAATGTGCAGTGTGGCCCCCAAACGCACTGTGAGGGGGCCGGCTCGTGCCACACGTTAATTGCCTCTTTCAAGTCACAAATTTCCCAGGATAAAATTGAGATGAATACATAAAGACTCTGGAGGAGGAGTGTGAGGGGAGGAAAGAGGAGGAGGAGGAGGAGGAGGAGTGTGGAAGTGGATTGGGATGCCACCACTTGTGTCACCCATTCAGTGACAAACAACTTTAATCATCAGAAATTAGACTCTGTCCCCCCGTCTGTCTTTGTTTTCCTAATCTTTTAGAGATGCTGATGATTTCTGCTGTGAGCAACATGAGGGTGAGGCATCCATACCATTTTTCATGTCCAATACCAATTATCAGTAGTCATTATTTTCTTAGGATTCGTCAGTTATTACTTTTTTCATCCTTTATCTTATTTATAGTCCACCATAGCTCATATGATTTGTACTAAAATAAAAAGTATTGATATTAGTCTAATAATCTTGATCAACGTGAGAGTTTGGGATGTTTTTATACCACTTTTTTTATTACCAATATCACAGCCATCACCTTCTTCCTGCTTCTGCCAACAGACCTGCAGTCAACAGCTGCTGGGAAAAATACAGAATGCAAGGAATGATTACTATGTCATGATGTGTATTCTCATTTTTTAAAAAAAATGTATTTATGTCAATACTTACCGGCAATCCATCAACCCTTTTAGCGCGAACGTGTGTCATTTCCATTTACCCAGCGTTTGAATGCCCGGAGGCACTTCCTATTTGCATCCTGCCTGAGCTTTGTTTATTACAAAGAGTGCCTGTGCACGTCCTATAAATCCATCAGCCCGGCTTGTTCTGCCACACCATGAATGTAATTTACAAACGCAGCGATGCGACTCTCAGACCGTAGTAGAAGCAGTCACTAAGTTTGTAATTCATAATTAATTTTCATCTGTGTTGCTGGTAATTGGTTATAGTGCTTCTATTGACTACCTAATGGCTTCACTGTCAATGTGTGCACAAACAAACGCTGGCCAGCTGTGGTGGGCGACGTACAGTTGACCAGTGTTTCTGACCGTACACTTTTATGGGGATTTAATGTAAACGTGAGATTTCATCTTCTGAGAATATGCAGTGCTATATGGAGATTACACTTGAGTAGAAATATAAAAAAAAAAAATACTTCACCAAAGAATGACTACAGAGTAGAAAAAATTTTAATCTTTTGAGAATAAAGTTATTATATATTAATATTAGGAGAAAAAAACTATCTGTTCAAAGCCCTGGTACTGATGCTAATGTGGTGCTGATGTGCCAAAAGATTATTTCCTTATCTGTGAAGCTTTCAAAGTATGTTCCTTATCTTGTTGCAAGTCGCAGCCGATCATCTGAGATTTAGCTTGGAAATAATATTACGACTAAATCTTGTTATATTACAACTTTATTCTAGAAAGCCTCCCCCACTCCCACCCTTGGTATGGCCCTAATAGTCGCCCAGTAAAATACTACTGGATTAAAACTCCTATTTAACTTAGTAAGAGTTAAAATAATAGAGAATAATAGAGAACCGCTTGGCAGCGATGAAGTCAGTCAGTTTGAGTTGATGAAGGCTCCGTGAGCCAGGCCCATCCATTAACACACACTGTCAGGTAGGGACAGCGTAAAATGCACTCAGGCTAACAAAAAAATAAAAAAAAAGTTTTGAAGACTCACCCGTAAACAGGCCATGAAGAGCATTTTTGTTTTTGCACATGTATGAGTGTGTTTGTTTTGCTCTCAGCGAGTGTCAGAATGATGCTGACCTACTACTGAGCTCATCCTGTGCAAACTCACACAGAGCCCTGAAGCTGCTGCTGCTCCTCTGTCAAAACAGTGCTCACGCTTCACTTCCTGTGTATCCTGGTGTAAGATCAGGACGCGCTTAACAGTAAAAAGTTTTGAATACATTTTAAATATATTTATGTGCTTTGCAACTTGAGCGAAGCTGTCCGTTTACCGGAAATTTGACCTTTCTCATTTCGCCCTGGTGCAGGTGGAATGGCTTAAAAACGAAGAGCTTGTGAGCTCCCTGACTGACGACAACATCGACACCCGAGCTGACCACAACCTCATCATCAACGAGGCGCGGCTGTCTGACTCGGGGAACTACACATGTGTGGCCAGCAACATTGTGGCAAAGCGACGGAGCGCCACTGCCGCCGTTATCGTCTTTGGTATGCTGTGTTTCTAATCTGCATTTGCATTATTTTTCAGGAACTAAAAATTCTCATAGAATTATGTTTTAAAGGTTAAAGACCAGGGAAGATTAGGCAAATTAGCGTGATGACGTGTTAAATATTAAATAAAATTAAATAAATGTTTTGAATAATCACTAACATAGTAAGAGATTGATGACAAATCAAGAGAGAGAGAGATCAAGTAACAGCACATCAGTGGTGCACTTATCAGCTAATTACTAAAAGAGCTAGCACCAGAGCTAACAGTGGTGTTAGCAGTAGATATAACAACATAGCTAATAACAGAGCTTACAGCAGTGCTAAAAGTAGAGCTAACACCCTATCAAACCGTAGAGGTAACAACAGAGCTAAAAGCAGAGCTAATAGCACTTTACTATATATTGAACTGGAAGTGGTGTTAGTGACCACATTCCAGTTGAGGTCAGAAAACAACAAAACACCTGGATGCTAACCTCAAAAGTAGAATTAACAGCAGAGTTACCAGTAGCACTACCATAGCTAACAGCCAACTTAAAAATAGAGCCAACAACAGAGCTAACAGCAATGCTAACCGCAGAGCAAATATTGCATTTCAGTTCAGAAATCAGAAAAAAATACAGATGCAAAAATCTGTTAGCCTTTGTTAGCAGTACCAGTCAATAGCAATGCTCATACACAAACTGCGTAGCAATATGTCCATGGATAAATATTGAATAGCCCCATGTGTGTGACTAACTTAATGTGAAACTAATAAGACAGTAATGTAACTAAGAGCAAAAGTAATAAAGTGTTTTTACTGATAACATGACTGGCAGCCATCTTGGAATCCCATGTTCTGACATTCAGTGTTGAAAGTCACCACAACAGCAGACCTAACAGAGATACTATTATTTATGACAGAAACTTATCGGGTTTAACATGTAAACGGCTGAATTTATATGATTTCCCAAGCTGTTGTGGACACAGTTATTAGCTGAAATAATAATTAAAAAAGACATTTAGTTCTTCTCTGTACCAGATATTTCCCAAGAAAGTTCCTAAAGTTCCTGGTACTAGCTGCTGTGGCACTAACACTACATTTGCTGCTCCAGCTGCTGCTGTTGTTGCCTTAGTACAACTCACCAAAGTGTCATGACACAATGTTTACACATCACTCAGTTTGGTTTCCCTACGCCTGTACACAAGTGATTAAAAGAGCCATCTCCATGTTTTCCAATGAAGAGCGATGTTTCCTTTTTATTTCAATGAATGTATTATTCAAAGACTCAATTTAGTGCCTCTCATTTAAAATCAATGTGTACTCTATGAAAGGAAATAAGCCACTGTGTCTTAATCTCATTTAAAGAGGAGTGTTGCTTATTAAGTATTTATTTGCCAGAGGCCTTCCAGCACTGCAGGTTCACTGGCTTTCTACATTTGGATTCCACACACGTAAGACACAGAGATCATAGAGTAAAGTGCTTCATTCGCGGCGCTAAATGGTCGACTCCAACCTGTCGAATCGCTATGAGTCAGTGCCGCCTTTAGAAACTGCAATTCAGTGTAATGGCTGTTTTCTTTGCTTTCTCACAGTTCCATGCGTTTATCTTAATCCAAGAGCAAGGAACACTGAACAGGCAATTAGAAAAGAGGGAGCTGTATATCCACCAGAGTGAATGAGCTCTGCTCAGACTGTTCCAGCCGTTATGCATTGTTGCCCTGCAGTGCCTCGGAGCCTGCATAATCTTTAATAGTCATAGCTCTTGTTGGAGTATTTAGTGCAGGAGACTTGTGGGAAAATAACATGTTGTTGAGCACTCACGATTCCCTTTTTTCTCCACCCTCCTCTCTGTTATTTGCTGATCTGTCTCCAGTGAACGGCGGCTGGTCGCTGTGGACGGACTGGTCGTCCTGTAATGTGCCGTGTGGGCGTGGCATCCAGAAGCGATCTCGAACTTGTACCAACCCGGCACCTCTGAACGGCGGCGCTTTCTGCGAGGGCATGTCCGTACAGAAGATCACCTGCAACGCTTTGTGTCCAAGTCAGTTCTGTTTTATTTCTGTATAGTTTCTGCACAGAACACATGCAATCTGATGAGTGGGGATTCATTGTTTTTGTTGATATTGAAGAGGAATCCCATAATAACATTTTTGCATCATGGAAATCACGTGACTTGAGACTTCTCTCAAGTGTAGGCAAGCTGTGTGTACTGCAAAGCTATTGAAAGGGGGTGATATTTTATCATACATTGCAATTAAAAACCATTCACATTAGGTTAATAGTGGTGAATATCCATTATCAGAATACTTATAAAGAATGCTCTTTAGCTCGCCAACATACAATTTTATTTTTAAAAGGGAACCTGCATCTTTCCATTCATTCCGGGACCTTGTGTTTATAATGTCTGAAGATCATTATAATAATCATTATTTCTAATGTCTGTAATTCAAATTTATTAGTTACCAAAATGTAAATATAACATGAGCCAGTCAGTTTAAAGCAGACGTTTAATGTAATAGTGGTTGTAGAAGTTTATTGTCATTGTTAAAAGAAGGAAAACTAAAGGACAGAGCCCACCCAGCACGGCATTTACCAAAGAAACATCATACATTTAAAAATGTGTAAAATTAATGGCTATTGTGTAAAAATTTATAGATTGTCCCCAGGGACAAATAAAATATGTATGACGTTACTGATATTTTAATTTAAAATGGATAAAAAGGCAAAATGAGCACAAACTATTCTACACCAAGTGTAGAATATTGCACACTAATTTCAAAGTTTTATCGTGGTGCAGTAGTTAGTACCTTTATATGTGTTAATTAATCACAATAACACCATAAATTGCAGTAAATTTGGTCAAGATAATATGATGATAAATGCCATCCCTAGCAATAAATCATATGTCACTAACTAATAATTATTTCAAAGAATAATGAATAAATTAATGTGCGAGTCCTTTTATTACCTCAGCCAAGGAGGTTATGTTTTCACCAATGTCACTCTGTCTGTCCATCTGTCTGTTAGCAAAATAACTTAAAAAGTTATGCACAGATCTTGATGAAACTTTCAGGAAAGGTGTGTAATAGGACACGGAACAGATGATTAGATTTTGGTGGTGATCCGGATCACGAGAATTTTTTGAAGGCCTCTTTATAATTGCTCGGTGGAGGTCTGCACTCTCTGAGTGCTTCTAGCTTCTAGTATGTCACTTACTAATTCCTCCCACTTGTTCAATACATTATCAACATGAATATTACTGCTTTAGAGATGCAGAGGGTACAATCACATATCTTTTCCATTCTCATTTGGTGGGACGGGCTAAGGACAACGACCCTAGAACATTATTATTTTACAACCTGGGGGTCGAAACTCAACCATCAATTGTTCTTTTCCCCTGGTGATTCTGCCTACTGTAGCTTTAATATTGCATCATAAATGATGAAGGCAACAGTTACATCCAATTATCCGATTCACTCATGATACCACGAGATCACATGCTTTTCATTGTTGACATTTTTGTTCCCTGATGACGTTAATAGGCCTTTTTTAAGGCACTTTGCCTTATTGATGCATTTCAATGAGCTAAATGACAATGGCATTACAGGGGGAAAACAGTAATGGGCCCTGTGATGGAGGGATTCATAGCAACCTGATAATATTGGTGTAACAGCAGACTGATAGTGTTATAGAGAGAGAAGTGCTCCCAGGAAGAAACTATGACTCATAAAAAAGAAGAGGGGATTTATGATGTAAATAAAGTGAGCAGAGAGAGAGAGAGAGAGAGAGAGAGAGAGAGAGAGAGGGAGGAAGTGACTCAGTGCAGTGTGTGGCTCAGGACGAGGAAGGTGAGCTGACGTACCTCTAAAAGAAATGATGACAGACTGTGGTGATGTGGCTGAAAAGTTGTGGTTTGTTCGTAAAGAGGCTACAGGTTGTCATCATGTATGTGTTGCAATGCTGAGTTCCATTTACATCGGAGGTTGGAACTTGGAGTGACGTCACCTCCAAGTTAACCGCGTTCCAGGTGAGAAGTCATAAAAAAAAACATGGACGCAAATGATCTCAGACCAGCCATTGTTAGCCAGTCAGTAACACATACTGTAGCAACTTGTCAACGGACACAGTTTTAACAGTACTGTGTGTATGAAACAAAGAGGACAGAAGAACAATTAACAAAGTAAAAGTGTTGGTATAACTGACTGGGAGTTTTCTCCGACTTCCAGTATCACCTGGAATGCACCATCAACATTTAGGTCCAACCACTTGAAACATTTGCTTTAAATATAATCAAATGTCTGTTACATTCAAACCATTGTCCAGTGAGCTTTCTTAGAGTTTCACATCAGCACTGGCCCCAGCACAGTTCTGGGTTTCGAATCACATTTAAGCCAACCAATGTGTTGTTTGCTGGTGATTTGGTCATCTTCCTTGAATTGTCTGTGAAGATTCTCAGTCATCCAGTTCATGGTATCCAAAAGTGTAGTAAACAAAGGCAACTGGACTTAGTTGTTGTGTTGTGTTTATTTCCAATGCCAACTGAAGCTCCTCCAAAGTTCGACCCCCCCATGCGGGCACTGAAGTTTAAAGTGTTCAGTTTATGTTAAAAATTAAGTTCTGAAAAGAACCAGAGCCTGTATGGGAACCATGTGTGGTGCAGCCTAGTGTTTATCAGTGTAAACTTCAAAGAATATCCAGCTGAAAAAAACACTCTAACATTACACTACATTTAGAATATTGTCAGCAGTTTAACCCAGTTTTGAGAAAACAATGTTCACATATTGTGCCAAAGACAATAACTGCCTTACATCGACACGTGTGTCGAGGATGTCAAGTACTGTGAACTGTAGGTCCTTGCCCTCTCAGTAAGCCCCGCCCCTTACTTCCTCCTAAGCTCCACCCTCTCATCCTCTTCGTATGGATATATCTCTGACTGTCCTTCTGTTTGTTTGCCAAAGGCCCAGACTGTAGAACATATTTGAAGAGAATCCTAGAAATGGCAGGTCAAACAACTGTTTGCATTTCAGTTTGTTGGGTAAAAAGAGAATCTGCCAGAAATAATGAGATAAAGCTGCACAAATCCCGGTGGTTGAAGCTGGTAAAGACTTAACCAAGCAGACCCGAGGCTGTAAATGCTGCCAAACAGGCTTCTACACTGAGTTATGTTTGTAAATGACAGATTTCACTCTCAGTTTTAATATGTTTGCAAACAAAGCCCTGCCAATGTAGACTGAGTAGGCAAAAAAAAAAAATGCAATTGAGTGTGAAGGGTAAGTAAACAACAAAAGTACTCTCTGTAGCTACTGTGTACAGCTTCTCACTTTTATATTGCGACGCGCACTTTCTCTTTTTTGTTTAACCATCTCATTTGAAAATGCAGTCTTTTCCACCTGCAAAATCTGTTGTAATGCATTGAAGAAAGATAAAGATAAAAATAAGTTAAAATGTATTGTTTCCACAGTGTGATTTAGTGTAGGGGCATAAATGAAGCGTGTGCCTTCAAGGTGCCAGACGAGCAGTGGAAAAAGTCAAGGAAGGGCAGATATTCACAAGTAAAAGTGAGAAAATAAAGGTGTTTGTGAAAATGTAAATTATTTTTTGTTCTTGCATCAATTTATTCCGGAGACTGCATTAACACTTTTTAAAACTGGCAAATGCAAAGGGTGTATAACCTCAAGATTGTTGGGCCTTTTCAGATCTCAGTCTCGGCGACATTGCTGTCCATCCTGGACTCGCGCCATAATTTTCTACCTTCTAGCTTATTTTCACAAAGTGCTTGGAAGCTTGGAATCTTGGAAGTGTTGGGTTCAGAAAATTTCACAAAGGTCGTCCAATGACCTGGCGACGCCCCAACTCTGTGAGGCATCAAACTGTGACGGTGCGGACGGTGTGGACAAGTCCTCGGGTCAAGTTTAAGTGAGACAGTGGAGCTGGTACAGAAGTCAGAGAGGGCATTGGACGGAATGCTGACATGGGGATTTGCAGTTTATTTTTTATACTTAGGTCATATTTTTTATTGATTAATTATTCACAAATGCAAATTAATGAATACATTCAAAAGAGAAAAGTATCCCCAAAAGGCACTAAAAGTCAACCATAGAATATAAATGTTTAGATATCTATCATGAAAAATATTTGGTTCTTTCCAAACATGAAGAAAACCCAAATGCAAAACAGCACAACATGTCACTAAAATGATGTTAGAAAGCTGTGTTTCCTACAGGGTTGAATCTATATACAGACTTAGATGCTGTTAAGTTTCAGCACTCTCCGCCTCTGCAGGCAGTGATAGACTAACACCAATTACATATGTACTGTACGTACAACTTGCTTACACTTTTATTTTTAAAGAAAAGTAACAGTTTTAGCATTATAATTACTCTCCATCTGGTGTCATCTTCACTCGTGTCTTATATTTAAATAAGGTGTATACACTACTGTACATACACAAATTATAGTAGTAAGTATTTCATTTAATCATGTTATATGAGGATACAGTGATTCAGTATTGAGAGCTTCCTGTGTGTTAGCTCTTGTCCATCAGCTGCACTATTTAAAATCTGTTGTAGTACAACTGTTGATTTAAATGATGTGTTGTCAGGAGTAATGGCAACAAGAATTAGGACCATGTTTCATGTTCAAAGTCAAATCATTATATCATTATACAGGATATATTAAACAAGGGGGATCGAGCTAGCCCGACCAATGCTAAGGTTCTGGAAAGGGTGTCGTCATCTCCAACTTTCAAGAGGTGTGACCCACGGGTGTTGATGAAAGTGCCTGTTTATGCAGTTGGCTCGACCTACAACCAATCAGAACAATGATCAGGATGACATATGCAGAAAGACAGAAAATGTGTCGACAAGTAATGATGTCTATCGACTTTTTCTCCGTGGGAGGATGTACAGTATACAAAAGCTGCCAGTGTTGCACTACGAACTTGTTTATCAGAAGGGATAAAGGAAAACACCCTCAATTTTTGAGAGATGTTAAATGTTATTCAGTGTGACAATTTAATAGTGTCGGTGTCATCAGCATAACAGATGCAGTAGAACTAAGGGGAGCATGTTTAATGGGAATAGTAGGGGAACCATGGTTGATCCTTGAGGTATACCACAATTTATGGATGTTGAGGATGAACAGTTGTTCCAGTGGAGAGTAAGGCATATCTATCGTTTAGTTAAGAAGCAAAGCAGCCTGAACCCTGAAAGTCAGAGAAGAAAATACTGCGAGTAACCAAACATGGACTTTTGCAAAAATGAAAATTATGTGGGAAAAGGCACAGTTATGCCCATATACTGTAATATTTAAGTTAACATACACACAAGTAATGACCTGTCATTAAACTTTTATTGTTGGTGAAACACAATGCATTCCCATTAAATATGTATATGTATATAGACGGATGTATTAAATATACATCTGTCTGACCAAAATGCACTTTCTGACTCAAAGTTTTTGTGTATGTATGTGTTGTGTATTCCTTATGTTGTGGGGACCTAAATCTGTTTACACAGACATTATGGGGACTTGTCTTCCTTATGGGGACAAAAATCAAGTCCCCATAATATAACTAAATAAAGACATGTTTTAAAGTTAGGCTGAGGTTAGGGTTAGGTTAAGGTTAGGGTCAGGGTCAGGGTCAGGGTCAGGACACCAGTAATTATGGTTAAGGTTAGAGTAAGTGTCAAGGAAATGAATGGAAGTCAAAGCAATGTTGTCAGAAGTCATGGAAACCAGTGAGTGTGTGTTCTTGTATTTGTTACCTCTTCAGGACCTTGTCTGGCATAAACACTGACCTTGTCAGGACCAGTAGTCCTCATGAAGACCAAATTCTGGTCCTAATGCGACAGAACCTCATTTTCTGAGAAACTGGTAAATTGTGTTAAGGATAAGGTTAGGTATTAACTGGTTATGGTTAATGCTTTGTTTAGACTGTCCAAATAAACAGAAGTCAATGCAACTCCCTACAAATAGCCGCACAAACCTGCATGTGTGTGGAAGTTTTCAACTCTCTGCCACTTGTTGCCAATTAAAACTGTCAACCTTTAATGCACCTTTAAGAGTCGGTGGCAATGGGTTATGTTTGCAACAGGGGATCCTGATATGGGAAAAGAAAAATTCTAATTATGTGCAAGCTAAAAAGAAGACAAAGTTTCTAATTGAGCAGTGATATGCAGGCCAGTTGCAGCCGCCGTAGCCCGGAGGCGTCTCCCAGGGTGACTGAGGATGTGTGCAGCTGATACAGTCGAGAGGCGGGTGTTTCTGTGGGAGGAAGGAGATGCAGACTGGGGGCAAAGCGTGGGCTGCAGTGAAGCCGGCTGTCTGAGCCGCTGACTGACAAGGCCACACGGTTCTGACAAGCCCGCCCAGAGCATTGCTTTAATGATGGTGTGTGAGCAGGGAGGATGGATTAGGTCAGAGGCCCGCCTCATGACAAGGCAGATAGCCACTTAACAAGAAATGGCAACGAGGGGGAGAGAGAGAGAGAGAGAGAGACGAGAGCAGCCACTGAGGTGAAACTGAAGTTCTGGCAGAGAACAGGTGATTAAAACTGAGACAGAAGAGATTGTTTCATAAAAAGTCTGCTGGATATTTATGACGTTATATCTTTATCTGATTAATGGCTGGCTCTGTCATCTGAGTCTATCATTTGATCAATTTTTATCAATAATATAAAAATTAATAGTACACTAGTAAGTTGTTAGCAATATTAAATCTGCAACAAGGCATTTTTGACCTCTTTTTAGTTTATGTCTGTACGCGAGTCAAACTCTGAGCTCTTAGAAGTGGTCAAACTCAACTAACTCAATGTTGCTGCTGCCTCCATCTGTATTGTATCTGTAATGTATACATGTGCTGTATGTATAACTTCCTGTGTAGCGAATGTCGCCGGGCGACATGAGCTCTAAACTCTGCTACACTGAGGAACGGACAGAGAGAGAAATATGGAGGTTTGATCAACATTGTGTGGACACATTGGATAATGCCTTGAATGTAACAAACATTTGTTTACGTATGAAAGTTAAGCACTTGTGGCTCCAACAGACAAAAAGCTGTTGTTTTGTGGTTTAAAAATGCTCTGACTGGTGTGAAACTCACAGAGGGGACCGAAATTACTGTAAAAACTGTGTCCACGTCAAGGAGCAGATTGAGTTTAATGTTGTAAAATTCAGAACAAACCAAGCTTACAGTATATATTAAAAATTCAAATCAGGGAAATTTGTTACATTCATTTAATTGTTAAATTAATCGATTTACCCGTGAAGTAAAAAACAAACAAAAGTTTCAAAGTTATGCACACGTCAGCTGGAGCACTCACACTCACAAAAGAACACAAATGTAGAAACATTATTATTGAAATTTATGAATTATTGTGCATTGAAATCAGCATTATAGTTATGCAATTTCCATCTGTATGACCTGATTTCCTAAGTCAATTATTTGCTGTACTCAGCAATATGTGCAAGACGCATGGTTCTCAAACTGTGGCACATGTACTGTACTGTGTATACCAGCGTATGCGATCAGAATTTTGACTGGAGTGACTCTAATAATAATTAATTAGAATAATAATATCACTTCATCTCTCGCTCCATCTTTATCTAATTTCACTTTACCAGTGTATGAAGTGTATGTGAGGAAGAGGAGGAGGAGGATGAGAGAGCAGATTATTTTATTGGGAATAAATCTGCTGAATATTCTGTACCTGACTTTACTCACCACTGTATATTTTAACGTTGGTGATAATGGTGTTATGTTGGAGCTCAATATTTTCTCAGGTGGTACTTGGTATAATAAGTTTGAGAACCACTGTTCTAGATACAGCTAAAAGAGAGAACACAAATAAGAAGCTGAGGCCGCTTATAACCCCCCTCTGTGGTTCAGGGCTCTTTGTTTTCAAAGATCACATTTAATTAGTTTATTTCTTTCATGGGCAAGGTCACTTGATGTATTAGTAAGTGTGTGTTACCTGTGGTGTAAAAAAGATCCTTCAAAAAATGCCAGGATGGAGGATCTGGTGACTCAATCGCAACGCAGTGATTTTTTTTTTTTGAAGTAAAAACAAAACTGAAGCTTGGATTATGGAAAGTATCCAAAGATTTTCTAAAAGTAACGCAGAGTTTTGTAGCTGCTCAGTTTTGTCAGACTCTATCTGCTCCTGCCAGTAGACAGATGAGCTCATTCACCAGAATCAGAGCAACAAGTCATAGGGGAGCCATGGGACAATATGTAGACGCTCCGGCAGCAAGTGCAGTCAAACTCACTCAGCGTTTTCTTCTCTGACACAAACACATCGTTTGCATTTTAAGTAGTTGAGAAGAAGGATGCACAAACAAGTGTGGCATGTAGGCAGCACCCGTGGTTCAACACAAAGGAGAGCGTCCCTCTCCACCGCCCACAGGACACTGTACTGTGTTTTACCGGCACCGCAGCTTCTGCCAAAAAAGAAGAATAAAATTCTTCAGGTGCCATATGGTCTCTGAATATTTCTTAAGCTAAGCATGATGAGCTCTTCCTTGATCAGATGACAGAGTGTGGCAGGAGAATCCCAGCTATTGGCATCCACCATCTTTGTTTCAGAGCCGGGCATCAAATCCCGCTGCACAAACAGACCCAGGGAGAACGTGACGGTATCTGCAGTTGTGTAAAGGACAAACACTCATTTCCTGTTTGAAATTTGGAGTTTTATACTTTTATATTTTTTGGCCATTAGCAAACTTAATTTGAACAATAAAATGTCCGTTTTGCTGCCAGTTTCAGCTGATCTTATCCCCAATGCAGCTTTGAACTTAAAATAGAGAGAACCTCTGATTCTGGAATGGAGTTTTAGACTCACCATCAGTTGTTCGTACAGTAACTAACTCTTGTTGAACTGTAACTGCTGATAACCATCGACAGCACCTTACCCAACCATCGTGGTTTGTTTGGAGTTGTTGAGAAGGAAAAGGGGAACATCCACCATGGGAGGTTTCAGCAACCTCTGTGTGTGTCATTCAATGTGCTGTCAGTCACAATCTCTTTTTCTTACATATTTATTTTATTTTAATTGATTTATTATTTTTCTTTACAATCTTCATTAGCTGCCTCAAAAGGAGAAGCTACTGCCTCTGGGTCAAGGCACAAAACACGATATTTAAAATAGAACACACATTTATAATGTAATGTAAAATATACAGTACATATGTCCAAGACTTACAGGTCGTAACAAAACACTCACCAATCCCTTTCCCTAATATGTGAGGTTACTATGTTGACCTTTATATACCATAAAGTATGTCATTCTTCTTAGTTTGCATTCTCATTTAGTTTACTTTGGTAGAACCTAAATAAAATTTAGAAAGTTAAATGATGACAGCTTGCTTACTGTAGTGTGACCAAGCAAATTTTGTTTAGTTTTTAACATTTACAGTTTTTTGTTTTTTTGTCAGCCCTTTCCAAAAGTACATATGAAAGGCTTATAATAAAGCTACAAAAAGGAAGCAATACAATTTTTAAAGTGATTATATATAGAAATAAAATGTTTTATTATGCCTTTTATATCTGTAATGCTGCTGCTGCTGCTCTTTCTTTTTAGTGTAAAGCACTTTAAAATACCTTGATGTTGAAATGTGCTGTATAAATAAACTTGCCTTGGACAAATATACTTATAAGTAGCATTTTGGCCTTTACATCACCCACATGCAACACTTCTGTACGTTTTATGCACACGCGTGTGTTTCTATCGTCTCATTTGCAGTTGACGGAGGCTGGGACGAGTGGAGCGAGTGGACTGCGTGCAGCAGCCAGTGTGAGAGACAGCGGAGTCGCGAGTGCAACTCTCCGGCGCCGAGACACCGAGGCAAGATGTGCGAAGGGAGCAGCAAATCCACGGAGAACTGCACAGATGGACTGTGCACCCAAAGTAAGACATCTCCCCCCCCCCCTCACTCATCATCATCATCATCATCATCATGACATCATTTCCTTACCATTTTCACCATCATATACTGCACATTTACACACACTCCCTGCACCTTGGCTTGTTGCTCCCAGTGCATGTTAAGGTCAGCATGCTGCTCACTTGACATCCTGTATGTCACACAGTGAGGCTGTCACAGAGTCACAGGCCGAGCAGCACACGCACACGTGTGAGAGACGACACCCTGAGAGATGCTCGAAGCCCGGAATGTCACCATTGCACTGTTTTGGCTCATGCACATGCAATGATTTAAAAAGGGTAGTCGCTTTTCTCACTAGCATGAACTCTATTACGGCTCTGACCTTTTTTCGGTCTTGGAGGGTTTTCAAATCACAAGAGTCACGTCTCATGTCCTTGTTCTTTGACAAACAAAGTTTCCCAGACGAGCGTTTGTTTATGTTTTTTTTTTCCCTACATGTTCAATGGAGTTGGAAAAAGTTAGCCTGTGCTTTCCATTGATATTGGAAGTTGGAACTGGGAGTGATTTGGCCGTGTTCCAGTCGAGAAGTCGGAAAACATGGATGCGGGCCAATCAGGTTTTCTCCAGAAATTCGGATTACAACTGGAACACACCATGCATGTTCAAACTTTTGAGTTACTCCTCACTTTTGAGGCTCTAAACTTTATTAACCCTTTGTGTCGTCCATGTTCCGTAGTTTTGTACATTGGTATCATAGCATCGTTGGATTTGACAATTTTTTTTTTCTTTGTAGCCACAGTTTAAGCTATTTTTATTAAATAAAAATTATAATAATGAAATAATATACAATAGTTAAAAAATATGAATGAGAAATGTTCAGTCAGCTAAATGGGTAAATAAAATTAGTCAACTTACAATAGTTGTTTTGTCAGATTTGTTTAAATTCAAATGTCGTACAGAAAGTGTACACAATTTTAAAGTTTAAAAATGTTTTTGTTAATTTACACATTTGGCACTGGTACATGTTATTTATCATAGGGTTGGCTGTTCTTTAGGCATCCGAAACCCATGAGACCTCATAATATGATATGGTCCACGATAACAAAAAATCAATCAATATACTGCAAGACAATCATATTACGATACATCAAGATATTTTTCTTACTGAAGAAAACAAAAAGTTAAAATTGCAGGATTTCCATATTTATTCACAACATAGAAACAAACAAACTGCCTATGTATTGCACGTGGATCGGGCATCTGTGAATGTAGCTTTATTTCACTGTAAAATCCCTCTTCTAACTTCCGCCCATGTTTCTCGCATTCATTTGAGCAGCGCCACCATGAGGAGACACGAAGTAGAGACTGTTTACTTTACAGCACCTTAATTTGTTAATTAAAATATCGATATTTTTCCTCACATATTGATTATCATGTTGCACGAGAAAGGACGGCAATATGTCACCAAATCGATATTTTGACCCACCCTTAGTATGCTTTTTAGTTGTTGTGACTTATCACTATTGGATTTTATTTGATTTGTTGCCTTATTCAACCCCAGCAACCTTTATAAAACATATGATACAAGTATCTATAAGTCACTGTGTTTCCACTAAATCAAAGTGAGCCTAATCATTTTGAGCGTTGGTCCTGCATTATGGGTCAGGAGGAAGCAATGCAGCAAAACATCACTGATAATGTTACATTGGCAGCTTCATCATCAGCAGGAGATGGTTGGAAGATTAGAATATGATACTAATGTTTTCAAATTTCGCAAGTGTTTTAAATTGAGGTAGAATAAATGCCCCATAAAAATGAACCGTGTCTTTGCACCTACCGATACTTAAATACTGACCAATGAGGAACCAGTACTACTAATCATTACATGAACCAACAATAGAAGCCTGTATAAGGCTGATTTCTTTTATAAACAGTGATAATTTAACCCTCCTGTTGTCTTTGAAGGTCACTATGACTCCAGTCATTAACAACTATTAACTATTAAATTTATCCTGCTATTTCGCATTTTATGATACATTAGTTAAAACTAGGTGGAGCTGTTTACATTGGGCCTTTTGCACGGCAGCCATTTCAGCGCGTTTTAGCAGGAAAATCGCATGTGTTACAGAAGACGATGGCTCTGCTCAGTTCATGGAAGTCAGGACAGTGTGGCGGTGATCCAGCATGTGCCCTGAAACTGAAGGAGCAGAATGGAACTCAGCCAATATTAATCTTATTATTTACACTCGTGCTTCTCCTACTGTGACCTGTCAAAATGGCTGCCGTGCATAGAGCCCCATTCTGAGCCTCCGTGTTGTGCAGGAGCACAGATGACCCGAGGCTGTTTGAGCTGCACACAGTTTTAAGCAAATTAAGATTTTCATGAATGACAATTATTTCACTGTAGCTTGGGATTTAGCCAAACAAAACCAAACCAACTTTTCTCTGCCTTAGAAGGAGGGGAAAATCTAATTCCAACAAAAACAATGACTGTGTTCAACTTTGCACTTTGCAGAGAATTTTTATACTGGGATGTCGCACGGTGGTGCAGTGGTTAAAAAGGTCACCTGGTTCCTGCTTTGTTACATCACAGAGTGGCATCTAATTGCATGTTCTCCATATGTACTGTATGAGTGTGTTCTCTCGTACTCCAGCTTCCTGACTGGATGGATGGATCCTTGACCTTCAGTACATTTGCATAGGTCGCTGAATAAACAAAGTAGGAAAAGCTAATGTTGCCACTTTGAGCAGATTCAATGTCACAGTTGTGCGTCACTTTGATTTAAAAGACACGTGGACTTGACAAAAGTCTTGGAAATGACAAAATGTAACCTGCAGTGGCTGCAGGCCAAATGAGTCAACTCATTTCCATAATTACATAAGGGGACTTTTCACAGGCAGCGTCTAAAACGTGGAAGATGCCACAGGTCTTTTGAACTGAGGTGTTTGTGAGGCTGTACTTTCCTTATGTCTATCCTTATCAAGTGGCAACCACATAAAGAAACTTTGTTGAAGACTCCAGATTTGCAATTTGGCTGGTGCCGTGTTGATTGTACTGTCAATCACACTGGTGTCCACTCATATGTCCAACACTTTATTGTTTATTTTTGCTCTAAATAGGAGCATGCTTTACTAAATTGTCATCATGTTGCATTGGAGAAGAACTAAAACTGGCATTTAATGCCATTATAAGTAGATAAGTAGAAGCTCACAGTCGCCCCCTCTTGGATATTTGGCTTCAGGAACCCAGAAGACTATTTCCAGTTTTTTTTATATATGTCTATGGTTGTTGCAGAGGTTGCTGCAGCTTCACTGAATTAACGAATCCAATGAACAAAGAAAAGAAATAATTAAAATGAAGACAGTAGATTGCTTCCACAGCTTTTCCCCTCACACCAGCTTTGTTGGGAGGAGAAAGAAAGTATCGGTGTACATCCTCTTTCAGGAGTTTCATCTCGGTGATTAAGGTTCAAACCTTATTTCAGAGTTGACAAAGACCTCTTTGACCCTCCGTCTTTGACCCAAGTCTCTCAAAGCACTTGCTGCATTCCAAAAGTTTAGATATTTTCATGTCATTCTAACTGGGGATGAAATGTTTCCTAACTAGAGAAATGCAAGATATACAACACACAAAGCTTAGTTGATGAAATAATTCTCATCATTGTGTTTAAGTTGCTGATGTCGAAAGTATAAAAGATTTGAAGACAACAGGAAGATTAAGTCAGTCTTTTTATAGACAAAAACCTTTTTCTCCCATCGTTATGTTGTTTTGGAATGTGCCTATAAATACAAAGCTCTTTTTTTTGTCTTCATTATGTTGCTGTAACATTTGGAGAAAATAAGTTACTGTGACTTTTTGCCTCCTAAATAAACTCAAACTTGCTTGGACTCATGTGAGCAGATGATTAGCTTACTCAGCCGTTTCCAAGACAACAGCACTTTGCAGCTCACCATCTTTATCTACACTGATATAAGGACAGTAATGATGCCGGCTGGCCATTATCTGATACTGTAGCCCATCGTCTGTGAGCACAGTCAGCAGAAAAAGCCTCCCTCCACTCAGGATTTTGGATCCGAGACCTGCACGCTTGTTAGTCACTTCACACACTGAGGACTGCTGGGACTTTAATCACCGCTCTCTCTCCTCTTTGTCTCACTCTATCTCTCTGTCTTTGCAGATCGAAAGCTGCTACATGACGTTAAACCTCAAAGTGAGTCTTCCTCTGTGGATTTTTCCTTTCATCTCCCACCACCTGCCACTAATGTGTTAACGCCCTGAACTCAGTGGGCGAGACGTGAAATGCACTATAGTTTAAAGCCTGAGCGGTAAATGAAGTGACAGTCATTTGCATTCTCTTGGGGGGAAAAAATGGGAACAGCACAAATTAAGAACAATTAGTTCAACTTGATCTGATCTACTGCTGCTTTAACCCTGGCGAGCGCTCATTTGCATTTGTGTCATTATTCAGCGCCCCGGCATTTTTATGACAGCCGTGACATCACAGCTGTGTTTCTACTTTGAGCCAGGTGATGTATTGGTTGTGACAAGCGGACATGTGCTGTGGCGTAGAGGATTAATGGGTTGTAATCATTGCAAATTGGCTAATTTGACCAATTTACGGCGCTGTCCTCGCGTTCCTGTGGCAGCTTTCAGTCACTCACCAGAGTCCGCCGGGCTAATTGATTGTCAGGTGCTGGCGTGAGAGCTTTCATTAGAAATCTCTCACACAATTTAATTTCACATAGAAAAGTTGTTTCCATGTGCTTTACAGTTTAAAATGACTGAATCTGGAGTGTGTGCCACTGATATGTGTCGAGCAATCAAGCTGGAAGGAATACTTTAATTTCATGGTTCTCAAACTGTGGAGTTTCCTCTGGTGGTACTTGGAGGAAAATCAGAAATACTGTTCTACTCTATAAACCAGGGTATGTGAGCAGAGTGGAGCTGAGGAATTTTGACCTTATTTCCTCACTCCATCTTAATCTAATTTGGCTACACCAGTGTCTGAAGTATGTGTGAGGAGGAGGATGAGAGAGCAGATTATCTTATTGGGAATAAATCTGCCTCCTCAGTGAAAAGTTCCGTCGCTGACTTTGCCCGTCGGTGATAATGGTGTCACTGCGACGTCTCAATGTTTGCTCAGGTGGTTCTTGATGTAGAGAGTTTGAGAAGCGCCGCTTCAGTGGTACGCTTGCCGCTGACTGGGCCTCAGGACATTTTGTGACCACCAGTCACTCTGCGTGAGCTCTGAGCCGCCCTCACACTGAGATATCCATTATGGCTCTTGGTTATAGAGCGGTGGGTCTGTAGGCAGTTAGGCTAATCACCCGCCATGTTAGCAGCTCGACTGTGGTATGTAACAGTTTAGAGTAACGACCGGACGCGCTCATTTTAATCTTGTCCACGGGGCATAATGTGGCAAAGAGAGATAAGACAGATGGTCTGCTCCATCTTACCACTTTACATCTCCTCTCACTTCATTTCCACGCTGCACAGCCTCATTGTAACTCTTGCATGTGTTTGCCCTTGAATGTCTACATAATAACAATATCGTCTGCTTTCCTTCCATCCTCCTCCTCCCGTCCGCCTCCTCCACTCTGTCTGGGTTTTATAAACAATCACAGGGGTCTTTTTTATGCACTGTTTCACTTTCATAAATTGCCTTCATCGTAGTGAAAAAGATTTGACCCAGTTGCTGGAGAAGCCTCAGTGAAAAATATGATATGGGCAAGCTCGAATAGTGACACCAGTGCCTTTTACTTACCTCACTGGCACAAAGATCATGTGCTTTTATTGAAGATATATATTTTTTTCCCCTATGTTTTCTGTAAATGTAAGCTTTACTCAATCAAATTATCCATCTTGTCTTGTTGAATTTAATAAAATAAATTAGTTTTCCCCTTGCAACATTCATCTCAAAGGAGTAGTTCAGGTTATTTGACGTTGGATTGCATGAGGTACTGACACATACTCGGAACCAGCATGTGGCAGGTAGACAAATAAATTAAAAAAATCTATCTGAATTGAAACCTTTTTGAACAGGAAATTAAATATTTTGTCGCTTTGTAAAACACCCACCCTGTGCACCAAATTCCATAGAGAAAATGAGCAGTTTAACATCAAGGCACACAAATGTTACTGGTCCACTTTTGTCTCCTCTAACCCTAAACCTAGTAATTAAAAATGTGATATTCTGTTACTTTTGTATTTGAAATCCCCCGTTTAGTTTTACTTAAGTAACATAAAATTACAAAATAAGGCAGTAGTTGATCAGCAGCTACTGTGTCCCCTCAGGTTAAAAACTGTGATTTTCTCTATGGAATTTGGTGTGTGGGGGGAGTGAGTGGTTAAAATCAGTTCTCCTACAATTAGCTGCATGTAGGATACTGAACAATGCATCAGTGCCTGATATACCCACACGTCAAATCTGTGAATGATCACTTTAACTCTGTAAACAAACATTTTCACACTTGAATCCTTCCTCTTTATAGCCTTTCAATTATTTTTTTTTTTCACAGTTTTTATTTTTCTAGTCTGTATGAGAAAGCATTAAGCTGGGGCAGGAATAGTTGACAACATGATGCAGCACAAGTAGAGATATTATATTTTAAATATTTCTTTCAAATCTATTGAAGAGTGACTAAAGTGACATAGATTAATGCAGTTCATTATTTTTTTATCAGCTCCTTTTAGTTGAAAAAATAAACAACTTTATTATCTTAGACAGTTGTTTTAGTCAAAACTTGTATGTGTTTAATGCAAAGTATATATTTTTAACTATTTATTATGGCTGCAACAACTAACAATTGATTGGTTTTAGTTAAAATAAAAGAGTTATCTGGTTTCAGAATGTTTTGGTGTGTTTGCTTTTTAAAATATCTTCAGTTTGAACAATTTGTCAGTAAAATAATAGACACCTGAAGTGATAATTGTTTTTAATGAAGAGTTGGACCAGACAGAAATATAAGTAGTATGAGAGCTGTGTATAATTTATCAATTGTCGTTTCAGGTATGGACAGCTCCAACGACGTTGCGCTGTACTCAGGCCTGGGAGCCGGCATCATCGCCGTGGTGATCCTCGTCGTGGCCGTCATGCTGTACAGGAAGAACCACAGCGAGTACGGCGTGGACGTCATCGACTCGTCCACGCTCACGGGTGGTTTCCAGTCTTTCAACTTCAAGACCACCAGACAAGGTAAGAAAAACTCTGCTCAGACACGCGCCGACACCCACAAGCCCAAAACCTGGGCGCCATCAGAGCCCGCTGAGACACAACCGCCCTGGTGATTAATGGCACGGGAAGGATGCAGCATGGCGTGCACCTTCCCGATTTGCCTAAGATTTATACCTCCATAATCAGTGAAGGGATCTGCCCTTCTCTTTTGACAGACCTGCTCTGCTGTTATTGTGAAAAAGGAGATAATCAATCTCTGATGTACACCACCACCACTCCCCTCCCCCCCCCAACCACACATTTGACTGTCAGGCAACCACACCCCTCCATTAGATTACACAGGCCAGAGCTGCTGATGGATAAATGTGAGGTGGTATGGAACAGTGAACATCAATTCTTTCTTTTTTGTTGTGCACAGCAATAACTTGTGTTGGTTACGCGACTGCGGCCGTCCCAGTCAGCCTCGCTGCAGGCAGTCATATTACAGTCGCTGACACTTCTGGGTTAGCACAAGTGATAGCCATCGTGCCGATGGGCGATCCATCCTCGCCGCCGTTTTGACAACGCAGCGAGAAGCCAGACCGGAGCCCAACACTGGAGGCCCAGGGAGTCGCTCGAGCCCCCACTGCTCGTCACACTACTGGAAGGTTGTGAGGAAGGGGGGGGTGGAGGTGATGTGAGCTGGGTCTACATTGAGCAGGTCATCAATTCCATTTAAATAGGCCACGTCTCGCCTCAGCCTGCCTGCTGTGCCCTTCACCGGCCACAGTCACTCCTTTCTATTTTCCTCTCCGTCAGCGGCCGAGGCTCCTCGTGCAGTGAAGAACTCTCCCTCCTCTCACCTCCTGCTAAAACCCCAGTTTGTTTAGAAATAAGGTGTTGAGGCCGACTTCTTTTCTCGAGATTGACTTTATAATATTGAGGTTTTTGATGGAAGGGGGTTTATCATGGCAAAAAATAGATTTTTTTTTTTTTAAAACTGAGGTGTGTTACTTTGGTGTGTTACTTTAACTGCCAACAAATCACTTCCTGTGTGCAGTGCGAGAATGTCGTGGGGTGACACAAGATCTCAACACTATGAAACACTGGTTTGAAAGCAAGAGGCATTTCTTAATATCTAAAAGTTGCCAAATGTAAGAAATGTAGGTAATAGGCTACTTTATTTTGATACATTGTTGACTATGTGTTAATAATCAACAGTACCATTTTAACGGATAAACAGTTGACAACTGATTAGTGACATATAATTAACTAACTGCCAGTAGCCTTGCAATTGTAAGACTAGGCGTTGTAATTAACCATCATTTGACCACTTCTCCGTAGATTTTCATTATCTAAATATTCTGATTAATATGCACTTGAAAGTGAA
>JAFBJR010000344.1:1867748-1919076 GCA_016785285.1 Brachirus orientalis
TCTTAAATAAATTTGCCTTTTTTTTCCTGTCCCCCCCCCCCCCCCCGCCCAAACCCCTATTACCTATATAATGAGTGTGTTTGGATAATTTCTGTGTGCAAGATAATTATAAAAATCTATCAGTTCTGATGACTGGCGATTTTTGGACGACTCTCTGCTGCCAGAGCGGCTGTAAGTCCTTGGGCCGCATGAGTCCATGGACCTGACCCTGTCTCTCCACATTACTCCTCCTTCTGAGTGATTTTTAATCTGAGGCCCAATTCCAAACCTATCCCTCAAGGTATTCAACTTGAGGTACATTTCATTAACTTCTCTCATCTCGCCGCTGCCATTCCATTTGCGCCGCGCCGTTCTTAAAGATGCACACTCAAGCGGTAATCAGATCATTCTCCACTCAACCGGAATGAGGAGAATTTAGCAGTGATCGAATGTCGACTGCAGCGAGGGTGATGTCCGCGGAGCTGCAGCTCTGACCGAGGCCTTGGATCAACGCAGAGATGAAGGCAGGTTCGCTGACACTGTGAGATGGTAGAGAAATGAAGGATGCATATTTTCACCTGTCCTGGACCATCTTTTTCCTTTTTTTTCCTTTTATGGAACATTATCTAAGGTTACAAAAGTATTATTCTGCCATCATCGCAGTGGCTTCGTGGACATGATGAAAGACGAGGGCTGCTAAGATTACAGACGACCTAATTACAGACACTGATGATTAAAAAAGTTGATATGGTAATTTTGTATTGACATGTCAGATTGTTCTCATAGTCTGGATGTAAAAACATACATAGTCACACAGGATTAACAAAACAACTCCTGTTGATCACTTTAGATTTAAACTGTGCTATGTTCATTTTTGAAAGAGGAAAGTCCCCTGCAACCATTTTATGACACCAGCTGTCCGTTCATTCTGCTGTCTGCTCTTTTGTGCTGTAACTTATTGTCCAGGTTCCTTTAAATGGGAAAATATTTAAAAAAAAAATGGACTAACACTAACAAATGAAACCATTAATAATTAATGACTTTATAAATCAAGTGAGAAGTAGAAGCTCATTTTCCTTAGCCTTTTGTTCAAACCACGTTCTGTTCTTGTGGCTAACTGCTCTTTTCCCTTGTACTTCCTGGACGTCACTTTTAACTTTTATGAGATCAACGTATGAAAGAAGAAAAAGCCTCAGACTTTCAAAAGTATCTGAGCTTTTCATCAAAATATAAACCAACAAAACAAAAATGTAGCCTTCAGTATAAAAGCTCCCGTAATCTCCGCAGCCGCTGACCCTGGTAACAAACCCTGGTAACATTTAGCAAAAGAAAGAATTTAATTTTCCACAATTCCTCATGTAACTACATTGTTTTAAAGAGACCATTTTAGCTTGAAACGCTCCATTATTTGTTTGACGTTGCGTCAGCTGTAAACGTAGTAAATTATAATTTTACAACTTTGTTTTTTTCCCACTTCTCAACTGGAACGATTTCAACTCAGACGTGAAGTCGCTCCCAATTCCGACTTCTAACGTAACTTATCACACCATTAGTCTGTGGGTTGGAGCATATCAATGGAATCAATGCAACATATGATAATAAATGCAGCTTTCTGTTTTGTTATTCCTTATATTAATCAAATAATGGGAAAAATAATTGCTAATCAATAAATTAGTCAGTAAACAGGTCAACAAAAGAAGGTTCAAATCCCTGAAAATGTACAAAACAGAGCAGTGAAACGTCCACACGTTCAGTTAGCGCTGAATTGATCGGTTGAATAATGGGGTTGTTTTGATGGACTGAAAATTAATCACTGACTCTTTTGAAAATTGATTAGTCCACGAGGTCATTAATCAGAGAAACTCCATTCTGGCCCCAGCTTCTCCAAACGGGGAGACTTTCCTGCGCTCCTTTGTGAGGTATTTCTGACAACATTTCACTCATTTGGTGCTTCAGTGCTTTGGCTAAATTTGTACAGCAGAGCGTCGATTTGCAACATTCTTTACACACAATGCAAATGATTAAAGTCTAGCGTAGCAGAGAAGTCGAAGGTTTGTTTGGGATTGATCTCTCACTAAACTGAAAGAGACAATTAACCATGGGAAAAAAAAAACTGCACTTTATGTGAATGCCTCTGTATTTAATCACTTTTGGATGTTAAAAAACAAACCGCTGTTGTTTAAAGGAAAGTCATTTCCAACAAACCAGACGTTTCTTCAAGAAAATGTAAATGGCAACAACAAATACAAGAAAAGAGTAAGATTTTTTTTTTTTGAAGCATCATTCGGCTTGTTGAGTATTTTATACAACAATATCTATTCTTACAGAAAACTTGCCAGCGTTGCCCATGCCACGTTTTTCAAAACAAAGAAAAATCGCATTCCTGTCTTTTTCTCAATAATAATAATAACATATAATAAATGTAAATGCTATTGTCTACAGTAAATACACTATGTCACCTCAAAGCATAACTAAAAGCACAATCTATACTGTAGTTTAACAGTATAGTTAATCAGTGTTACTTATTTTTTTTAATCACTTTTTTAATGGAGGCAGAAACTGTTTGTGTCACAGTAAATAGTCACATTGTATTCAGCTCTTGATACATGAAATACATGACATCACTGACTCATGGTCCCGCTTCCAAAACTGTAATTGGACGTTTTATTTTGACACCGATCATGCATCTTCCTCTTAAAAACATTTTTTTTTTTTTTAAATAGTGCTCCTGCACCTTATGAAAACTAATGATCATGGTTTTTGGCGATGGCAGTTTTACGCTTCTGTCCACTGAACAACGCTGAGATATTATCAATCTCCTCTCTTTGTTTTCATAAGCCACATCATTTATCGACAAAAGGTGACATTTAACTTTTACTGTCTTTGGACAATTAATGCCACAGTAAAGAAATAGATTAAAAAAAAAAAAAAAGAAAGAAGGAAGACAAATAACTGCTTCCCCCTGTCTGGGCTTGATTTGTTTATATCAGATATGCCATTTTTTATTCATAAATATAAATTTACTACTTACAGGTAGATTTAAGATGCTGTGCAGTGACATTTAAATATAAAAGAGAGACAGATTTAAAGAGGTCATTAAAGACATTAAAAGATCAAGGAAAATAAAAGTGTTAAAGGACGGTAGAAATAAATAAGATTCTAAGTAAAGTGAAATGAGGAAATTAATAAAAGAACATAAATTAAGCTTAGGTAAAAAAAAAAAATGTATATAATCTATTTAAGAAAGATACAATAATAAGGGTATGATCTTTAAAGCCGTTGTTAACAAACAAGTTTAATGTTTTTCAGTGATTTTTGAGTTTAAAATGAACAGCGTCTGAAGATGGTCTATGATGTTTTTGCGTTAAAACTGTGTCCAGTAAAAGTGCTTTAGGTTTTTATTAATGGTCGAGTAAAACGAAAGGTAATGAGAAGATTATGAGATAATAAAAAATAATGACGAGTTGCAGCCCCACTCATTGAGATTCGCTCTGCAGTTCCTGCACTGTGAATGAATCGCTGGCCGCGTTCCACATTTTAACGACGAGAATCCTGAGGGGGAGACAAAAACACGACAGGAAAAGTTGAGCATCTCAAGAACAAGTCAACGCGAACACGTCCCAGAACGCCCATCACAAATCACGTCCCCGGTAATTAACCATTTCCCTAAAAATAAAACAAACATTTGCTTCCTTCCTTCCTCGCACCGCTCGCCGGGCAACAGCTGGGCAGCAAGGACTCGGTGACTCCGCCGTTATCTTGGCACGGCTCGTCCAGGGGCATGCTGCGTCTGAACGTGCCAGATCGATGCACAGCGGTCCTCGCTCTGTTTGGCAGCGTCGTCATTTGTAATGGCCACAGATGAAGACACACACACACACATACTCAACACCCTCCACAGGCGACTGTGTCCACACTGTGAGCTAAAGGCCTGCACTCATTTACAGATGAGTGCAGGCCCTGCCTCCTGTCCTTCAGGAGGACGAGTCCATAAGTCCAAGAGGGGCAGACTCCCGCAGATGGATTATGGAGATCATGCTGTGTGAGAGCTCGGTAATTAAATCTGACGCTCTGACCGTGGCTCCGAGCTCTGGACCTTCTGTCCACTCCAGGTTGCTCACCCTTTACCTCAGACGCTCCGATCGACGGCCCGGTCATGTTGTATTAATTGTGGCTGGTCCAAAGCAGTAACAGAGAAGCAGCAGAGACGTTTCTCTGAAACCTGACATGGACTCTATTCATATTATGTTAATTTCTGCTGATTAAATGTGATTTTAATTTCAAATCTGTTTTTTTAATGGTAAATAGTTGTATGAATGAATGTGCTGCATTGTGTGGTGTTCATCTGTGCAAACTGAATATATGTTTCCTTTTGTGAAGAATGACTTTCACAATAGCAGTTCAAATTTTTGCACCGAGGACTAACCATGTTGTAGACTACTCTACAACATGGCTGTCATTAGGGACCCAGGGGAAAACTGATTTTAGCCCCTTAACAAAAGGTTTAACTAATAAAATCAACACCTACAGAAGCTTCTGCACTGCTTCTACCTCATTTGGCAGGTTTATGTGAATGAGAGTATTATTTAGGTGAATCCAAACAAATGATTTCAAAGCCTGAATTCACAAAATAACACATTTGAACTTCACTGACAGAGGCAGCAGTGGATCAACAACTCCTGTGTGCCTTGGCGTTGATGTAAAATCAATTGATCTTCCCATGGACTTTGGATTTGGCACATAAACTGTGTGACATAAACCAGTTTCTAGTAGAAAAAGGCCGTCTTATTTGTAGCAAATACATTCTGAAGCCAATTTCTCACTTAAACTGGTGTCGATTTTATCACTTGAGACTTTTGTTAAGTGGATAAAATCTGTTTTCCCTCTTTGCCCCATGTTATGTGTGAATGTGCCTTCATATTTCAGGTTTTATAGAGTTTTAAACCTAGATCCAAAGATAATAAACCTAAACTTTGACATAATTTATCTATGTTAATACATCTGTGTCCTGCACAACCCACACACAATTTGGGAACCACCAATCAAGATTATACACAAGTCCATTGTGGAATTTATATGGAAAAGTGCATATTATTTATATTGTTTTTGCATAAAATATTCTGTATTGGCATTCAGCCTATAATATTGGCTTATTATCTTTGTTGGAGGTTATAAAACATGGTTGACACCGTTATTTTGTAAGAAATGACATACAACATTAAAAAACATTAACTATGCAGAAAAAAAAAAGGAGTAAGAACAAAAATATACAATCTTGATCTTATTTCGTTGTATCGAGGACACCAGTGAACTTTATTATTCTGTGTGAGTGGAAACAGAGTCGATGCTTTGATTCGTTAATTCAGTGAGTTATGTGAGTCATGTGACTGTTTAGGTTTTTCCTCTCTCTCTCTCTCTCTCTCTCTGTACAGGAAACCCGCTGCTTCTCAACTCGTCCATGCAGCCGGACCTAACAGTGGGACGGACGTACAGTACCCCCCTCTGCTTCCATGACAGCTCAGACAAGGAGCTCTTCGACCCCCTGCCCGACATCAAGGTCAAGGTGCAGAGCTCCTTCATGGTTTCCCTGACCGTGGCCGACCGGGCAGAGTTCCACGCCAAAGGCCCCGCCGAGACCTTCCCGCGGGACGTGAACCGGGACTACTGCAGCACCCTGGACAGACGCAAGAAGGGTCTGCTCACGCTCAACGGGCCCTTCCACTCCAGCAAGGAGCAGCTGAGGACCTCGGGTGTGTTTGGACACCCGGGAGGGCGACTGGTGGTGCCCAACACCGGTGAGAACAGCACGCACATGCGCACACACACAAAAAGACACAGTCACAGCAGTCGAACTTTTCTTTTCAGCATCAAAAGCAGCTATTATTATGCACTGGATTTCCATGAAGAGTTTGCAGTAAATTGTCCTTATAAAAGCCACCGTCCTCATCATCATCATCATCATCATCATCAGCTGCTGTTGAACATGTGGCTACAGGGTCTACAGAAAGTCTCACGACACAACAAATATTCTATTTTTCTTCAATTCCGTGCGGCTGCTTGTTGCCGTTAACGGTCTGCTGAGTGTGCAATCAAGCAAGTCCAGTTCTTCACTGCTGTGCTTTGATGGCACACTAACACACACACACACACACACACACACACACACACACACACACACACTGGTTTTTTATGACTTCAGAGGATATTGCATTGATTTACATTCATTTCCTGGAGACTTACTCTAACTTTAAGCATAATTACTAGTTGCCTAACTCTAACCCTAACCTCAGCCTAAGTTTAAAACATTCACCTTAAAATGCAATAATTTACGTTATGGGGACTTGATTTTTGTCCCCATAATGAAGACAAGTCCTTATGATGTGACTGTGTAAAGTTAGGTCCCCACAACATAGATCCGTTCTTTCCAACCAGTAAATGCATAACCTTATTTAAAATGTTCATCCTAAACTTAACCAGTTCCTCAGACATTTGCTTCTGCCACATTAGGACCAGGTTTTGTTCTACATGAGGACTATTGGTCCTGACAAGGTCAGTGTTTACGCCAGAAAAGGTCCTAAAGAGAGCACACATGGAGGGACAGGATGGGGGCTTGGGAGTGTGGGATCAATAAAAAACATAATTAAACTTTAATGACATATTTAAGCAAAGTATGAAATTGGCACAGTGTTTTTTCAGTTTTAGGTTAATTGTTATTTATGCTCAAAAATATTGATGTTTTCCAAAACAAGGAGGGATCATTTATACCAGCTTTAATAAATTAAAAATAAATGAATGATAGATTCTCACTACATCACAATAATTCACAAGTCAGGGTAAAATTACACCATTAAATGTTACTTTTAACTAAAAACACATAAGCATGTATTTAATAAATAATAATATGTTCATAGGACCACATCCATTGTACCATAGTTCCACAGTTTGCAGATATTTGAGGTGAAATTCATACCAGGAGTTGGAAGAGTCTTAAGTCGAAGAAAAAGGAGAAAACATTTTTTTCTGCCACATTGTGGTTTATAGATATCATGTGTGTTTCAACTCTATTTTCCTGACATCCACTGGGTTTTCACTGTGGCTGTTGGTCATTTTCAAACATTTTAACAAATGAATCACAGAAACTGCTGTCATTAATCGGGATTAAACATGTCATTTCATTTTAAACCTCAATCTTGTATCAACTCAGCGTTTCCCAGACTTTCTGTACGAGGAACTTTTTAAAGATGGCAAACAATTGTGACGCCAAATTACAATATGACAAGAGCAAATTTGTGCATAATAGTTCTGTAAAACCTCAGAAAAACTTAAAAAAACAACACACCAATCTTAACGTAAAGGTTGGCAAAATCTTGATAATTTGATTGAGGATCCAAAACAAATCCCCTGTGACCCATGTGTGGGTCCTGACCCAGTGTTTGAGAACAACTTCATTAAGTGACGTACAAACTTTATACACTAAATACTAGATTTCCTCTTGACACTATCACACGTCTGTCGATACGTAAATAAGTCACACATTTTGATTCCGACGATACATGAAACTAAATGAAATTTAGTTGTGAGTGAGCGTCATTTTCAGATGCATCCGGATGCAAAACACAATACACAATATAACCTAAATAATAAATAGTAGATGATTAAAATGGAATCACATGATAATGAGCAGGATTTAGTGCTGTTTTTGCTTGGTGTAAAAGACCTGTTAAAATACAGTATCGCTGTTTCACACCAGTGTACAGCATCTCAGAATGAGGGAATGAAAGTCTGTCAGGGGAATCGTGGCAGTGTCTGCTCTACTGACAGATATATTAAGCGCTCAGTTTTGTCCGGGGCTTTGCCAACTATATTACAACCTCCCATCAACTCTTCCAGCAAACCTATTTCTGAGGCTGCCCGAAAACAATTTTAAACGTTTAACATTCATTGACGTCAAAGCTGTCAAGCCTGCTATAAAAGGCAGGATTGCTTCACTTTACCTGTAATATAAAAAGCATTCAGCTCATAATCATAATTTAACACCATTTAAAGATGTGCTCACATAAAGCATCGTAAATGAAGAGGCTCAAGTGATCGAACTATCTTTGTGCTCTCGTTTGGCAGAAAGAGCTTATAATGAACGCAGCTTATAATGGGGGTTAATTTTACTATAGAAGAAATTATTAAAATCAATTAAAAAAAGTTATATTCTTAATGTTTTGCATATTTAAATGAAATATTGTTTATAGAAACATGAGCCGGAACTTGCTTTACTTTCTTGTAGTCAAATATAGGACATATTTGTACCTGTGTTTTCGCTTTCTTCATGCTAATTAGTACATTCAGGCCGAGGCTGTGTATACCGTACAGTCTATAGTGTTTGAATTGGATAAAATATTTAATGCTACAACAAAGAAGACCAACTCTTTGTCCACAAATTTGCCAAAATTCTGTGCTTTGTTGACCAACAACCAACCCTCAGGAGATATTGTTGAGTGGAAGACAATTACTGTATGTTTGCATCAGTGTATAATGTTTTGTAGCCTTAGAATAAGCTTTTTAAATGTTCTCTACGCAAAGGCCTTGTTTAATGTTTCCACAACAGCCCTAATTGACTGTGAATTTCACACTCTGAAGCAAAAGCTTACAAAAAAAATAAAATAAAATAAAAATAACAACTTTTCTTTTTTGGCATGTAAAGGCCACCGTAGTTCCCTGGCACACTTGGGAAAGAGAGTGTTGAGTTAAAGGAGTTCTCCATTTGTTACAATCTGCAGTCTCACCATTACATGTCACTGACTCGTACACTCTGGTCCTTTAAAAATTATTTAACAATAACTATGTGCTATAAACCACCTTACTGAATTTCAAAATTCAGTTTTCAAGTTCAGCAGCATTCACTGGACACTGTCCTCTGGAGTATAAACACGTCCTGTATCAAACTTCCTGTTCGAAAAACATGGGGGGAAAAAAAGCCGCGTTTTCACCAATTTGGTCACATTTTAATGACATACTCTACTAAAACACAGAGTTTTGTACCAAGGCAATGGGTAAACTGTTGATAAAACTATGGATTTGGTGCATCATCGAGCCACAGCCTAAAAATCCTTAAACAGAAGACTAGAGAGAAACTGTTTTCAGTCTTTACGCCACAATTTTATTTTTCTGAGCCTCTATTTTCTAATCTAACATATACGGTATATGGCACTTTTCCACTACACAGTTGCAGCATGGCTCGGCATGACTCTTTTTTTTTTTTGCTTTTCCACTAACGACAGTACCTAGATAGGTATTTTTTGAGCACCTGCTCTGGCGAGGTTTGAAGCGAACTGGGCGGAGACTATATGTGATGTCTCGGCCGCTGTTTGGTCAGAAAGTTTTGTCACCGCAAGAGTCACGAGTGCGACGTTCGACACAAGAATCAAACCGAACAATGCAGCACTGTAGATCAGTTAAAAAGACTTAAAAATCCTGAAACATGCATTAATCTCCAACATGTAACGGAAGGAAATTTCTAAAATTTTAATATTTAACAGAGGAGTCTGGTGTATTTAGTGACAGCACTGCTGAAAGACGCAGAACGTGAGTCGTTTCCCAAACCCTTCCGCCATGTTTTAGCTCAGTGACTGTGTCAGGAAGTATTTAAATAATCTCTTTAATGAGCTGATTCTAATGATTCAGTTCACTGAAAAGAACTGCTTTGTATGTCATTAGTTTGTGTGTTTGTGTTGCTTGTGCAACGACGCCACAGCAATTTCATGCAGTAGAACCCGCCCATGTCGAGGAGGTACTATAGTAATGGAGAAGGCCACCAAACTGAGTAGAGCCGAGTCAAGCCATGCTGTGCCGTGCTGGAACTGTGTAGTGGAAAAGCACCTATAACGTGTGAAGAGGTGACTGTATTTGCTTTGCTGGGACTTGAGCACGTTTTTGTCAGAAAGTCAGTCTCTTACTAAAGTACATCTCGACTGTCCGTATCTGCGGTTCACTCTTCACTGTAACATGCTGCCGAGCTGCCATTTACACGGTGCCTAGTTGTTTCTCATACGTCTCCATCCTCGTCCAGCTCTCTCAGTCGGACACACTGCCATCATGTCCGGTCAACACAAACGCAGCGATTGAAGGACTCTGCGTGGACTGTCGCTGTCGCCTCGAGGTCAACGGCTCTTGCAAACCCCTTCTGTAGTCCTCGTGCATGTAGCGGCGGTTCTCGGCCGGCGGCGAGAGGTGAAGTATAGTCGGCCTCCCGCGGTCATCGCTCAGACGGAGTGGAGCATTCGCTGCTGTCAAGTGCAGCACTCACACGGGCCGTCATTCATTAGCCCGAATAGACGGTCGTACACAGCACTTCACTGCAGATTACTAAACCTTTGGTGGTGCGGAAAAAAAAAAACAAAAAAACAGCGTTCTTACTCTACACTTGAGCTCTATATTGAGATTTAGAGTGGATTCCTACTGATTATAAAATACTATATGTTACAGGTGTGAGTAGAATTTTACTTTTAGCCTCAGTTTTACCGTATCTGCCTCTGAGATCTCTCTCTGCAGGTTAAGGTTGTCGTGAATGGAATTGAAAGAAATGATAAATAGCTTCTGTGGCAACTTCTGTCTTTGCAAACAATGTCATGTCTGATCATTCTGGATAATCTCAGTTTTCATTTGGTGCTGCTTTTTACTCAAAATTGTCTGCGTTTCATGTTAACGTGACCGAACAGTGTATAGTGCTAGTCTGCATATTTTCGCTAGAAGAAAGAGAGATAGAACCGCTGATTCTTTTCACCATCAACCAGTTATTTTGAATTGACTATATGCATAGAGTGTCACTTCCAGCTTCCCCTGAAATATCAAGTAGCCAGTTAACGTTTGGTCAGTTGTCGCTAAAGGGGAAACTTTTAACTTTAAATATTAAACCAGCCGATATTGATTGAAAAAATTCACATTGTCTTTCAGTAGTTGTTTTAGTAGTTAGCCCTGAGGAATTCAATATGGCCTAAAAGGAAAAAGTCAATTTGAGTGTGGCGAGGGGACAACAGTAAAGCACTGTTATATCCCTCTTTATAACAGCTAAATTCTACAGTTTGTTACACCAAACTCTTGGAAACATCTTCCAACAGTGACTGTAGAATATTTCTGCAACTTTGGCTATTGAAAACCAGAAATGGATTGTGCATATAGTCAATTATTGCAGTCCATCTTACCCCAGGATTCCACAGAATGTGTGTTGTGTCTTGCTGCATCTCCAGAACGATGACAGAGCTGGTGCGCGACGCAAACAGAGTCGGTGGAAGCTGACACACTGATTTAAGTGGATGTGTATCACTTCCAATGCTGCAACGGAGGCGCAGCATGACAGATACTCGTTTAGTGCAATTCAGACGTCACAAGAAATGTTGTGGAATTTGTGGTAACCACCAACTGCAACTGTAATTTTGTCCTCTATATAGTAAACACCAATCGCTGAGCGGTTACCATGACTCAAGTCACGCAATTTGAGCACATTGTTGTACATTATACAGCCAAAGTTACTGTTTCTTTCCATCCATATTCCATTGTGACGTGATTTAACCTTGTAGCTGATTTTAACTGCATTTTAAATATGACATTCACTGGAAAATCAAATTTCTGATGTCCTTTGGTGTGTCCCCGTGTCCTTCCCACATCTAAAGTCAACTAAAGTGTCACAATAAACACTTCAGCCACTTCTGAGAAAGAAGGGCTTCTCTGTTTACCTGCGCTCGAGCAAGCGGTTTTGAAAAGTCCAGTTTAGTTACGTAACTAGCACATTTGCCGTGTAACGAACCCTCCCCCAACAGCTACTCCCGGTCATGGGCGTGAACATTCAACCTGAAGAAGAAGAAGAAGAAGCACCACGGAGCAGTCAGTCAGCTGGTAGCTGGCCAATCACAAGAGACTTAGGGTTCTGGGGGGCGGGCATTAGCTCAGAAACAGAGTGCCTGTTCAGAGGCTGGCAGAGAGCAGCAATAATCTGGCTTAATCTGAAGAGACTATGAGGTTTTGGACCATAAATATTATTTAATTTATCTAAGTAGACACCAGTAATCTGGATTTTTCGTTCAAACTGTGTTCCCACCAAGCAGCACCGTTGCAGTTTAGCTCACCAATGGTAAAAACCTGATCTGGCTTACGTTTCCACTCCCAGGTGTGTAGCTAGGTAAACAGTGAGACAACATAACAGCCCACCAAAAAAATTCAACGAATAAAAATGAACACTGTGTAATTTTGTATCTTTCCGATGTCACACAAATAACTTTGTAACTTTTAAATTACGAAACTGCACCACTTGGAAAGTGGCTACAGTTTCCAGCAAGGTGCTGTGGTGGAGAGAAATAAAAACACTGGACAAAATACAATTACCAAAATAAAAAAAAAAAAGAGTCATCTAGACAGCAGATAGAGAAGCTGCAGATAAATAAAGATGGTGCAAAAGAAAGAAAAATAATCACTGTCTAGACAGCTGCCAGAGGCTGTCTTTATCTCCCCTTCTGCTCTTGTTTACCTCTTATTTGTGAAACAGGCCTTCTGTATGCTCTCCATACAATGCATATAAATGCAGATAGATAAATGAGGTACAATGGCAGATTAAAGAAAACCAAAGTGACAACACACACGCAGCATATAAAGCCACTGGAAATGCCGAGATACCAAAAGGCTATGGGCAGAATTGATTACAGAAAACTTTCACAACAGAAATCTATTCAATGCATGTTTCAGGCCTCACTAACACACAGTACAGTGTGTTCATTAATAAAGTGCCAAATCTTTCTCCAGTTTTCCCTGAACCTTCTACATATTTCATTGTTCTCAGTCTAAACTGACCGGTGACTTTTAACTGCTCTTGTATAAACACAAAACTATAGCTCTACATTTTGTTTCTACATTTAACTATGAAACAATGTAATGTGCTGTCTGGAGGTCGACATGTGAAGCTGCAGTGAATATACAAAAAAAAAAAACTCAAACTGTGTTTTGCAGATGAAAAATGAAAGCAGGGGCCAAAGAAGGCTTTATGTAGGATCCCTATTGTTTAGTATAGAAGGTGTTGCTGTGTGAATTAATGTATGTATTGGAATGTTTTCAGATAAATAAAAGCTAGCTAACACAATATTTATGATGTAGAAATGTTGTAAACATTTGTCAGATTAAACCAAAGACTAATGTTTAAAAATGCCAATGATATCAGTGGGAAAACCTCCCTGCACTGAGTCAGCCTTAGTAATAATTATGCCATTGGAAAGTTTAAAAATTGGTCAGAGTAGACCGAACACTGGAGAAAAGTAAAAGGTTCATCTGTGGAAAATAATGCTCTTCACTCATCCGGCCATTATGCATAAGGAAAGTTGTGAAATTGGTCAGATTAGACTGGATATTGGCAGAAGATTAAGATTGGAGAAAGACTGGAGGACACAAGGTAGATGAGGCTGATGAGTCACTGATTCAGCCATGTTAATATTTATAGTCGAGGAAATTGGTGAAATCAGTCAGATTAGACTGGAGGAAGGTTAAAAGTGCTCATAATCAGCGGTAAAACCACGTTCACCCAAGATGGTGGAGCGCCCCCTGGTGTAGCACACCAACCCAAATTTGGTGGAGATTATTACAAAATCTATGCTGTCCTGGCAGCTGCCAAAATATGCCTTTATCTGCTCCTCTGAACCTTTTACTTGTGAAACAGGCCTTCTACATTCGCTCTCTCTGCTCCCCGTCAGTGTGAATGCTTAGCCGTCCGCGCAGCAGCAGATGAAAAGTGCCAGTCACTGCTGATGAATCGTGCCAGAGCAATGTCACGCTGCTTCTTGAAGGATGGTGCGTAATCAGAAGTTTAGTAAATGTTACTGACAGATCACATTGTTATAATTCTTTATAGTCAAAGAGCCTCATACAGAGGGGGGGAGTTTTAATGTCACAATTCAGTTCTGTTTATCCGGCGATTCATCAGTTTGAAAGATGACTAAGACCGAGTGGCAACTGGCCGTGACGTCACTCGTGAATCTGAAGTCCCGCTTTGAAGCCAGTGCCATGTTGATTTTTTTGCAAAAGAGCATTCACAGACGTCATTCACACCAGTGTCCGCTCATTGAATTTTCCTCTTAATGGAAACAAAATGTATGAAATTAACATCATGCTCTGTCAAAGAAGAGCTAAATCTAGCAATTGAGACCGTTAAATTTAAAGGAAAATACTGGCGTTATAAATCAAATTATAGAAAAAAGAAAGAAGATCAAATTTAGTTCTTTTTTTTGCAAGCTGCTGAGATGCCCCCTAGTGGCTATTGAATATACTCTTATTTCCTGGTCAGCTCCTGGAGACTAAATCCACTTTATATATATATATATATATATATATATATATATATATATATATATATATATATACGTTCTGTGACTATAACTGGCTGTTGCTTGTTTTCCCTGCTTCAAATTGTCGTTTGCCTACAAAATAAATAAGTTTAACTTAGGAACAAAATGCATCTTTCTGCCTTAAAATGCGCGTTAATGTGAATTGTTTTGAAAATGTAAAAAAAACAGCCTCAGTAAATAAACTACTGAAGTAACTCTTAGATTCTCTCAGGTTAAAAAGTGACTTCTTCATTGGAAGCTGTTGTTGCAGCTGTTGTTGCCATTCTGCATTAATAAAGTATAAGTAGTGCAGTCCCCCAGTGACCGAGATATGAGCTGACAAACATAGGTACTTAAAGCTGCTTTCACTGGTCTACTTTCTTCTACTTGCCAAAAATAAGGTTGAACAAACAGTCTAAATTCACAATCCCATTACAAGTTATGTTTGTCCAATTCTGTGTTAATCTTTTACATGTACTGAAAAAGTGACTTCTTCATTGGAGGCTGTTGTTGCAGCTGTTGTTGCCATTCTGCATTAATAAAGTATAAGTAGTGCAGTCCCCCAGTGACCGAGATATGAGCTGACAAACATAGGTACTTAAAGCTGCTTTCACTGGTCTACTTTCTTCTACTTGCCAAAAATAAGGTTGAACAAACAGTCTAAATTCACAATCCCATTACAAGTTATGTTTGTCCAATTCTGTGTTAATCTTTTACATGTACTGAAAATCCCCCTTCACTTGATCACATACTGTAGCATCATCGGCGTCTCCTTGTGCAACAATATGTGAATATTTTTTCCATTAAAAATGTACTCAAATTCAATATGTTTCCTAATATAAAGCACATTGTGATATTTTATTTAGACACTTAAGTTTCACTTGATAATCCCTCCGCTTATTAAAGTCAAATGAGGCTCACATAAATATTTCCATCACCTCTGTATGAACAACACGCTGCTGTAACATGTCCTTGTTTTGCCCCTGCGGCTGTCAGGCCACCGCTGCTGACACGCGTGTGCGTGTTTGTGTGTGTTTGTGTGTGTTTTCCAGGGGTCGGGCTGCTGGTGCCTCATGGAGCCGTGGCTGAAAACATGTCCTGGGAGATGTACGTGGTGATCAATCAGGGAGAAGCAAGGTGAGGCCACAGTTCAGCCAAATATCATTTCAAGCCTCTGTTTGTCTGTCGCTCTCCCTCCATCTTCTCATCCATCTTACCAGAACTTCCAACACCTGTCCTCGCTGTCCTAATTACCCAGCATTCATTGCGATGGCTGTTACAGCTGCAGTGTTTAGCAACGGTGAAAAAGCCGAAAAAAGTTCTTCTAAAGCGGATTTTAAAGTAACAAGTTGAGTAAGCGCCGTCATTGGTGGCTTAATTACCACAGCGTTCGATTTAACAGATTTTCTTTTCTGTTTCTTACTGTTTATTTTTTCTGTTGAGTTGGTTTTAATGAGCCTTTGTTTTTCTTACCACACCGACGTTGCTCATTTTTCCTTCCAAGTGAGAAATACAAAAAAGATTTCCCAGCTTTACAGGACAATTAGACGATGTATTGTCAGTGTCACAAAAGGGGCGATTGATTTAAACGTTTTCTTTCACCCTGTTCATACAGCTCTTCTCTTCCAACACGATGATTTGGTTTTTTGTGTGTTGGTTTGGCAACAAGACACAAATGTAGCCACTGACTTTTTCTTTGAGGTGCTGAGATCAAGTAGGAAATGTGTAACATAATTTTCCTCCTTCAAATATCGCACACTTTCATATCAACCAGTACTAGGTACCACTAATTCATTTGAAAAGCAAACATAAATCCATCCACAGTTGACATGAATTTAAGTAAAACCCCCAAAATTAAATGAAAAATAATCTGGAAACAAACTTTCTTACTTTGAATAGCTAAGATTTGTTTAACACTATGTTATGTTATGAAGCAGCAGGGAAAAGATAATTTCCTTTAACATTGGTTTAACATTACAGAGGTGATTTCAAGCCTGTGTTTAGAGCTGCCTTTTTGTTGATGCCCAATCTGGCATTTTAGGCTGAATTAAAACCTTTAATAGCTCTACAAACATGAAAGGTTGCAGCTTTCCGTTTTCTGAATCCTTTTGTTGCTGTTTCTACACTGTCTGAAGCAAAACTATCAGACCTGACTGAGGGAGCGTTTGTGTATAGACAACTGCAGAATAAGGGTGGGCGCAGACACGTTCCGTGGACACTTCTTTGTGATTTCAGTCATCACTTGTTCATGACATCCTGGCTAATGAGGTTGAGTATGAGTCAGGGAAGGGTGTAATCTCATCCCGCTTCCAAGAGACGTGACCAACGGACGTAGACTAAAATATGCAAATGGTCAGACCTACAACCAATCAGGCCAATGATCCAGATGACACATGCAGAGCGACAGAAAACGTGTCAGCAAACGTGCCTGTTTAGCGATGACTGAACTTGTAATGGCGTCTAAGGACTTTTGGGAGAAAGTCGCTTAAAATGGAAGCAACAGCTAAATCGAAAGGCAGCTGCTCTTCGGGGGACGCCATGTTGGACGTAAACAACGGCTTCTCTGTCGTCATCATATTATGCCTCCATCACTTTTTTAGGAGAGTGTGAACCTGACCGAAATGGCGTCCTCGCCACATGCGTCTGCAGATTCAGATGGTTTCTGCTGATGGAGCTGAGAGACGTAACATTGTGTGAAGTCATTTGACAATGGCTTGAATGTTTAGCTTTAAAAGTTATGCACTACAGTTATCAAGGGCAGTAAAGAAGGGGGGACATTTGTGTCGCAGCCTCTCCGTGGTCATCATCTCATGCCCGCGTATTTACTGCCTGGCTGTGTGACAGAGGGAGTGCAGCAGCTCTGCAGCCCCTTCCTCTCTTTGGGGCGTCCTCAAGGTGTCATGATATGGGTGTTCATTTCCAGAAGCCAGTCACAGGTGGTCGTCTGGGTTTTGATATCCCAGCTGCCACGGAAAAACTCAAGACCGGGTCAGTGCCGCGTGACCCTGCGGGCGGGTGCGCGTAGTTTCTGCAACAAAGTCCTTCATTTAGCCAAGTGACTCAGAAGAAGTCGAACCTCCAATCTGCCGATCTCTGATGTGTTTTTGTTTTTTTCCTATCCCCTCGTCGTCCTTGTTACTTTGCCGAGAGTCAATATGTAGTTTATGTACTCCACTCTGTGTCAACAACGTTGGTGCTCTGGGAGAGAGTCACAACCTGGGAAGCTTGTTTAAACCATGATGAAGAGAGCGCGGTGCACTGATGGATATGCACGGTGCAGAATTCTCCTGAGGCCTTTCATCTCAGCAGTGTGAGCGTTGTGTATTCTGATCACAGCTAGGTAATGACCCTCGGATGGACTGAGCTGCGGGGACTTTGTGTGTGTGTGTGTGTGTGTGCGTTGGGGCACAGACAGCCACAGTTTCCTCTGAAGTGTCACTGTTTATTCACAGCTCTCTGCTTGAGCAAAGTCACCAAAGAAGAGAGACCTCACAGCATTAGCAGCTGAAAAGAAAATGACGGGCCGTTCGATCGCCTCGGCAAGACGCTGACATAATAAGAGGCAAACGGCTTCGCAATTTGAGGTCAAGTTTAAAAGCAAGCAGTAAATTTTTTTTCTCGTGAAAGAGCGGTGACATGCGATTCCCTGACCTCAGCGACTTCACAGCAGCCACTCTTTGTTTTCAGTAGGAAACACACAGAACATAGACACTAACAGCTGTTACTCTGATGGCACCAAAGTGTGGCCCCCTGGTGGCTGTCTGTCGTCTCTTCCGGAGAACCTCTATCGTAAAATAATTTGGATTCAGTTTGAAAATGAACATTAGTGAGTTGTAAACAGCTCCACATAATTCAACTAAATCTTCAGTAAAAACTAATTAGGAAATAAACAAAGCTCAAGTAGACAAAGTTAAATTGTCATTTTCTGACTCTTTATGTAATTATTAATGTGTGGATTATTTTCTCGGAAAATGCTAAAAATTATTCATCTGTGTTTTACCGAACCTGGAAATGATAATGTTCTCAAATGTCTTGTTTTGTCCGCAAATCAAATTTATTCTGGCTTAATGAATTATTTGTTATGTGGAGCAAATAAAGCAGAAAATATTCATATAAGAAGCTGAAAGGTCAGACAAGTTGTATTAATTACAAAAAAAACGACTAATTAAGTCGTTGATTAATAATTATGATTAATTGTTGCAGCCCTGTTATGTGTAGACGACACGTGATTAATGTCCAAGCCATTTTTCACGCACACTTTTTCATAGATCATCTCCTTCCTGCAGGTACGTCTGCTTTCCTTCTCTGGTGTGTCCACCTTTTTCAAAAACACAATAGAGACATTTCAAGTTCCCGACGTGACACCATATGGTTTTTGGCCACAGCTGTGCTTTTCAAGTCCTTTATTCTCTCTGCTCCTCTGTGTGAGCAGATAGATGTTTACTGTAGATGCTCATATTTCTGCCTGTGCTCTGCTGTGTTTGTCATCTCGCCAACTGTCAATCACTGTCGATGTCCCAGCAGGCCAGAGGGACACAGAGTGTTGTTTCCTTTCTTCCCCCACAGCAGCGTCCATACAGCTCCCCCCCCCCCAGTCCCTGTCCAGCCTCCTCCTGCTTCAGTCTTATTATCTCTCTCTCTCTCTCTTTGTAGAAAAGAGTTGTGTTCTTGTGGCGTTTCAAAGGCTCATCTAAATCTTTTCAAGGCAGAGTTTCGCTTAGGTCAGACAATTTTTCCCTTTTGCCTCCGAGATTTTATGTGTGTTTTGTGTTGTGAGATAAATCCTTCAACCTACCCAGGCGGAAACAGCTTTGTCCTGGTAGGAAAAGAGCTTTTATTGATGGGAGTGTTTGTCGTTCCTGAACAGCTGGGACACGGAACTGTCTGTGTCTGTTTCATTGTTGTTTATGCCTCCCTGGTTGGAATTTGAATTTATAAATGAGAAAAGTAGGATCACGTTTACACAGTGAAGGGGAAATGATGTGATTATCTCATATACATGGCTCAAGTGTGACATTACCTCCTTCAGTGGCTGACCTTGCTCAGCAGTCATTAGGCAGGGCGGCGTGGGTGGAGACGAGTGTCAGGGCTGATGTGTGACAGAAGTGGAGCAGCAAAAGTGAAAGTCTACAAGACGGGAGTGAGACCTGCTGTGATGTACGGCTTGGAGACAGTAGCACTGTCTAAAAGATAGGAGGCGCTGGAGCTGGAGGTGGCAGAGCTGAAGATGCTGAGATTTTGATTGGGAGTGACCAGGATGGACAGGGATAGAAATGTGCATATTGGAAATAAAGTAAGAGAGTTAAGGTTGAGATGGTTTGGTCACGTGCAGAGGAGGGATAGTGATTATGTCAGACAAAGGATGTTGAAGATGGAGCTGCCAGGGGAGGAGGAAATGAGGAAGACCAGGACAGAGAAGGTTCATGGATGAGGAGGACATGAGGACAGTTATTCTGTGTTTTCATCACGGTATGGATCGGTTCGGAATGGTAAAGCCCTGGGTCAGGCTTGTGTTTCAACTGAGAACAGTACCTTTACTTGGTAGGCCGGGTGTGGGCTGAGCGTGATGGCTGCGTGGCGTGACATGGAGCCAGTGTAGCTCCATCCTCACTGTACCTTACCGATTTACTCTGGTACCCCAAGGGAAGGGTGCCAAAGAATCAAATGGTTGGGGCTGGTTATTTTGGTATTATTCCAAATGAAAATGCAGAGCAGAGCCGCTGCTCCTTCGCATTGAGAGGAGCCAGATGAGGTGGCTCGGGCATCTGGTTAGGACGCCTCCCTGGTGAGGCGTTCCGGGCACGTTCCACTGGGAGGAGGCCCCGGGGACGACCCAGGACTCTCTGGAGAGACTATGTCTCTCGGCTGGTATGGGAACGCCTCAGGATTCTCCCAGAAGAGCTGGACGAAGTGGCTGGGGAGAGGGAAACGTGGGCTTCTTAAGCTTAAGCTGGTGCCTCGCGACCTGACCTCGGAAAAGCGGTAGAAGATGGAGGGATGGATGGAAATGCAAAGAAATATGTACTGTACTGTACTGTACTGTACCAAACTGAACTGTTCCACTTGGTGAGAAAATGGCTTTGGTGTAATAGAAGAGGACACAAGGGATTGGGCAAGATGGAGTCAGATGATTCTTCTGTGACGGCCCCTAAAGGCAGAAGCTGAAAGAAGAAGAATATTATTAAGTTTATTGAATTAGGACAGCACACATTAGTTAACCAATCTGCAGAAAACATTGATGTAAATATGAATTAGTGCAAATGCTAAATTACGTCCTTAAGGCTTTAGACTTTGCACAGAACATCACACAATAAAACTCATAAACATTACTGAAGAAATGGATGCAGTTTAATAGCAATGAAGCTACCTAGAATATACTGTTAAAATTTATAATTAGGGGCCACATGGTGGAATAGTGGCTTGCACTGTTGCGTTGCAGCAAAAAGTCCCAGGCTGGCGTTCCAAACAAGGGCGTCTCTACATGGAGGCTGTATGTTCTCTGTGGGTTTTCTTCCACAGACCAAAAACATGCAGAGGTCAACTGGACACTGGACACTCTACACCGACCGTCGGTGTGAATGTGAGAGTGAGTGGTTTCAAGTCTCTGTGTGAAGGACCGGTGACCTGTTCAGGGTGTACCTGACCTTTCACCCTGTGACTCTCTTGTGAAGGATTAAGTAGTGTAGACAGTGAATGGATGTATAATAAGGTCCTGGGAACGGGCATCCGATTAGAGAGTGTGTTACATATGAGAGCATGACTGGTTTATTTACAGCCTGCGTTTTAGGGTTTTTGTGAAGGTTAAATCGTTTTCACAGTCACAGATATGACCTGGGAGTTTATTCCATGAATGTGAGTCTCTGATGGACACAACCCTGGTACATTACAGTCTGTCTTCTCTAGTGCTCTGACATTTAAGCCATTATTATTTTCTTCTGTGTGAAATCATTTAATGGTGGTGGGGAAAAGCCATTTAAAATCTCAAACCTTAACCAGACAAAGATCTGACACGTGGTGATGTCTATACTTGCACGGGTTGCATAGGTTTCCTCTCCAGAATTTTGACTGCTTTGTGCTTTAAATTTCTTGCCCTTGTATGTGACCAGGTTGTCTCACAGTAAGTTATGTGAGAAAATGTCATTGTATGCATGTAACAATATATAGCTGCTGATTATGTGGTTCGACAAGGTGTTAAATGATTGAAATTTGACCACCACCGATGAGTTTATGAGAGGAGGGAGTCGCAACATGGTCAGCAGATGGGACAAACATCTCTGTGTGTGGGTGTGTGTGTGTATAAATAAAATTGTCACTTTATTAGGTACACAGGAGGCCTCATAAAGTGTCAGATGTGGCAGCAGGTGTGGTCTGTCTGCAGAGTGCAACAGAGGGGCAGAACTTGAAGTGGATGGAACTACAAGTGATTTAGATGACCCCCCCCCCCCCCCCCTATAGTCCCAGCTCTTCTCTTGTTAGATGCCCCCCCCCCCCCCCCACTATAGTCCCAGCTCTTCTCTTGCAGTCTGGGACACTGTGACCTAACCCTGACTCTAACCTCTCCTCTCCTGAGCCTTGGAAAAGTTGCCTTTTCAGGTTGAAACATTGCAGCTTTTAGTTGAACAATTCTTTTTTAATCTTTCATGAATAAAAAAGTACATTACAGATATTTCTGAGAAAAAAATATTTATTCCATTCTCTCCCCCCCCCCCGGATGGAGGTTGTACACAAGGGTAAAAGGTATGAGAGGGGACGACTCACTTCCCCTATCCCAACCCAGACCATAATCCTTTTCAAGTGATTCTGAGCTGCTATTATTGTTATTATAATTTCGTTTTTGTGTGCTTTAGACAACTTGAAGTTCCGCCCCCCTCGAGGACAGCTGGCTGATGGTTAGTTAGTGCATATGAGTTAGTCTTTCCTTTCTCTAATTTCAAAACAGTGTCTGAACTTTTGGCACCAACAAGACACTGCTCTTCCCAGGGAACTGTTGCTCACTGGATATTTTCTCTTTTCAGACCGTTCTCTGTAAACTCTAGACATGCTTGTGCACAGAAATCCCAGTAGAGCAGCAGTTTCCGAAATACTCCATGCCATTTTCCAAGTCTTCTTCATCTTGCCGATGCTCGCTTTTGAGCTTCCACAGTTTGTCTTCAGCATTGAATGCATTACGTTGATGCCTTGTGAGCACGTGATTCGATATTTGCATTAACAAGCACTTTCAGTATCTTGCTGTTTTTAGTAGAGAAAAACCCGTTTTTGCCTCAGGAAGTCATTTAAAACATTTTGATTCATCATCCAGGCCATGAACAATTTAAACCCAAATCACAACGTGGAAAATCAAGCATTAGCCTTTGGCTTGTGGTGCCAAAAAAATTACACAGTGGACTGATTGTGTTGCTTGTCGCAAATCCAGAATAAAAATGTGCCTGAATAGATTGTTTTGCTTTGGGCCTGACAGTGGTTTCATAAATCATTATACTAAATTAGATTAAACAAAGTGTAAAGACACCGGCCAACTGCCTGGCGTCAATTAACACTGCAGTCCATAAAAGCCCTGTGACCAAAATCAGTAATATCTTTAAAAGGGAATGAGTTTTAATGATATGATGAATGCATTATTTCTTCAATTTAAAGGATTAAAAGCGTCAGTAGAAAATCATGAACATTCAAAGTTTGTTCTAAAGTGATAGGAAGCAAGCTGGGCATTGATTTTTCTGCATGGTTGCGTCCATACACACTCATCGCTGCTCTGTATTGACTTCATCAAAACAAGAAGGAGAGACAGCAGAGGGTGAACGATTGGGTCTCAGGTTCCCTCAGATTCATTACCAATAACAACAAGCCTGAGAGGTTGTGGTGATGAGCTCTGTGCACAAACTGTATCGCCAATAAATACATATACGTAAGTAATCGGTTATAGTCTGGATGGGAAACAGTCTTAAAAACCACATTTGAACCACAACATAGTAAAAAAGTCTTCGCACAGTATATTATCTAAATATTGATCATTTCATTACTCTTGATAAAAGAGTTAGTAATAAATATATGATCCCCGTTAGGGAAGTTCATAACCTTTGGTCAGGCTTTAGTGTCATTTAATATTTTAAAGATAGAGCCACCATAGAACATGTTATTGTACAAACTGAGCCAGTTTCAAGGTTGGCTCCAACAAAAAACAATTCCATTGAAGCCAGTCAGCGACTGGTGTGAACTAAAACATGTGGATAATGTTGGAGCTGAGAGTGGATTATTTCGGAGAGATTTCACATCTTCGTGATTCTAAAAAAATATGTGAAATATCCTAAGCCAGGTGATTATGTGTGTCATATTCAGAACTGGAGGAAGTGTCAGGCCGTGTAAACGCCTGTCTTGATGCTGCCTCTGTTTTCCTTGGCCAAGTGGATTCAGCTGAATCCCTTCTTCACTGCTCTTCAAAACCTTAATTCCTAACAAATTCTCAACAGTCACAAATGTAATGTTGAATTTTACATCACTGATGTTAATGCTAGTGTGACATGGTCACCTGTTGGGTTGCAAAGGTACTGCACAATCTATTTTTAGTTAAGAGTTAAATATAGCTGGGGTAAACTTTGACACTTTGGCAAGTTTGACTGAAAAGTATTTGATATACCATGAAATGGTCTGTGTTATTCTGTATCCACAATGAGTGCAGAGAAAACAGTGTTACCCACTCACAGATGTGCTCAAAACAGATGAGTATGTGTTAATTCTTATTTTAATGACTTCTGTCATAGGCAGTCTGTGGAACTGAAACAGGCGCCACCAGATTAGTTGAGACTCTACGTTTACACTGGAACATACACCCATCAGCTGCTTTATTATCAGTACACAGAAGGCCCAATAAAGTGTCAGGAGTGGCATCCAGTGTGGTCTTCCCATCTGTTTCTAGGATTTATGTGTTTTGTGCTGAGAGATGTTTGCTTTTCTAGAATTATTAAGCCAGTTTGGTCATTCTTCTGCAACCTGTGACACTCTTCCACCCAGAGAACTGCTGCTCATGTTGCTGGTCCCTTTTTCGAACCATTCTCCGTGAACTCTAGAGCTGGTTGTGCAGGAAAATTGCAGTACATCTGCAGTTTTGTACTCAAAACCAACAACCGTGCCATATTTATTATCACTTAAAATACCCTTTTTCACCTCTTTCTGATGCTGGGTTTGAACTTCAGAAGCTCATCTTGACCATGTCTATATGGCTAAATGCATGAAGTTGCTGTAATGTGATATGTTAATCAGATGTGTGCATTAAAAGCAGTTGAATAGGTGTATGGCTGTTTCTCTCAGATGATGGGAGATTGCTCTTAATCATGGAACAGTGGCTTCCTTGTCTTTAAAAAAGAAAAGCGCTCGTTTTGATCGAATTGTCATAAAGTTTAAAATATTAAGCGGACGATTTTTAGGATTAAAAACTTGGGTTGAGACATTATAAAGTTTTGTTCTGGCTGTTTTACTCAATGATGCCTTATTGTTATAATAATGACGTCTACTTATTGTAAGTGCTTGACTTAGTCAGCCATTTGAGACATTTTTTTTTTGCAGTATTGCTCTCAAAGGTTCATGCCTACGTATCATGTTGATTTCAAGTGATTACCATTGTTACATGCACTCATTTTTCCAGTCAAGTGGGTGGTGGTGCTCCAAGATCTGGAACTAGACATAAAGTGGTGTTAAAGTTAGTTGAATAGTCATTATGGCGCTATAGTAAATCAAGGCACTGTGCGTTTTACTATTTTTTAAATAAATAAAATGGTGGATTGATTGTTAACATTTGTGCAGGTCTTTTTTTTTTTTCTTTTTTTTTTTGCTTGTGTTAGTGACTGTGTCACCGCTTGATAATGCAAACTGCTCTGGTGAATGTTTAGCTGTGAAGATTCTAGCATTCAGAGGCACCGAGGGGAAGCTTTAAACCTGTAAATAAATGCCTATTAGATTGTAGCCATTCTTTCTGACACAGTGCTCATTTAGTCTGTCTGCTCTACACAACTTTCTCTATGTGTTTCTCAAAATAGCAGTATTTAGATCTCATGTCTGTCTATGACTTTTCCCGCTCTGCACAGGGGAAGCGATTTGTTGTATTTCCAGACAGACGGAGGCGACGGCAACACTGAGCTGGTGAAGCGAGACGACTGCAAACAGGCTCCAGTTTGACTGAAAACACAAAGGCCTTGTTTAGACTGCAGCCCGAATTGGCTTTGTGCACACGTACGATCGCACTCTGATGTTCCTGACCAGCTGTTCGCATTATATATTGCAAAGTGATCCGATCCAATCTGCATGTGTCCATATTGACATTGTCTAGTTTAGTCTTCCATGTGGAATTCTACCGTTACAGGCCACACCCTGAAAAAACAAGTAGTCTGGAAAAAATGAACAAAATAGACCCAAATGTTATCGCTTGATGTTTGTTTCTCAAAACCTGTTTCGCCCCCGTCTGGTGTGTAAAGACCTTTTAGAACAATACGTGTTTACACGTCGGTGTCGCTACATTCACAACACAGAAACAGCTGCAAGATGTGTTCCACACAGCTCTGCCCCTCCAAAGTTCCTGGTAATCTGAAAAGTCCCTAGTCACGAGTCGGTACTAAATTTACCCGGGTAAATCGTTTACCAGGGTAATATTTACCCGGGTAATTTCGGTGAAAATGGGCTGAGGTTTGTTAATTACCCTGGTAAATGAGAAAAGTTCCTCTGGTGGAAAAATTCTACTGCTAAAAAAAAACAACAGCAATTGCTTCTTGTCCCCGGCCACTTTGGTGCTGCCGCTGTATACATACAAACGCTCCCTCAGTCAGGTCTGGGGCCACTCTCACACTGGATTTCATTTAGGCAAACATGTCAGACCGTCCACACACATTTAATATACATTTAATTTAACATAAATTCTTTCTTCACAGTTTCTGAGTCTGCATTTGTTTTGTGTGTTACAAGCACAGCACTTAACCATTCTTATTTCAAAGTAAAAGCGCACAAGAGTTTCAGTTTCCCGATTCCAGGTGTGAGTACAGTATGGAGAGTATTTAATAGCGTCCTTTAAGTTTTCCAGAGGCAAACTGTAGGAGCTGCACAGATGCTCCGCACAGACAGTGCTGCTGCCATCGTGCACCACTTTGACATCCAGTGTGGGAAAAATGTTGCATCATTTCTGTTCAGGAAGACAAAACAGAGGAGGGATTATTAATGATTTATTTATGTTTCCATTTATCTGGGTTTGGGATTGGCACAAGGGGTATACTAGATGTGACCCTCCTGTGGTTGGGGTCAGTTTAGACTGCCCAATTAACAATAAAGAAAGGGGATTGGGTACATCGCTCGGTGGTACCCCAGCCCTTGATCTGGTAGGGACTCGAACCTGTACCCCTCCAGTCATTGGCCAAGTTAAACCGAGCCAGCATAATCGCATCAAAAAGGAATTAAAATAAATAAATAAATAAATAAATACGCAAAAGTTATGTACTGCAGCTTTAACTTCCTCGCTGCCCTGTTTGACTAATGTAAATCTACGCTTCACATAAGGAGCCTCCATCAACTGAATATGGATCAAAGCACAGTGGGATAAACAGGTGGGCGACAACAAGTAAATAAAGGTGATGCCAATGGAGCGTGCTAATTCATGCATTTATTAGACACGCTCAACCCTCTCCTGGCCCAGTGGTGCCATCGATCCCCGACTCCCCGAGGAGTGAGTCATCGCTCTCCTTAAATAATGCACCTCATCCAGGGGCTTAAAGACTCGAGAGCCAAGTAGAGCCCTTCATCCTGATGACAAGGAGAATTTAAAAAAGAGAGACGGCCTAGCGTTGAGCGCTCCTCGCCGGCAGACTCTCGAGGAGCAAAGTGAGCCGCTCTGTGCCCACACTTTGTGTAATCAGGCTCATCGATGTGGGGATGGAGGATGCTGTTGACATGCACAGAAGAACTGACTGAGACAGGAGACACTGGGAAACGGGTGAGGTTGCTTTGCAGTGTGACAGACCCTGCAGAGAAATGGACATCATCATCATAAATGATGTTTCAAAAAAGAAACATTTTCTTATTTCTTTCATGTAAACAGCAACAGTCACAGAAACGAACCTGCTCATGAAAACGTTTCAAGGCCGATTGGTGTAACTTGAGAAACACAGAAAAATGCTCACAGTAAGGTACACAGTGATTCATAGCAGCACCTTTATTACTGTATGAACAGCCACAAATAGACAAAAAACTGTATAAAATGCCAATAATGAAGTGTCATTGAGAGTTGCACATTGCCCTGTTTAGTGCAAACTGCATGTTTGTTATGTCTGTTAATATTACATAAATAGGCTTATAACAGAAGAGCATTTCTGTACCTGTGGATATACATTTTTTTTACTATTAGAAAGGCAACAAAGTGAATGAAATCAAAAGAAGGAACAAATTTGTATCATTTTCACCCCAAGAGTACAGATGCACATATTCTTTTTAAAATGTAAAAAAAAAGAACACGAAAAGTTATTTACATTATCACAGCATGTTTTATGTGTATGTTTGCAATTTAACAACATGAATTCACTATTTATGAATTTGCATTTTTTATGTAAAAATGTAATGGACAAAGCTATGAAGACTTCATTGACCTTTCCGTTCCAGGTCAAATTTTTAATTTTAATTTTTCAACCTTTGATGACATCACTTGCTTAGAGTGCCTGGGGGAAAAAAAAGTTAAATAAACTGTTGATTAATGTGCTCAATAGAAAAGTTTTGTTTTCCATGTGATGCCAATATCAGGGTTGGTCACTCATTGTGGCCTGTAGTTCTGTATGTGTTGCCATTACAGATTGCTGATTGGTTAGTTGATGAACTCTAGGTGATGGAAAGTTGCCACAAAATGGCGGCGAGGCCCCCGAACAACGCCATTTTAAGAGCTTGTGAACTGTGAACGCACCTCAGTATCTGAGAGTGTTTGAAACTGGACATTGTGGCTTTAGCCGTATAACCATTTCATTTTTTCAGTTTTACCAGAATTTCTATTCAGATATTTATTTCTGTTTTTTTTTTCATGGGGTTTCCATCGAAATGAATCGATAAATTAACCATTTATCAAGTTTTAGTGTCACACTAAGCACTCTGGGGCTGTCGTCGCTAATGTCTGCATACTAACATTCTCTAATTAGCACTAAACACAAAGTGCTGCTGTGCCTGAATGGAATCACATTAGTTTTACAGGTTCTTTGGTCATAAAAAAAAGCAAAGTGGGCCGAGAGGAAAAAATCTTAAAAGGTTCAGCAAAAGTGCAAGGATTCAGCCTCTGTAGGACCATGGAACACTAAGCTTAATTAGGTACAATAATAATAGGTATAGTAAATAGGTAAGTTATGAATTAGCATTTTAATATTGAGATATACGAATCTGGACCAAAGTGGAACAAAACTGACATTTATTTTACTATTTCTTTTTTCTTCGGCATATACACCCTGTTTATATTTAATAAACAAGCAAAACAAACGACCATCACTACAAAATATTTTAATTCTAAAAAAAATCAACATGCTGGTTCAGTTTGACACTGTTTTAAATTGCAATAATCCACTCAATCTTCATTCTCAACCTCGTCGTTTAACTGTACATTCAAGCTCCTGCATCCATGGCGACCACAAATTACTTATAATTTAAGGGAGGGAGTCTGAACAAACTGACACTTTCATTGTCCTTTCTGCCCTTTTTTTTTCCCTCAACTTCTAACTTTCACTCCAAACGCTGCTTTTAGCTGCTTTTAATGAGCAGAGTAAAGTTCTCCGCCAAATTACAGTGACTTTTTCTTTCTTTTCTTTCTTTTTTTCTTCGCTGGAGCAAATTATTACAACGTTCTGTTAAACTCGAGGAAAGACTCCACAGCAGTGGCTCTCTCAGGAAGGCAGAGCTGGAAGAACAAGCCCGCAGACGCGCTCTTTTGTTTTCATGAGCTCTCATTAGTTTATTGTCTCTCACGCAGAAGCAGAAGCTCAAAAGACAAGATGTTATCTTATACTGTACGACGTCTCTGCGATCATAAATATAAAATGCCGAATATGTGGAGTCCTGTGAAGATCAAAGCCGATGCTCAGAGCGGAGCAGTGCTGCCATGTACAACACCAGGCTCTATTTAGCCGAGCTGCTGCTGGAGTGACTCTATTTTCATCACAAATCGCGGCTCATGAATCCAGCGAGATTCCCAAAACAATAAAGGTGCCGAAATCGTTAGAGCTGTTCACCTTACCCTGTTTTTCTCACTTGTGAGGCAAAGTCTTTTTATTTCAAAAGCACTTAAGGAGAAGACGACTGTTCACCTACATAAAAGGAATAATATTTAGTTAAACTCGTATATATATATATATATATATATCTTTTGCCACCATTAGATTATTTTTTTTAGCAATGCTTTAATGACCATGCTGTACAATTATTTCTCAATAACTTTATTAGAACATATAATGGAAATATGGAGAAACACATATGCAGTTTGAAACTAACATCTTTTTCAGAAAAAACAAACAAACAACAAAAATGCTTCTATAATATCAAATATTTAGTGTGAGCTACATTTCCACTTGAACAATAACACAACCATGGCTCTTTAAAACCTGGAATGGAACCCTAATGTTATCGGTCAAACCTGTGTTTCTCCTACTATTTCATGCCAACAAATAGCTGCTGTGAAAAAGGTCTATTATACCTGGTTTACTCCAGACATGTTGGAGCATTACATACACATGTTGCACAAGTTCAACTCACTGACAGGTCGATCATATAGTAGAAAACTGACTTTTAGTCACATCTTTTCAATCTAAACGCCAACGATCACAAAAGTGACATAAAAACAACAAAGCTGCTGGTGGCCTAAGACTTATGCACAGCGCTGTATGTATGATGCACATTCTGTGGAGCTACTGTTAGAAAGTACAGGATGTCTTTCAGCAGTGTTTCCTGAACTTTTTTCTGCAAGCCCTGCCCAAATAGACAGATGAAACATTGTCCCCACACTCCATGACTCTCCTGTGTTTGAGCCAAGCTGCTTTAGAGAGTCAAGGTTTCACCTTTTTTTTATTTTTCCTGCCACACGTTGTTCACATTGTTCTGCGGTTGCCATGGTTGCGAAGGCTTGAACCTTGGCTTAAATGTGTTCTGATAAAAGTTTGCAGCTGTTTTAAATAGAACTAGTTGTTCAGTGTTGTTTGTATATTTGTTTTTTGTTTTTGTTTTTTTTCTTAATTTTATGTGTCTATTATAAAATGGTGATTTTCTGGCCAGGTCTGCCTCAGAAACAATGTTGGCTATTTCAAGTGACTTTTCTGCTTAAACAAACATATTTTTAAATTAAAAAAAAATAGATAGTAAAAATAACTTTTCACCACAGTGTTGATGTCTGTATTGGTTGATTATGCCGCTGAAAAAAATATGTGCAGCACTTTCTGTAAGTGTCCCAGAGTAAAAGCACTCAAGCCTTTTATTTGGACTAAATCTCTAACTCAAAATCTCTTATTTTGAAATAGTCAAAATTCTGGCATTTAGTTAAGTTGACTTAGTTATGACCACTTTCGGAAGCAAACCCTAAAAAAATACAGTTAATGCTTTGCTAGGAGTGCAGTCTTTAACCTGTTCTACACTAAAATTAATGTTAATATGTAGATATTTATCAAATATGGGTAAACCGACAAAACAAGGGTCATTTGTTCCATTCCCACTGCCAGTAGAGGAGTTTTTCCTTTCAGTTTTTAGCTCTGAGTCATGTCTAATGCCACAAATGTGCCGTAAACAATCAAGTCTGTGAAGTTGAAGTCCAACAAATTACTGAAAATATCTTCCTCTCCGGTCTCTCTTTCAAACTTATTGATTTCAAATTGCTGCTTGAACGGTTTGTATAATAACTCCACGCTGGAAAAAAGGTGCAGACTCTGCAACTAAACTACCAAAATAAAGTAAAAGAATGAAATTACACGGGTGTCGTGTTCACGTTCCTGCCAGTCTGAGCCACAGCCAATAAAAACCTGCATCTATAGCAGTCATTTGACCCAGCGGTGGCTGCTGATCCATTTTCATTGCAGAAAAAAAGCCAGCCGGGTCCGGGTTAGCGGCTTTTAAATCAGCGTCATCCTTTTCCCTGCAACACTGCAACTTCTTTTCTTGTGTCTCTAACACTCTGCATCATTCTCCCTGTGTGTGTTTGTGTGTCGTGATGTGTTTAGTGTCCAAACGCTGGAAGGCTGTGAAATCTTCCTCGGCCCGGAGGTGACATACGGTCCTCCGGGCCTGGACCTCTTCTGCCCAGTGGCCATGACCATCCCTCACTGCGCTGAGGTGGACACTGAGAACTGGAACATCCAGCTCAAGAGGAAAACCCAGGACGGCAAATGGGAGGTGAGAGTTGCAGGCTTGTACCTGTCAAGTGCAGTGCAGCCCATCAAGATCTGAACCGTGCTGAGACATGGTGTTTGTCTTCCCTCGCTTGTCTTTCCCCAGAATGGCTCCATTTATTTATTTATTTATTGGTAGCTCAATGTCAGCAGAACTGAGAGGAGACTAAATCCACCAAACTCCACTGTTTCCACAGCTTATGGTTGTTCTACAACCACAGACAGAATAGAAGAAGGTGACGTGGTCCTCTGATGGCACAGCAAACTCCCATTTTGAGGTTTTGCAGTTTGACTGGTGCCACGTCAATTTTTTTGAAAACAAAAGGTCACAGCCATCACTTTTGCTGTCCTTTTGGTGTCGATTGGCCTCTAAATAGTAACATAAATTACAAAATTGACAATATCCTACTGAAACTAGCACGCGAAACTACTAAGTAATCCATCTGTAGCTACAACTGAAGACTTGTTCCTGCAAAATGCATGTATTTAAAAAGTAATTTAGTTTTTCTGCAATCAGTGCACTGGGTCCATGAACAGTTGTTGCTAATTTGGTGCTTTATGTAAATCAGTGTTTGAATGGGAGCAGTTTCTACCCACTGACCACCTGTTTTACTTTAGATGCAAGATAAGAGAGTTACATTCACATGGAAGCACCACCAGCAACGCTGCTGCTGCTGCTGCTGCTGCTGCTGCTGCTGCTGCTGTTTACATGTGTAAAATTACCATTTTCTTAATGTAAATTCAGCAGCTACACCTGGATCAACTGAGGTGGTGATAAATGGCTGCAGCAAACAAAAATGTTTGCTCGCAAGTCAAGCACCATCGTCAAATTATTCTCCTTAAAGGTCCAGTGTGTGAGATTTAGCAACATCCAATGATGAGACTGCAGATTCTAACAATGTGTGTTATGAAACTACGGTGGCCTCCACACACCAGAAAGAATGTTGCTCATCTTTGTGTAATAAGTGTCCACTTAGACAAGTACATTATCTATATATAATCTATATATATATATCTTATATATAACGGCATTACTTGAAAACAATGTAAACGTGCAGTCGACCGATTGTATCATATCTTTCATTTAAGCAATTCTTTAAACATATGGGATGAAAAATGCCAGTTTTGTGTTTGTCAACTGGAAGGTTGTGGGTTGAATTCCTGGCTCTGCCAGCCTACATGTTGACGTGTCCTTAACCCCCCCCCGTTGCTCCTGACGGCTGTGGCAGCGGCGTGTGAACGGGTATAAAAAGGTGTGTGATAGAGAATTCACTGTGGGATTGAACGGGTGTGTGTGAATGGCAAAAACTGTGAACGCAGCTTTGAGAAAAGACTAGACCGTTTTCCATAATTACTAAACACAAAAGACAAAATTCAAAAATTCAAGATTATTTAATTTGTCCCGTGTGGTCTTTTAACACCATTCAATAGAGATATTTGGCATATGTGTAAATATTAGGTGTAGTTATAGCAATATCACACTACTGAGATATGAGGATTTTTGTACGTGCCCACTGAAGTTGTGTTCCCTCCGTAAGGTTTTGCTGCCTCCGTTTTCCCCTCTCTTCTTTATTTATGGGAAAAAGTCCAGTTAGTGAGTGTGACATGTGAGTGCTGAATTATGTGTGAGCCATAAAAGACTGTTGGGGCTTTGTGGTCGAGCTGATTGATCCAGCCTTATGTCCTCTGTTGGTCCAGAGGGTGACATAAGGCCAAATGAAGGTAAGACCGCCGCTGCGGCGAGAGGACTATAAAGAAACAATTATAGCATGTAATGGCCTGGAAGAGACACGGCTGCTGTCAGTCACTGGGGGGGGGGGGGGGGACATGACACGGGGGGGGGGGGGGGGGGGGGGGGGACATGACACGGGGCCGTTAAGACACAGGAAGTATCGATTAGTGGATCAGGAAAAGACGTGACACAGTGAATTTAGACATGAGACGATCAGACGGACAATAATGGAGATTGTTAATCTGCTGACAGCAATTCTCTGTTTCCCTGCATAAGCAGCACCGAACATACACACTCAGTGGCCCTTTTATTAGGTACACATGACGCCAAAGTAGAGTTGCAACCATTGATTGTTAATATTTTCTCAATAAATCAAGTACCTAAACTCAAAAATCAAGTTCTTAGAGTCTTACGTCACAGGAGTTGTTTTTATTGTCAGTTCCATCAGTGAGAACTGAATGTGGAAAAAAATTCTTTTTTAGGTTTTCTTTTGTAAAACGAGCTCAAACTAAAGGAGCTGGTCTGACCGAACACTCTTAAAAGGGCGACTGAACGACTTGGAGGAACAAACTTCTGGATCTAGATGTTTTTAAACAAATTTAACTGCTTTTAATGTCACTAAGCCTACATTTGTTGAGCACTTGCACTTTTTTTTCACTTCTGTTAAGTGTCTTTAGATATCTGTGATGATTGTGGTGCTGTTTTAATGTTGTTGTTTAATTTGTGCTGCTGCCTTCCTTGGCCAGGACACTCTTATAAAAGAGATTCTTAATCTCAGTGAGCTCTTATCCTGGTTAAATAAAGGTTTAATAATAGTTTTAATCAAGTGCATGCAGTCTTCCATTTTGACAGAAGAAGACAACCTGGAAGTAAGACTATATTGAATTGCCACCAGGGGGCGACCCTGCCAGTTGCAAAATTAACTCAGTTTGAATGGAAGTCATTGGGAAACTGAGCTTCTAACTGTCACGTGATTTACAATATCATTAACATTTTTATTAAAAGTTAATGGTCTCAATCACTTGTTTATGCTCCTGTTCAGTGTAACATAAGGTTTACTTTGTAAATTATGTTCCCACTTACAGGAAAATAGACAATAAATCACAGCATGTATGAGTGGACGCCAGTGTGATTGACTGCTGGTGTCGTCCTCAAGACGGTGCTGGTCAAATCTTTTATCTTCTTTAAAACAAACGTTTCTTTGATTCTCATCATTTTCATCACTCTTTCATTACTTAAAGTGTGAACAAGCCCAAACGTAATGTGGATCAAACATAAGGTCACATCTGTAAATAGTTGGTACTGCAACAGTTAATAGCTGATAAGTCAAGTATTTAAGCATTGGCAAGTAAGTGCAACATATTAGCTTCACCCAGGTTACACACGCTGCATAAAAAAAACAAAGAGGAAGATGGTAACCATGGATACACACACACACACACACACACATGGAAATTGCCAGTGCTGGAAAAGAATGTGAGATTTTTTACACAGACTGTAAGCAAAACCATGTGTTTTTACGTGCATGTAGAAATGTGAAGCGGAGGACATTCATGTTTCTAACACAGTGGCTTTGATTGGGTTGTAATACAGTTAAATTCCCAAATTTATTTAGTGTTAAATTCCCTGCAGCACTGCTCTGTTAAAGGCCTACTGGGAAACACACAAACAAACATATTTGTCATTATTGCTGCATGTCAAAAGTTTTCATTACAGGAATTCTTAATTATCCCTAGATTTAGTAGTGAAGCTGCGGTTGCAGTCTTTGTTTTCTCAAACAGGTTTGTACAGAAAATAATTGGTACTATTTTTGTAATTGTAGCGCATGCAGTGTCTTGGCGTTAAATCTCAACTGTGTTCATTAATCTTGTTTTGGGGGGGAAAATAATGGTTATTTTTCATGAAAGTTTACATGTGATATCAACACTATTAATCAGATTTACAGGCTTTGGAACAAAACACCGGGCATCCTCATGCAGCACAGTTAAAACACAAGTCTTTTTGGAATAATAATTCCATTAGCTACACCTCTCCTGTGAAACCTAACACTAAAAAATGATCACACTAAATTCACAGTCTTTGCTGTCATATTTTAACAACTGTAGATGTACAGTATAGGTTTAACAAGAAAAGTATCGTGTAGCTGACGACATGAAATTCCGCCATCTTGGCAGGAAGCCCCTGTGGCGTCTCAGTCGAAGTTAGAAGTCTGGAACTGATGGTCGAATGTAGTTTTTATGAGCATTCACTACTCCGACGACCAACGTAAGAGCTATAAAAGAAAATTAACACACAGAAAACAACGTTTACAAACCTTTCTCATGAGTAATTATGACACCTTTAAGACATTTGACACCTTAAATAATACAATTATGGAAGTACTTTTACTTTTGAAGGGAAATAGACGCTGAAAAGTGGAAATGAACAGAAAACACTTGACAGGGAAGTTAAAGTTAAGTAAAAGTTTAAATGAATGAATAACAAGTGATAACGAGGACTAATGGGAGAGTGCAGAAGACATTAGCGCCAGTCGAAAGGGTAACAAGGGGAAGAGGCCTTCAAAATAAAAGTGTTTAACAACAGAAAATACCAGAGCATGGTAACAGTTACATTAGGAATACAAATTAACATAAAACACAACTTAGGTGTTACTTACATCCCCACTGTTAAAATCCATCTGTGTATATAACCAGAAGCATAAATATCCAGGAATTTGTCAGGCAACTCTTCTCTTCTGCCTGTTTTGCAATTGCAACAACAATTTCCTTTGGGATGATAAAAGTATTCTGATTCTGATTCTCCAGATCCAGAGTAAATGACTTTAATATCTTTTTTATTTTATATTGTGATGTGTTGGCATTCTGCAGAGTCGGTTGTCAGGATACAGACTTGCAATAACGTCTGCTCCAACAGTTTCCGTACGTGTGAGAAGCACTAGGGGGCAGTATAAGAGTCAAGTTCTGTGATATGTTGCTCAGTCTCCGTGGACGTGCTCTGTGAAACCCTTATGTCTTGAAACCTCTACTCTCAACGCTAATATTTGCAGAGGTTTTTCCTGCCAACATGGCGGCGTACACAGACTGAGTCACATGACATCCACAGCTCTGCTGTTTGTAGTTGTATTAAGTTTCCACAAGCACAGAGGCTTCGTGTTGGATTAAAAACCCAACCTGTTCACCAAGAAAAATGTTTGCTATTTTACTTTTCTGAAAAGTATGAGAAATGCTGTATTTGCACATTCTGTACAGGAAAAAAGGAAGAAAAAAAAATTGAATTTGATGTTTTGGCAAACCATATGTGTTATGTCAAATGAAGGACTAAACCCAACTCTCCTGGTTCTTGCTCGTTGTACCACGGCTGGTCTCGAGCTTCCAATCATATCGTATAATCTCCCTCAGCAAACATAAGTTATCCAGTTGTCATGGGAATGTGCTTTTGTTCAACACTTTATCCGCTTCTCATCTTCTGCCAAGGTCGGGAAAATGCCGCCTCAACAAATGTTGTCAGAGTGGAGAGAAAACATTGCAGATTTGCCTGAGTGGAAACAAAATCAAAACAAAAACGACCTCACTGAGCTCAGTGTGAGCGCGTCTGTTTGGGATGTGCATCTCTCCCTTAGAGGAACGTTTGAATCGCTTCTCAGTACGCGGGCTTCGTTCGCGTCGACATGAGGGGAGAGACAGGAGGGAGGAGGCTGAGCGGATGGGAGGACGTGGGGGGGGTGAGGCTGAGCAGACGAGACGGAGGTCGGGTGGAGAACTTTGAACTGTGATGAAGAAGGAAGGAGAGAAGAGGATGAGGCTGAGGAGATAAACAAGCTGTGTTTGGGAGCTTTGGTCTGTAGGGGGCGCTGCATTATGCAGCCCGCTGGAAATTGTTATTAGAAGAAGAATGTCGTTGTGGAGTAGTGAAGAAACAATAGCTGTGTCTTAATCCAGGGTCTGGAGCCTCCCAAGTGTGCAGCCGACGGAGTCGTCGCCTCCTGAACGTGCATCCGATGGAGGAGACGGAAGTCGTGCATGAAGTGTGAAATGAGATGGTCCAGCTGACGGAGGGTGGAATGGGGTGTGCTTTCCTTTTCTTCCTCTCCTAATAAATTCCAGCAGACTGCACACTGAGTGGTTAAATACTGCCCTCCACAGTTCAAAGTCCTGAATCACAGTTCTTCTGCTCCTTGAAGACTGAAAAAACATCCTCAAAAATCTATATATAATGTATATATAATCTAATATATATATATATATATATAATAATCTAATATATATATATATATAATAATCTAATATATATATATATATACACATAATTATATAACTAAATGTATTATTATGTATTATTATTTTTGTTGTACCAGTTTATAAGTTTGGTGATTATTCATTAGTTTTGATGGATCCTCCAGTTAATATTATATTTAAAAAAAAAAGTCATGTAATACTGGAGTAAATGTAGATGACACTGGTGTGTGATGTATCCCAGACTGAGAGACAAACAATTTCCCTTAAATGTTACTAACCTGGAATATGATCTGCAAATGTAACTTATCTCCTCACAGATTTATGATTTGAGCAACAGATACAATTTGTGCAGAAATAAAATATTTCTAAAACAATATTTTAACAACCACATCAGTCAACTAACCGATGCGGTCAACTCTGTTATTAATAATTATTCACAACCGATCATTCAGAACTAACACAGGTTTGACCAGGTCAAATAAACCTGGTTAAGATTCTTAACTCTTCTCTATAATCCCTAAGGAGTAATATCTAAATAATATCAAGAATGTGTTAAAATTACTTAGGAAGTCTTAGTAAGTATTAAATGAAATATACCTAATTATATCATAATTATATATTTTTTATTTTTTTATTTTTATGGCGTTAATTTTATTTATTCTTTTTTGCATTTGTGTTTGGTTTACTATTATCCAGGCTCAACCGAACCTTGTGTTGCTATATATATATATGTATATATATACATATATATATATATATATAAAACAGTACAACCGGTAGAGTTTGAACAGCTTTATTGTCTTTTACTATCCTAGACAGCTGGTATCACTAAAATATAAAACTACACATATTTTTTTGTAAAAAAAAAAACTATAAGAAGTAACTTTAAAATGTACAATTACAAATGTTCTTAAAATGGAGTCTCAAATGTTTAGGTTCCAACACTTTAAAATGTTGTGTCCTTGACCTTATTCCATCCCTCTGACAAGCGGCACAGTCCCCTTTTTGGCAATTTCTTCCTCACCGAGTGCAAGTTGTCAGAACTCCAACGCTGTCCTGTGACCCTGAAGTGTCCTCGACATGCCCCGTTGTGCACACTGTAAACAAGGAAATAGCCCTGAGCAACTTTACACACATGCGTAGACTATTCCTTTGACTTTGCTGTTAAGGCGTATCACTCTCACTGCCTCGGGTTGTGCTGCTCCTCCTTTAGTCCCTTCAATCACACCGTAGTTTGTCTCCCTATTGGTTCCTACTGTTTGCTTAAGCATTTGCACCTTGAAAAGGTACACAGGTTTAAGTCCCACCATTCCACCAAGTCCAAACCATGGTGATTGATTAACCACATAAAATGCAAATCCACTCACAGATGCAATACAATTAAAAACCACTACAAACAATACATACAGCAACGCTGAAAATCATTAAACCACATTTAAAGGTCTAGTGTGTAACATTTAAATGTGTAACATTTAAACGTGCCCATTATGTGTAACGTGCTGCAGAATCGTTTTTGTCCAATTTGCATCTGATGTGTGAGTGACACAGTTTCCAGTTGGCTGCATATTCTCTCCAGAAGAAAAGAGAGGGGGGGGGGGATAATTATTCTCACCACGGCTGAAGTTACTCTCATCGTGAACAGAAGTAGAAGTAGGAGGTGAACTATTCTGTCCTCTATTTCTGAACAGAAGAATAATAATAAAATCCTCACATTGAGTTAGTGTCTTGGTCGCGTGTGAATTTGCCATGTGTTTTGAAATATATTAGTTTACCCAATTAACATGACATTATGTGTCTTTGCGTTGACTTCTGAATTTATTCTAGTCTTATTCCAACTGTCTATTCTCATTAAAATATATTTAGCATCACCAAAAAAAAAAAAAAAAAAAAAAAGTTTTGCAGAAATGTCCATTGGTGTCACATGATCTGGCAACTGGGCTTTTTAAAAGACCTGATTTGAATGTAGCTCGCATGAGTTTGATACCTTATTTATCTTGCATTTTATATAATTTTTTTAAACTGTAGTTGTTGACAGAAGCTTCGGTTTTCCTCATACTGTGTGTTCTTTCTCATCCCATGCCTGTTTGTTTATGATCTCTATCTGCGATGCCGCCTGATGCCTCTGCAGATTAAAAGCCTTGTCGACTTTACCTTAGGTCATCCAGTCAGAGATTAAAGAGCTCTCCCGCCGACATCTTGTTTGCTCGCGGTGGTGTCACTGCCTCCTGCCACAGTGCGTTTCTTTCTCGACCCATGTTTTTCGGTTCACACTTGCATTTCCTTAACCTTGTCGTTGGCAAACGTACAGGGGTTTTCTTTGCCATTCGAAGTGCTTTCTCTTCGGTGGAAGAGAACAAGTGGAATATGAATGAATACAATGAATGTGTCACTTTGAGATTTCCCTTCTAATATTAAAAGGGCACAGTGAAGTTTCCTGCCCCTTGCTTTAAACTGATGACTGACCACCGAGGTCTAAGGAGAGTGTGTGTTCCTGTGTTTGTTACCTCTTTAGGACCAGTAGTCCTCATAGAGACCAAAACCTGGTCCACCTGAGGCAGAACCTAGTTTCTGAGAAACTGCTTTAGTTTGGGGTTAAGATTTGATTGTGGTCATGTTAAGGATTTTTATGTCTTTTAATTTTTGTTTAGGTGCTTTACATGTATCTAGTTGCTCTTTGTGAGCTTCTGTGTCTCTTATTTATTATTCTGTACAGCACTTTGGTCCACTGTGGTTGTTTTAAAGTGCTTTACAAATAAAGTTGGATTGGAAGGTTAAGGTTAGACGTAAACTAGTTCTGACTATTAGGCTGTCCAAATGAATGGAAGTCAATACAGGTGCTAAGAAGAATAGCTGTGCACACCTGTGTGTGTGTGTGTGTTCTTGTACTTGCTGCAGAGTGAGGACGAAAAATCGTATCAACACCTACAAAGTGGGGACATTTTGACAAAGTGAGGACATTATGGCTGGTCCTCACTTTTTTTCACCCCTTAAAAGGGCTTTTTCAGGGTTAAGACCTGGTTTTAGGGTCAGGGTTATAATTGGGTTTAGGTTAGGATTAGGTTAAGAGTTTGGGTTAGGCATCTAGTTGTGATGTTTAAGGTTAGAGTAAGGGGCTGGGGAATGCATTATGTTTATGAGGGTCCTCACTTTGATAGAAGCACAAACGTGTGTGTGTGTGTGCAGTAGTAGCCTATGGAGACAAATTTTGATCCAACCTGTCTTTGTGAGTGTTAGGGTTAGAGATTTTGGTTGGTCCTTACAACTTAAGTAGCATGTATCAAACCCAAGGCCCGGGGGCCACATCTGGCCACAACTATTTTATTTGGCCCATGGTACTATATAACATCTATAACATCTTTTCTGCTCCTCCACTGTGGACTTTGAGAAAATAGAGCCGGAACGCATGGTTTGCAATCAATTTGGATCAGTTCACCTGATTCCAGATGGTCCAGTCCATCTCCACCACCACTGGGGGGGATGTGGGGGAATACATTAACTGATGTACATACTGTATAACTTTAAAACAGTCGTCCAGTGTTGATATTTAGCCCTTCTGATGCACATCTCGTATTTCAAATTTGAATTCTGAATTGTTTCTTTATTTAATCTACAGGCTTGGTTTGTTCTCATTTCCCTATTATTTGAGCTCATCTGGCCCTTGGCTTGGATACAGTTATTAGTTTTGGCTGCCTCTGCAATTCAGTTTGACACCCCTGACTTAAGGGCTTTTCCAGGGTTAAGACTTGCATTAGGTGTTGACACTAGTGTTAGGTAAAGGGTTAGTTTAAGGCATTTAGTTGTGACACCTAAGGTAAGGGTCTATAGGAAATGTATTATGTCTGTGAATGTCCTCATTAGGGATGCTGCACAAACGTGTGTGTGTGTGTGTGTAATGAAAATCCATACTCCCTGCAAATGCATGTTGTCATTAAGGTACTTTTCCTCCCTTTGTCATTAAAATGCACAAACCCACAGAGGACTCTTCAGCACTTACAAGCACAGTATAATATCATTGTCATATTACACTGTGTTAAACTGCTCTTATGGGGATACAGGAATGCATAAAGTAGATAAACATGAAGTGTTTGGAATAGGTAATATAGCAAATGTCTGAATTTAATATGGCTGAACAAAGTGCTAACATTTTGCAATGTACGTTGCATCTCCTTGAGCAACACCAGGTAATTTATTTTAATTTTTTTTATAGCATTTTTCATACAAGGGTTCCACAGTTCAACATGCTTTACAGAGAAACTATTAAAACCGGTTTAAAGCAGAGTAAAGGTGGAGCACACAACAGCAACAACAAAAAGATGTTGATAATAGGACATTGCAGTCAAAACATGGTTTAAAACCGCAGTTAAACCTGTTCTAATTAAATGTTAAAGTAACATGAAACCAACTCTTTAAATTTAACTTATATGTCGCATTATGCCGACACACAGTGAGTTGTCTTTAACACAAATCCTGACACTTTTAGTGTTACTGTCAGAAAGCAAATGATACTGGAAGTCTCGCCTATAATTCCCACAAGTTATGATGGGGGGGGGGGATATGAATAAGGTAGATATATTCTTTAAAATATTTTTAATTTCCTAAAACAGCTGGATGTTGTGGTTCTGAGCAAAGTTAAAGTAAATAGGAAGAAAGGACTGGTCTCTCGACTCTGGCTGTTTCAGTATCAGTTTGATATTATGCAGCAAGACAAAATATAATTAGGAAACGAGCTGAAGGCTGTTATGAAGCGACTCCAGCATGGAGTGAACGTGTCGAGGTTCGATGCCCTGCAGGCCTTGATGACTGCCGGGTAAACACGGCTTTTGTTTGCTGCTCTGCCAGTAAACGTGTGATTATTTGTGGGGGATGAATGTAGCTCCTCGGGCTGCTTTTTTAAGCACGTTGTTTGGTTTTGCAGCTCCTCATTAAATGGTTTAATCACACTTTTTTGTGTGTCGTATCTGCTCCCTTGGATGGGGGTTGCAACACGCTCTGTAAAAAGTTTCACTTTTTGGTGAGGCATGTTGTCCTTGAAATTGAAACAGTGATGTGGCTCTTCCTGAGGTTTCTCCCATTTTTCCCTGTACAAGGGTTTTTTGTGGAGTTTTCTCTCACTTGATGTGAGGGTCTAAGGATAGAGGGCATCACTTGCTCTACTGACTGTGAAGCCCTACGAGGAAAATTGTGTTTGTGATGCTGGGCTATATAAATAAAATTGATTCGACTTGACTGCAGCAGAGTGGGACATGAGCCCAGGAGTTTAATCATACAGAACTAAGAACTAAGAGACCCCCAAAGATTTGGTTCAGTGTAAGGACCCTGCAGGTTGCTTTACCTTGGGCCCCTCAACATCTCTGGTCATCGTTATAGAACTGAGTGGGTTGATGGATGAAAAGACTTGACTGGTGCCAAAAAAGTGCCTTTTTCTTTTGGCTAATGAGCTCACCACATAGTCCTGGAAACCCCTAGACAGTGAGTAGGGAGGAAGAAATGGGTGAGTGATTTGGAGAACATGTCTGAATAATTAGAGGAGGTAATGAAGAGGGAGGACACTCAAGGGAGATAACTACAAACTACAATTTCAACTAAAAAAGTTCAGAACAACAACCTTTCAGAAAACGGCGCCCTAATGCTGCTCACAAGCAAACAGACAAACTGCTTACTTTGTATAGCGTTTTTCAACTGAGGCCAGTGGTACATGCTTCTACGACATCTCGACTGGATTATTGCAGCCCGCAGCTTTATGTGGGCTTAGACCAGTCTTCTGTTAAAAGAGTCCAGCTAGTCCTTTTGACAGGAAAGAAGAAAAGAGACCACATCACATCTGTGCTGCGCTCTCTCCCCTGGCATCCCATTCGTTTTAGTATTGATTTTAAAATTTTATTGGTAGTTTTAAAGGCTCTTAATGGTTTGGCACCATCTTACCTTTCTGAGCTCCTCACTCCTTTCACCCCATCTCGAGCTCTGAGGTCAAATAACAGGCTACTTTTAGCAGTGCCTAGAACCCGACTAAAAGCACGTGGTGATTGAGCCGTTTCTGTTGCAGTCCCCAAACTCTGGAACAATTTACCGGTGGAAATTCAATCTGCCCCCGCCAACCTGGATTTTGTTATTTCACTATTTTACTGTTTTACTTTGTTTTAATTGTTTTATGTTTTAAATCTTGTTGTTACATGCTTTAGCTTTGTAAAGCACTTTCATCAACTGGGTTGTGTGCTAGAAATAAATTTGACTTCAATTGACAAGAATATATATTTTTTTTTTTTTTACATAACAGCTACTAAAACCACATTCTTTTTCTACTATTTTTTCTTTTTTGTTTTTATCCTATTTAACTCTTGTTTGTTGCTGGTTGTTTGTATATGTGCACTTTGAGGGAAGCTTCCCATCATGACAATGACAATGACAAAAGGAATCTTGAATCTTAAGTAAAGGAAAAAGAACACATCCAAAACACAACCGCCTTCACGGTCGCACAAATCTATTGCTTTAAGCTCATGTTGGTGTCGACTCCTTGAAGGTCAAGCATTGCTCTCATGTCCAACAGTGCGTCCACCAGTGCCCGGGTCAGCGGTGCTGCATATTCCCCTTTATCAGTATCCGAATGCATGTAGGACATTAATAATTCAATGTGGTTGTCCTTGATACTGTATGACAAGTGGTATTCGCCAGCTCTTGTAGGTCCAACACATCCCATAACTCCATTCTTGTATGTCATCTAATTTTTAGGAAGGAAAAGGAGATTTCAGTGGTCAGTAATTAATGATGTTTAGTGACATGTATTTCTGTAACAGCTACTGAATCTTCTATGGGACCCAAACAAAAATGTGTCATGTTTAAATACAGACTTTACAGTTAAAAAGTGCTTTAAGAACGTTAATAAACTTTCATAACTTTTCATAACTGCATGTAACAAGAATGTTGTAATTATTTGTGATGGATAAATGATTCATAATAAAGTTTGATTATGTAAAAAAAGCCCTTTTCCCAAACCATTTGGACACTTGCTAAAAATTCAATTATAACTAAAATCTGTAATTTGCTGAATGACTTGAATGTAATGCTGTTCTTGAGCAGATAAGTGGTAAGAGATGAGGATATGAGGTATTTCTTGATACAGTATCAGATAAACTGATTATTTCAAAGCATTTGAAAGCATTTGATTCAGCATTTTTTTTATCATGGTAGCATGACTGTTTCTCATATAAAACTACTTTAGGCCTCAATGTTGACTCACATTCACCAGTGGTTTCTACCGTTGGCCTTTAAACAGAGAGATTCCCCCTGACTCCCTCAATCTTTTAATAATATTAAGTACTATAGATGGCGAAAGACCAACATGCTTTGCAACCTTGCACTGAGAAACATTTTCTTTTGTTACTGTCAGTTCTTTCAAGAAGTTTGGCACAAAATGGTGAACCACGGCTCATCCAAGCTCACAAAGAAGACAACTTTGGTCCTTATCTCATCTGGTACCAATTAGCAAATAGCAATAGCAAAGATGAGGTGGCTGTTGCTTGGCTCACTGAGTGGGTGGATTCTGACCTGAAATGTGATGGTTTAATTCCCGGTGTTTTATATTTTGCATGCTGATGTGTCCTTGGGCCTGACTGTGCCCAAAAGTGTGTGAAAGATGTGTGATTACGAAAAGTGCGACATATAAATGTGGTGGTGTGAATGTGTGTGTGTGAATTGGTGCTAATGGCTGAACTGTCACCTTCCTTAACGCATGCGTCTGTTGCCTATTTCCATTAAAGACACAACATGTGAACGAACCTTAAAGTGTTCTAAGTGGTAAGGCTCAGAAAAGCACATTACGAATAAGAACATTTACGTTTAAATGATTCATGTAGGATAGGACACTATGCTATGCTGCTCAAGTCAGAAAGTATAATAAGGCAATGTTGAAGGGAATATGAATCAATAAATACCTTTTGTTTACAGTTTCATACCCGGAGTCTTACCTGACTTGCCAAAATATGGATGTTAAAGGCTTTACCAGGCCAGATTTTTTCAGGGATGGAGATTTGTTTCTCAACAGCCTGCATCTGAAGGCCCAGTAAGTGTTCCTTTATGAACTGGCCACTCATTGCCTAATTTAAAAAAATGCAAATTAAGTCTTACATACATTTGATTTCTTGTAAAAGCAGCGGGCATTGTCGGTCCATACATGTGTAGCAAAGGTGTTAGTGAATAAGGGAATAACATTGATTATGTTGTAACAATGACACCTAGAGGTGAGTGGAATACATCAGGCAAAAAGTGAGCCATGGGTAGAAGGGACATTAACAGATAGTCGACGTTGCCGATAATACAGCCGACCTTGTACATCACTGGAACATATCTAATGTGCATGAACTTGGTTGGTGTATTTATGGACTATGCACACTCACCTAGGTAGGATAGGTAGCTAGTTAGCTGGCTATTAGGGCTATTAGGGCTTTTAAGATGACAAAATGGGATCTAGTCAATATTAGGGTGGATGGTCACAGTGTTCCAGCAGATTGGTCAAATGTTATAAATTTAAAGTCCAAGATAGTTTTGTATCTTGCATAATCAGGGAACTTCACTGTGATAACAAACCACATCCCCTCAAAGCTAAAACTCTTTGCGGTGCTGTGAATGATAACTCACCATGTCAGAGAATGATTTGTGTACTTTTACAGCTTTCCTCAATAATTCAGCCTTCTCTGAAATCTGTAGTAAACAGAAAAACACAAAAAATGATCACAGCTTATCACATAACGTGTTTTAGTTAGTGTAAATGCTGGTCATAGTAATTTTTTTTTGGCCCCGTTTAAAACTGCGATTAGCATCTGTCCTCAGTGATCCCCTTGCCTGCGAACATCCTTAAGTACGACCGGTCACATGTACGACATCGTCATTCATTTTTGGTCCTGCAATAAACACCCATTGTTAGCATGCACACGTACACACCTGGCACTAAAATGCATCCTGGATGTGTCTCATGTGACCGTGATTGTGATTGGATCTGGCTTTAACTGCCCTTTTTCTAATACACACTGACGCCATGACTGTTTGCAGGAACAAAACGTTTTTAACAAGTCTGATTTATGTCATGCTGTAACATGAAATAAGTGAGCTCATTATGGTGCTTTTGCACTACACAGTTCCAGCATGGCTCAGCACAGCTTGGCACAGCTCAGCACCGCATGACTCAACTTGTTTTGTTTTGCTTTTCCACCAGCAATAGTATCGGCTCTGGTGAGGTTCCATGCGAGCTGAGCTACTATATGTGACTTCTCCACCACCGATTAATCAGAGTGTTGTCACTGGAAGAGGGCAATGTCTGACAAAAGAATCAAACTGAACAATGCCGAACTGTAGGTCAGTTATAAAGATTTAAAAATCCCGAAAATGTGTGTTAACCTCCAACAGTTAACAAGGAAATTCCTAAAATCTCAATATTTAACAGAGGAGTCTGGTGTATTTAGCGACAGCACTGCTGAAAGACGGAGATCGTCCGCCGAGTCACAACCCGTTCAGCCGTATTTCAGTTCAGTGACTGTCAGACGATGTCTGTGTGCCAGTCATGCAGGAAGTAGTGAACAATTCAGTGAACAAATCTTTTTAATCAACCGATTTTAATGATTCAGTGCAAACAAAAGAACTGCTTTGACCGTCACAAGTTTGTGGCTGCAGTTTCGTGCAGCCGTGCTACAAAGACCCCGCCCACACTGAGGAGGTACTATAGTAATGGAAAACGTGCCTGATACCAGACCGAGCAGAGTCAAGCCGTGCCATCCTTGAACTGTGTAGTGGAAAAGCGGCAAAAGATCACAAACTACTCTCTCATTACTATTGTCGCCTAGGAAGCTCAGGCCCTGTCCACGCAGAAATGTAACAAAACCAAAACAGTCTTTTTCTTTGTCATTTTGAACAAGTTGTCCATAAACATGGCATCGTTTCAGAAAATAACTTCATCCACACAAAACCGTCAAATGTTTATGTTGTTGGTTTAATACCGGGTGTCTACAGGGTCTTTAGGTCCATGAAGTGATCAGAAACTAAAGTTAAAATATTTTGCTCATTCATCTGAGATAATTGGAGAGGTGCATGTGTCAAACCTTTGTTTTGGGATCATCAAAAGCCTTGACAAAGGCAACGGAGGCAGTTGAAGTTGAACTGATTGTAGCAAGGCGGCCCAGTCTGAACATACGCAGGGAGGCAGATTCCATCAGAACACAGCACTGCTGGTACATCCTATCAACGATGACAGCAACATGTTCTCAGCAAACATGATATTTTCACATGCAGAGGTTTGTATGATTTGCTACAAACGACAATCAGCAAAAAATCCTGCCTACAACAACAGATGATTGCCACGTGAATTTTCAGCCTCTCACCTGTAGTAGGCCAGCTGTAAAGCTATTTGAACGAAGCCATCAGGACTCATCTTAAAGAACTTAATGGCATTTTTTCCAAAGTGCTCAAACATTGTTCTCTCCATTTCCAGGTTTTGGATCAGTCTGCAGAGTGGATTGGAGAAAGGTCTTGATACATAAAGTTTTCTTGGAAAGTTTGACAGATTAAACTTGATGTTCTGTCCATGTTTGTCCCAAAGCCACCTACACATGGTCTGACACAGACCATTGTAACTCTTTATCTTAACTTTAAACTACCCTCACTTGTCAATGTGCTGCTTTGCCTCTTCAATGTCCTTCTTTATCTCGGGTGTGATGTTGAAGTGTAGTTTCTGTGGCATGGGCAAAGGCAAAGCCTGAGTTGTCTGTAGCTTTTTCCTGTTTCCACACACAAGATAAAGACATTAGTACACAATAAAACGTTGTTAGGTTCTAACCAAATTGATGAATAGACTTCATTCTTCTTCATAAGAAATGATGTTACGCACAGAAATCTGAAATACTTGCAGCAGCAAAGTAGGGGAGGGCTGGAGACAGACAATGTTTGTGAGGTGGAAGAAAGTATTTTTGGTGATATGACTGATGTGTTGTTTGAAAGAGGAAGGTTTAGATGGAGCCAAAACAGTAAAGCTATCAGTGAAGCCATCAATGCTGACGTCACGTGTAAACATGGTATAAATGATGCTGTTTGTCTGTTTGTTTTTTCACTGTTTACTTTGTTTGTATTGGATTTGGCTGAAACACTGAAAGTCCCAGTATTTTGTGCCTCGGGAATTTCACCCAAATTCCACCACTGGCATAGTGCTGAGGAGATAATATATATATCCCTTTAAATTATATACATTTTCCACCACTGGCGTAGTGCTGAGGAGATAATATACATATCCCTTTAAATTATATACATTCTGAATATTAAACATGGGTATAAATTTGGAATAAATGTGCTCTTGGATCGAAAATTATAGCAACACATTTTGATATCTCGAAAGTACATAATATGTAAATATGCTGTTGGTAGTTTAGTAGCTCTCTGAGCCCATCCCCAAGGGGTCAGCACATCTTGAGTAATGAAGAAGACTTGGTTTTTGAACTTCGATCAAATATGCTGTACCCAAACCTAAAGAATCACATTTTTTCTTGGTCGACTTACATGTGTTCCATAGCATAGCCAATTATCTCATTGCGAACAGTTCCATCGCTAGCGGCATGTAAAGAGTTAATACCACATCTTCCGTCCTCTGCAATAATTACCTGACAAAAAGAGAAGACAAAAAACAAGCGTAAGTGTTACACCTAACTCTGTCTTTGCCTTTGTGCACTCATTCCGGTCTGAGTTGCGGGGGCAGTCTCATCAGGGAAGCCAAGACACTCATCTCCCTGGTCACCTCCACCAAGGCACCTTTCAGGACAGTTGAGAGCTGTGATCTCTTCAGCATGTTCTGATATTGCTTCTTCTGTATTGACATGCCCAAAACACCTCCCCAGGGAAGCATCCTCACCAATAACTGAACCAAATCAGCTGGCTCTTCTCAATGTAGAGCACCAGTGGCTCCATTTTAAACCTGTCCTGGATGTCGGAGCTCTTCACTCACCCTAAGATGGAAACTCATCTTGGAAACTCACAATCTTAGTTTTCCTTCATTAACATAATGGTAGGTGAAGGTTGGAAGTGAGAGTAGGTTATAACATCTACATATGCCGCTGCTTAGATCTTGTCTGTCCATTCCCCACCCCAGTTTCCCCTCATCCGTGAACATGACCTTGCGTTACTGGATCAACTCCTCTGCTTGCTGGCTGAAGTGGAGGTATTGTTCCAGCTCAGAACCATTACCTCAGATTTAGAGGTGCTGATCCTCATCCCAGCCACTTCACACTCAGCTGCAAACTGTCCCAGCATGAGCTGAAGATCACTGTTGGATGATGCCAGCAGGACCACATAATCTGCAAGAAGCAAAGATGGGATCTTGAGGCAAACAAACCTGATGGCCTCCACTACTTGGATGAACCTTAAAATTCTGTCCATAAAAATGATAAAAGGTATGTCCAACCCCATTAGGGGACAAATCTAGCTTACCAAACTTTAACTTCCACAATAGAGGAATGGCCATCTCATTGAGCCCAGCATATCCCCACAGGAAATCATGAGGGACTAGTTATTGTAAGCTCTTTTTAAGACTATGTCTACTTTTTATATAAGATTACATCTGAGAATACCAGAAATAATATGCTTTCAAATACTGTGGTACTCAAAGAAGAAGATCAGGGCAATGCAACCCATCATACAAACAGTTAGAAAGATGGATGGATGAACAGGCAGACAAACAGAACCGTGGGGTGACCAAAAATGGATATAGGGGAGACAAGCAATAAAGCAATAAATGTCGGCTTCACAGAAAAATGTATTGCTGTATTGGATGAGGACATTGGGTTAACAAAGATACAAACATTAGGTTAACAAAGAAAATAAAAAAGCAACAAAATAGAGAAATGCTGGCGTCACATATCACCTGAATCCCTTTGTCAAACCAACGGTTTCCACTGTTGTACTGGCTGCCTCCTCCGTGCAGCATGTGGTGAGTAACACTGTTGCAGTACATGTCATCAGGCACTGGGGGCATCGCTCTATCCAAACACACCGTGAAGATACTGCTTTCAATAGCTGACAGGGATTCTTTGTTGGTCTCATCTAGACACACACAAGGACACGCACAGAGTAAATAAGTTAGCTTTGTGTACACTGACAACAAATCAATTACACAATTGTGTATAACTGATACCCCCCCCCCACCTCCTTTACATTGTCAAAATGGTAATTCAAGGAGGAAAAAGACCTGTCTCCTGGACAGACTGTCTGTTTTTAGGTTAGTAGTGCAGTGCCGTTACGTGTTCTCTTGCATTTTTTATCCAAACCAAGTTGGCACGGCTCACACTGGTGCCCTTAGGTTACCTGCCAAGGCTGCAAGTGACCAGTTGGGCAATTATGCAATCAACACATGTTCTTTGGATTTATAGGTAGATACAATATGTTTGATGTGCAGGTGGGCTGTCTTGCAGCCTTCTGACAATACCAGGTCACTTTTCCTTGGCCTTTCAACATGTCAATCTGCAGAACAGAACATGTTGTAAGTTGGACTTGCATGAGAAGAGAGTTGTGCTCACCCTTCATGAGGTTCAAGTAGGTTTTGCCCCAGATGTCGCGGTGCTGTGTGGTGAGGATGCCCACAGGCTCCACGTCGGTCTGTGACGATGAGTTGCAAATCGTCTCCAGCTGAACGCAGAGTTG
>JAFBJR010000344.1:1919123-1985504 GCA_016785285.1 Brachirus orientalis
ATTTTCAGGATGTGTTCCAATAAAGTGACTGAGAAATAATTGTACAGGATGGTCATTATAGCACTGCTAAAACAATAAATCTAACGGTGGTCTAAGACTTATGCACAGTACTTTATGTAACTTTCATTATCTCAACTTTAAACTACCCTCACATGTCATTGTGCTGCTTTGCCTCTTCAATGTCCTTCTTTATCTCAGGTGTGATGTTGAAGTGTAGTTTCTGTGGCATGGGCAAAGGCCAAGCCTCCATGGAAGACTGAGTTGCCTGTAGCTTTTTCCTGTTTCCACACACAAGATAAAGATATTAGTACACCACAAAAATCTATATGGTTCAGAACAATCTGACCAACCGTGCTTAATAAGAATAGACTTCTCATAGAGAGTTTGACTGAAATTTATACCAAGGTACGCAGGTGTAATGGCGATGTCATCTACAAAACATGGTGCTTTTTCAAGTTGAATTTGATTGGACGCCACATCTGTGGTGAAACTCGGATGACACCTCAGATGTAGTATGTTATGTTTTATTCAGAAACTTGACCCAGCTGCCTCCATTGGCATAGTGGTGAGGAGATAATGAGTGAATTTTCATTTTTGAGGTAAACGATTTCTTAAAGTTACATTACGGACACTCTGGAGATTAAACCTTAGAATAAATAAGGGATTGAATTTCTCTATATGAATGCCCACATATGGATCAGTGATGATGATGATGATACAAGTGACGATGATGTGCTTATAAACAATAATGAAGAAGAACAACACATTAAAAAAGCCACACCAAAAGAATCCCATTCATGCACAGTCGACTTACATGTGTGCCATAGCATGGAAAATTATCTCATTACGGACTGTCCCGTCACAACCAGCATGTGAGGAGTTCAGACCAAAACTTCCATCCTCTGCAATAATTACCTGACGAAAAGAAAAAACACAAAACAAGCATACAGTAAGTATTACATCCAAGCTCCCCATCAGTCTGTCTTTGTCTTCATCCTCTAATCTGGGTCCAGGCTGTGAGAGCATGCCCTAGTATTGCTGTGGTGTCTCCCCTGTTATTGGCTTGGCTACCTCCCCATGCAGGTAACTGGGAAGCATCCTCACCAGGTGCCTGAACAAAATCAGCTGGCTTTCAATGCAGAGGATTTCCTTGGAGCCTGGCCACCCTTTTAGGAGGAGCCTTAGAGGAAATAATCCTCATCCCATCTACTCAACTGCAAACTGTCCCAGCATGAGCTAAGGTTCACTATTTGATGACATCATCAGGACCATGTCATCGGCAAACAGCAAAGATGAAATCCTGAGCCCACCAAAGCTGATGCCCTCCGCTACTTGGCTGCACCTAGAAATTCTGTCCAGATAAATTATGACCAGAACCGATGAAAAAGGGCTGCCCTGTTAAAGTCCCACCCCAATAAAGAACAAGTCTGACTTAACAAACCGTAACTCCATCAATACAGAGGTTAAATGGTCCATTACATTTGGACATGTCCTCAGTACTGCTGGAGTAACTCCCCACAGGAAACTCAGAGCGACTTATCATCGTAAGCTTTTTCCAGATCCAAAAAACATGATGAGGTCAACGGCTGCATTGTACGTCTTAGATACAAGGTTCAACCAACAAATGGATTTTCCTTGCACTGGTGTAGATCATCCCTGGAAGGCTGAGGGTTGTGATCCCCTTGCAGTTGGACCACTTTCCTCTTTTTATTGTAATTATAATTGTTATATATTGGGATGAGTAAGTTCTCCATAGTTTTGTGCTGCGCAGCTAATGTAACACCAGCGGTCTTTCTTCTAGGGTTTTGTGTCAAGAGATAACAGCAAGCCACCATGTTTGACAAGGACATTAGCTAACAAAGATAAGAAGGTTAGGTTAAGAAAGACAACAAGTAAGAAAACATTTTTAAAAAGCAAAAATAATATAGAAATTCTGGCGTCGCATATCACCTGAAGCCCTTTGTCAAACCAACGGTTTCCACTGTTGTACTGGCTGCCTCCTCCGTGCAGCATGTGGTGAGTAACACTGTTGCAGTACATGTCATCAGGCACTGGGGGCATCGCTCTATCCAAACACACCGTGAAGATACTGCTTTCAATAGCTGACAGGGATTCTTTGTTGGTCTCATCTAGACACACACAAGGACACGCACAGAGTAAATAAGTTAGCTTTGTGTACACTGACAACAAATCAATTACACAATTGTGTATAACTGATACCCCCCCCCCACCTCCTTTACATTGTCAAAATGGTAATTCAAGGAGGAAAAAGACCTGTCTCCTGGACAGACTGTCTGTTTTTAGGTTAGTAGTGCAGTGCCGTTACCTGTTCTCTTGCATTTTTTATCCAAACCAAGTTGGCACGGCTCACACTGGTGCCCTTAGGTTACCTGCCAAGGCTGCAAGTGACCAGTTGGGCAATTATGCAATCAACACATGTTCTTTGGATTTATAGGTAGATACAATATGTTTGATGTGCAGGTGGGCTGTCTTGCAGCCTTCTGACAATACAAAGTCACTTTTGTGGACAAATCAAGGACAAGCACCAAGAGTAAATCATAGCTTATTTAAAATATATATTTTGCTCAGACAACAAGCAGACATCAGTTATACAAATGCATTAAAGTGACACCCCCAACACCAATCAAGTGATTGTCAAATTACAATTAAAAGAGGAACAAAAGACCTGTCTCCAGGACAGACAATCTGTGTTTGACAGTAGCTATTGTATTGTTTGATGTAGCAGCATCCTGACAATACCAGGTCACTTTTCCTTGGCCTTTCAACATGTCAATCTGCAGAACAGAACATGTTGTAAGTTGGACTTGCATGAGAAGAGAGTTGTGCTCACCCTTCATGAGGTTCAAGTAGGTTTTGCCCCAGATGTCGCGGTGCTGTGTGGTGAGGATGCCCACAGGCTCCACGTCGGTCTGTGACGATGAGTTGCAAATCGTCTCCAGCTGAACGCAGAGTTGGTCAACTGTCAGCGGAGTCCCATCACTGTTGTACACCTCCAGCACAAAGAACTGAATTCCAGGAGAAACACATGAGAGGAGAAAGACTTGATTAGGACAGACTGGCAAAGATCCACAATGACCCATCCCTGGTCATTTTCTAAAGAAAAATCTTCGAAATCCATTTGATCATAAAGATTTTTGAATATCTAGTCACTCTTCCAAATTTCTTCCCATTAGCACCAATGGGGGACGTTACAGTTCCTCATATTTGACTTGGACCCGTGATGAGGAGTCACTCACCTGGCAGTTGTAAACCACAGTTATGTGTTTTGGAGGGTTGGAGCTCTTGCCATAGAAGACCAATGAGTCTGTCTTCAGACCAGGCCTACAACAGGTTGACATCACCTGCTCATACTGCTTCATACACAGTGGCTTCCCCCTCATGTAGTCAACTGGTAGTGTCTCACTGTAAAGCATATAGTCATTAATACCTACTGAAAGTGTGTTGTCTGTCTGTGTTTTGTAACATTGTTACAGCTGAAAGAAAATCGCCCATGCAGTAATTGTCCAATAGGAGGCTCTTACCAATTTGCTTAGTTAAATCCAGTTGGCTACTTTTTGGGGGCAAAGCAGTGTAGAATAAAATGTAACTGTAAAAACTGAAAAGCTGCACTCACTTGTCAATCTTTGCCTTTACGTGCAACAGAGCAACTATAAACTCAGCAGCAAACCTGAAAAAAAGAGAGGTTGTTCATTTTAATATGAAACAGAAACACTTACATTGGTTTTAGAGAGAACAACACATTAATACTTAACTGGCCCTTTGCTGACTGCAAAATCCACAAATCTGTTGATCTGTACTCTGCATAATCAACATAACTATTCATATGGTAATCAAGACAGTGAGCGCCAACCCATGATTATACTGATACAAGAGGGTGTGTGTGTGCTTGTATTTGTTACCTCTTTAGGCCCTTTTCATGTCACAAACACTGACCTTGTCAGGACCAGTAGTCCTCATGGAGACCAAAACCTGGTCCTAATGAGGCACAACCTCATTTCTGAGGAACTGGTTAAGTTTAGGGCTACGTTTTGAATTGTTGTTAGGTTAAGCTTATGGTTATGGTTAAACTTTTATGGGTTTTGGCCAAGGTTTTGACTGTCCAAATGAACGGCAGTCAGTGCAGTGTCCTAAGAAGAGCTGCACAAACCTATATACATGTGTGTGTGTGTGTCTGTGTCTGCATGTGTGTGGGTGCAAATGCGTGCTCACCTTATTTGTTCATGTTTGTCCCTGAAGTTCTTTCGGGGAAGGACTTGTCCAGTATTTTTTAAAATCGCTGCAGGTTGGCGGTCTCTCAGATATTCAGACAGATTACTATAATCTGTTAACTAGAAACAGTTACACTCAGTGTCACATATACATGCCGTATATACTGTATGTTTATGTAACAAAACAGACCAGTTCATGAAATGGAAAGAAGTGACAAAGAAACCCTTTGATTACGCTTTTGCTTCATGGCTGCTCTATTTTGAGAAACACCAATGGTGGAACTTTCTCTATGGCTTTAAAGTAGTATGATTAGTATTATTCTCATTTATAGAATTCTCATTTGTAGAATTCTCAGGTACAGAAGCTCAGGTCGAGATGGTTTGGTCATGTGCAGAGGAGGGATAGTGATTACAGTATATTGGACTAAGAGTGCAGAAGGAAAAGAGGAAAACCACAGAGAAAGAGAGAAACATGAGGACAGAAGGGGGGACACAAGGCAGAGTACAGGATGGTCTGCTGTGCTAAACCCCTAAAGGGAGAAGCCGAAAGAGGAAGAAGACAAAATCAGTAATGTCCCCCATTTAAATTTTCATTTTTACACTGATGATGATGCATTAGTTTATAATTCAACATCCACCTCCTACCTGGCTTTCTCCCAGCTGCAGCTCGTTTTTTAATACTCTACAGTAACACTCACAGTTAAAGCTGATTTAAACTGAGACAAAACTAAGCTTGGGTAGTTTGCAACTTCAAAATAAAAGTCACAGAATGTGCTATGGATCGCCATTTTTCAGAGTCTGTATCTCAATACAAATATCGGTGATTCTTTTTTGATGAGTTTCTTAACTTTACTCCTCACATCTTACTTCAAAGTATCTGTTTGATATTGTTGAACTGTGTGTGTTTTGTCAGTATCGCACACACCTGCACCACATCACACACTCACACACATGCAGAGAGAGGGACAGAAACAAGGAAATAAACAGTCGTACATACGTTGGTATGTTGGTTCCATTTCAGTGGAACACATTTATGTGAAGCTGTAGGATCCAGATCTGGAGTTTTTAGTTTGACTGATTGCACATTTGGTCATAATGTGATTTTATATTTTATATCCTGTATCCCATATTTTTGAATAGTTGTGACCCAAACCTACAGTATATGGACTTTACTGCTGCCAGGACACTTGCAAAACAGAGTTTCAATCCTGATCATTCATTTTCTGGTTAAATTAAATAAAGAAATACCTGCCAGTTAGTAGTGTAAAGCCATACCAGTGCGACACCGTGTATCTTGCCAATAAGTTCCACAAAGACTATTGCAACACACTGAACAAAGAGCAAAAATGGAAGACAGCCATTATTCCACCTTCTTTCTTCTTGGCATGTGGTTGTATTGTGTGTCACAAGAGGAAGACAAGTTTTGACTGAATGAAAGCTGCAGGCTGCACAGAAAAGAAACATTTTTACCGATATATGATGATACTTCTTTGACACTTTAACAGACTGCTTGGCTCAGTGTTTCCCACAGACTGGGCTGTGGGAGACTTTCTTGGATGTTCCCAAACAAGTTTCTTTGTGTATATGCTTAAAATAATAATATTATTAATAATAATAATAATTTCCCAGGCATTTCTTGGAAATGTTTCATTTACCAGTTTATTAACATTAGGTGTTACAGATATGGCTTTAAGTTTGTTGCTACTGTCATTAGGATTTATGATGTGATTGTGTTCACAAAGTGCGTCCCCATATAGAAAGTTAGGGAAACCCTGTATGATCTGGACCACTGAGCTTGTGTTGCGTTCCATTTACATCAGAAGTCCGACTTGAAATTGACGTCACCCCTGAATTCACTGCGTTCCAGTTGAGGTGGGAAATGTGAATAATCTCGGGCTTGTCACTGTTAGCAAACTCTGCACAGCAGTCCAATTTAATGGCACCTGAAATGAGCTACGCCTGAAGCTCGACTTTCAATGTGCGTCGGAACACATCGAGTGACATTGCAGATGCTGCTTTGTCAATTCATAAATAGAACTCATTATACCCAGTTTCTGCACTAAAAAAGAAAATGAACTAGACCGAACCATAATTATATCAAATGCCATGTCTCGGTAACTGTACAGTAGATACAGTAGCAGTTGTTGCAGTAAGAAACTCACCCAGTTCTCAGTATTCCGCGCTCTCTTTTCCAGGCCGTCCTGTAGCTTCTCTCCAACCCCGCCTTTTCTCAGAAACTCAGTCACCAGCTTTTTGGTCTCGTTTAGCTCATCCATCCCCACGATGGGCTCCAGGATTTTGAGGTAGCGCTCGAAGGTCTGCTCCAGTGGAGGAACAGGCAGACGGGGCAGTCTGTCCTGCTGAGAAATGCCTCTGCCACCAACCGTAGTTATTGGTTTCAGCCTGTGACTGAGAATCACCAGGTTACGAGGCTTCACTGTCCCCACCTTTGCCTGAGAAAAACAAGAATGGACTAAAATACATAATTACAAATATAAGTGCAAAAAAGTTAATGTCAAAATGTATGGTTAGTGTATCATTTTCACTTAAAAGATAGTTATACTATACTACACCTGTGCAGTGCAGTTCTTTAGTCAAATAATTTTCTTTTCTCCTTTTTTATTTAGACAACTACACTGTTTGGGTTAATTTGTCAACACCGATGATATCATCTATTATTTCAGTGTGTTTCACTATTTACACTTTAAACAAAATGACAGATTTGTTACTTACCAAAGTTCTGCTGCAAAATCCGAACATTGTGCTTTTAGAAAAATTAGCCGAGACGTTGAAACGGAGAATAGAAATGCTGGCAGATATGAAAAGGAAAATACTCTGGACTGCCTGAGACTGCCTGTTAGCTCTATTAAACTTGTCAAACTTGTTTAATGCTGTTTGATTCTCTGTGTCCCCATGTGACTAGCATTGTCTAAACGTGTGCGACTCAGATGTGTCGGAACACAAGAATGTTTTCACATGATTATTGGCTGAATGAATATTTAATCTACAATGTATGTATTTTCCAAAAGGTGTGAACATTGTCCTTTTTGGGACTCAACATTAGCATACCGTGCCAGAGTAGAGGTACAAGTTACAACAGGAGGGAAACAACATCATTAAAAAAAACCAACAGTAAGGCAAACCAGTTTTATGTCTGGAGAACTTTTCATACACAGGTAGATACAAGGTGGATACAGGTAGATACATGGAGACAAAATTGTAAGAAATCAATACAAGGGTAAAAATTACAATCAGTAACAAAAAAGAAGGGATCACTGATTTTTTTTTTTTTTTTTTCCTAAAACTTTTAGGGCTCCATTTCTGTTGCTTTTTGGTGAATCCCCGTGTCCTTCCTGCATCTATACATCATTAAAGTTTCAAAACAAACACTTCAGGCACCTGTGTGAACGGAGGGCGTCACTGTTTACCTGAGCTCTGCCAAGCTGATCTGAAAAGTAAATCTGACGTGAAGTGAATCCTCCCCAGCAGCAGCTCTTCCTGCTCCTGCTCCGGAGCAGAGGGTGGAGCGTCTTTATTTGAACTACTGGTTCTGTTGTTGGCTGTTAAGAAAACAACACGAGGCACTTCATAAGCCGCCTTCTTGAAGACTCAGATGGAGATCTTCTGCAACTCTTCAGCAAAAGATTCTGGGTCCTTCAAACCCAGAAGGACCCAGAACGTGATCTGATAACCTCCTCAAACGCCAGGAAGTGTTTGAGGACACACGGGGAGAAACTCCATGCAGGAAGGCACTTGTTCAGAGATGGCAAGAGGGATAACCACTAGACCAACTGTGTGGCCCGGTTTTGACACAGCGTGGCTTTTGCACCATAAATACAACATGTTTCTCAGTAACTTACATGTTTGGTTCAAAAAGACCATTCTATCGGACCTTTAAGTGAACAGTTTGAGTAACAAGTGTGTGAGTGAATGGTTGTTTTTTCTCTGTGTTGCAAACCTCTTGGAGAATAAAGCAGTAGATGATGAATGACTGAATGAATGGACAGTGTGAACAATGTTCAGAAAGTAAAAAGGAATAAAAATACTCAGTACAAAAATGCTATAAAAGTAATTCAATAAATAAATAGCAAAATAAGATAGGATACAAAATAAGTACAGAAATATATATATATACTGTATATATATATAATATAGATATTTAAAAAAATTAATAAATATTGCACATATATAACAAATGACTAAGTGAAACATTTTTTACAGTTGAAGAACTGTTGAATTATTATTATGATTGAATTGTTTAGATTAAAGCATAATCAAATAAAATAGCTTTTAGGCTGGTCACTAGGCTGAGTCGTGGCTAAAAGCTAAAGCTTAAAGACCTAAACCAGTTTAAAATTGTTCCGCAGAAACAGATCCAGTTTTCCACAATGCTGCACTGAGATCTAAAAGCAGTAGAATCAGAAATAAAACTGAAGACATTTAAAACCTTTATAATATCTATCTCTGCTGTTGGTGCAAAGCTCTGATTGAAATTTGTTAAAACATTCGTTCTGATTTAAAATGTGAATTGTCTGAATAAAACTTAGCAGTGCCTTATTTAGAGTACTGTGCAAAAGTTTCAGAAATGTGTGAAAAAAATGCTATAAAGTAAGAAAGCACAGTCCACAAATTTAATTTCTAACCGTTTATTATTATTATTATTATTATTAAAATCTAAATCAAATTATAATATTTGGCGTGACCACGCTTTGCCTCCAAAACTACGTCAACTCTTCTAGATAACACTTGCACACAGTTTTTGAAGGAACACGGCAGGTACGTTGTTCCAGACATCTTGGAGAACTGACCACAGATCTGAGGTGTGTTTAGGATCGTTATCCATTTGCAGACGCCATCCTCTTTTTAACTTTTATTATAGATGGCGTTATCTTTGCTTCCAGAATTTGTTGGAATATACAGTAATTGAATCCATTCTTCTGTGAAATGTTCCCTGTGCCACTGGGTGCAGTACCACCCCAAAAGCATGAGCAATCCATCCCCATGCTTAACAGTTGGACTGATGTTCTTTTCATGAAATTCTGTGCCCTTTGTTCTCCAAACATACCTTTGCTTATTCCAGCCAAAATGTTCTATTTTAACCTCATCGGTCCACAGGACTTGTTTCCAACAGCTGGACAGTGTACCACAACTCCAGTGTCTGCCGAATCTTCCTGGAGGTCTCTTGCAGTCAAACGGGGGATCTGACTTGCTTTTTTAACAATCCTACGGGCAGTTCTCTATGATATTTTTCTTGGTCTTGGTCTTCCAGACCTTGTTTTGATTTCCACTGTTCCTTTTAACTGCCTTTTTCTTAATTAAATTCTGAACAGAGGAATTTGGTACCTGAAAATGCTCTGCTATCTTCTTATAGCCTTCTCGAGCTTTGTGGGCATCAATCATTTTTAGTTTGCTGATTGTTGGGACAAGGTCAGGGGAGTCTGGGTATTTATAAAGCTTTGTTTCAAAGGTGTTAACTATGCAGGATGCCCAAACCTTTGCCATGGCCCTTTTTTTCCTTTTCTGTCTTGCTGCAGAATGAATTTGGGGCCAATCACAACACCACCCTGATGAAACTGCATGATGGATAAGTACAGTATCTGCTTGTATTTTTTAGCATTAAAGACACCACGACTCCCCAACTACAACTGCAGAAATGCAGCCCTAAACTTGTAAGGAAGCTCCAACATGCTTAACTGTTGCTTATTGTTGACACTCATTATGGCACCACTTTCCAGCAAACAAACAACCTTCTGCTACAGCCAGATATTTCACATTTTGGGTCGTTACTCCTGAAGCACCTGCTGACATCTTCCTGCATCCCAGTTCTTATGTTTTTGTGCATAGGTGAGTTGCTTGCCCTTGTTTCCATGTCAGTGATTTGGCATTTTGGTTGCAGTTCTTGCATGAAGACTACTCCAGACGAATCCTTTTACCATGGGCCCCCGTCTCTGGTCATCATTCTTTAATAGTTTGTTGGCTTGCCAGTAATTATACAATTTGGGATGGATGGATGGATGGACGGATGGACGAACTTGAGCTATTGTTTTAAGCTTGTCTTGACGCTGACTGTTTGGACATCAAGCATCATCCTCATGTCCAACAGTGCATCCACCAAAGCCTGGGTCAGTTGTGCAGCAGTTTTTCCTTTGCTCGTACTGGTGAACATTAATAAGTCAATGTGGTTGTCTTGGATACCATATAACAAGTGGTATTCGCCAGGTTTCGTAGGTCCAACGCATGCCATCACTCCATTCTTGTACGTGAACTAATTATTAAGAACAAAGGGGAGATTTTAGCATTTTGCGGTTAATGGTTCCTTGACATGTGTTTCTATAACAGATACCGAATATTCTGACTGACAGAAACAAGCATTTGCAGCATGTGGTTTTCACTCGCTGAGAACTTCTCACTACAAAGTCATGTTATAAGAAGATGCCCTTAGGAAATTTTAATATTTTCTTTACCCTTAATTCAAAAAATGCTTCAGGAATGCTCTTTCATAACTATATGTAAAAAGAATGGCATACACATGTGAATGCTCCTTCCACTGCTTACAATGGCCAACGAGACTAGAAAAGCACTATATAAATACAGACTATTCACTTTTTACGTTGATTCTTGTAGGATAGGACACTAAGATATACGTTATAATCCTGAAGTAGAAAAACATACAATGTAATTATGTAGTGCTAAAGAGAATTTGAATAAGCACCATTTGCAGGGTACACTACATATGATTATTTCACGTCACAATTTTTTTACTTTTTTCTTACCTGACTTGTAGAAATGTGGAAGTTATAGGCTTTATCAAGAAGCAAGAGTTTTTCAGGGAAGGAGATTTTTTTCTCAGCAGCCTGCATCTTAAGACCCAGAAAGTGTTCTCTAATGGTGTGGCCACTCATTGCCTGATGGAAAAAAGTGATGGCAAAATGAGTCTTCTAATCCAAATTCTTCTAATCTTCTAATCTGTTTACTCTAACTTTCCACTCATCGAAACATATTTGGGTGTATCCACGTCTTATAACAAATGCATTTGTTTTTTCTTGCAAACACAGTATATACCTCACTATTGGTGTGTAGTAGTCGACAAAACCTCCAAAATTGGCTTTCTATGAAAACCTTTCAACTGGACAAAATAGCAAAAACGCTTACACAGAGACTTTAAAACAGGGACAACATAAAACGGTTGTGATTAGCCACTGAGTAATTTTCTGATTCAGTAATCTACAACTTGTTGAAATCAAAATTGTTATCATCTGCAGCCATTAACAACACTGGTCAGCCTCCACTGTATATTATGCACTGTTCATGGGGAGTGAAGGCTGACCAATGTTGTTCCCTAAAGATTATTGCCGCACAATATCTGCAAGTGATAATCAGAGCTGGACCATGGAGAAATGGAACTTTTTTTCACAGAAATTAAATTCCCTGGTGGCAGCGGGACAATACTGCAACACTGCCACACTGCAAAAACAATTCAAGTTTTGTTTGTGGATCACAACATTTTTTTAAGGTTGTTGAACTCGGTCTCCAAATTCTCTAGATCTCAGTCCAGTGAAGCTGTGGGATGTAGTGGAAAAGCAAATCCAATGAGGCCCACCTTGCAGATTAAAGGTCTTAAATGATTTGTTACAGACAGCATGGTGCCAGATACCACGTCATACCTTCAAAGGTATTGTGGAGTCCTTGTCTCAATATTATCAATATTAAGTTGGGTGTTCATAGTGTTCCAGCTGATTCATCAATAATAATAATGTAATAAACTCAGTCCAAGGCAGGTTTGTATCTTGAATATCAGAGAAACCTAAGTGTGATAATAAACTACATCTAATCAAAGCTGAGGCTCTTAGTTGTGACGTGAATGATAACTCACCATGTCAGAGAAAGATTTGTGTGTTTGTATGGCTTTCACCATTAGATCTGCTTTCTCTGAACTCTGAAAAAAAAACAAAAAAAGAATGTTACAACTCATTCCATGTAGTGTTTTAGTGAGAGTAATTGCTGGTCATAATAGTAATAGTATAGTATTTTTTTTTATCCCAATTTAAACCTGGTATTAACATGTGTCCTCAATGATCCCCTTAATGCCCCTTGATTGTTCACACCTGGCATTAAAATGCATTCTGGATGTGTGTCGCATTGGGAGACCCGTTCTTAACCCAATCTGCATGTGCATTGGTTCAATCAGGACAGATATTAATGTCTTCATAACATCATAACTGCAGTTACGTATCTGCAGTTACGCTGAGCTGCAAGGGAAGGTCTTGTTGACCATATTGATTGGAATTTAGAGTAGCCAGTAGCACAGCAGTGACACAGCAGGACAACATGGATGAACACATAAGACTTTGTAGTTCAGAACTTTTCACCACCACTGTTGTCTGTGGTGTCAACAACCTCAAAAATCCAATAAGAATATTGGTTAAAAAAAAAAACACTCTCTCTCTTTAATCACATGTGATCGACATGTGATTAAAGCACTAAAATACTGATTTTGATGTTATTGAGACTTTAATACCAGGTCTAAAAAAAGATCATTTGGTCTATGAAATTATTTGAAATTGAAAATTGAAATTTCATGGATCTATAAAATATTTATAAAAACATGAGATGTGTTCGTCAAACCTCTATTTTGGGATCGTCAAATGCCTTGACAAAGGCAACGGAGGCAGTTGAAGTTGAATTGATTGCGGCAATGCGGCCCAGTCTGAACAAACGCAGGGAGGCGGCTTCAAACACGACAGAGCACTGCTGGTACATCCTAAAGAAAAAAACACGGTATTCTAACATGCAGAGCTCCAGACTCCTGCCAACAAAGACAAATAAACACTTTATGCATTTTTAGCCTCTCACCTGTAGTAGGCCAGCTGTAAAGCCATTTGTAGGAAACTATCGGGACTCATCTTAAGGGCCTTAATGGTATTTTTTCCAAAGTGGTCAAACATTGTTCTGTCCATATCCAGGCTTTGGACCAGCCTGTAGAAGGAATGGGAGAAATTTGCCAACATTTTTTTAGATACTTTTACACAGGTATGTGCGTTGTGTTCACTAATGCACTAAGAATGTGTCCACATACATCCCCAAACCATCTCTGGGTTTGGGGATGCATGTGGAATGGGTTTTTGTGTGACTGGGAGCTGAAACCATATTCAGGACACAGTTGGTGTGTTCAGACCGGTACTTAGCCCTGCCCACTTGTGATTGGACCACTTGTTTATACCAAGTCTGAACAGCATCTACGGTACTGTGCAAAAGTCTTAGGCCACCACCAGCTTTGATGTTTTTATGTTTTATGTCAGTTTTGTGATCGTTGGCGATGTGACTGTATACTATATGATCAACCTGTCAGTGAGTTGAACATGTGCAACATGTGTATGTAATGCTCCAACATGTCTTGAGTAAACCAGGTATAATAGACCTTTTTCACAGCAGCTATTTGTTGGCATGAAATAGTAGGAGAAACAATGGTCATTATAGCACTGCTAAAACAATAAATCTAACGGTGGTCTAAGACTTATGCACAGTACTTTATGTAACTTTCATTATCTCAACTTTAAACTACCCTCACATGTCATTGTGCTGCTTTGCCTCTTCAATGTCCTTCTTTATCTCAGGTGTGATGTTGAAGTGTAGTTTCTGTGGCATGGGCAAAGGCCAAGCCTCCATGGAAGACTGAGTTGCCTGTAGCTTTTTCCTGTTTCCACACACAAGATAAAGATATTAGTACACCACAAAAATCTATATGGTTCAGAACAATCTGACCAACCGTGCTTAATAAGAATAGACTTCTCATAGAGAGTTTGACTGAAATTTATACCAAGGTACGCAGGTGTAATGGCGATGTCATCTACAAAACATGGTGCTTTTTCAAGTTGAATTTGATTGGACGCCACATCTGTGGTGAAACTCGGATGACACCTCAGATGTAGTATGTTATGTTTTATTCAGAAACTTGACCCAGCTGCCTCCATTGGCATAGTGGTGAGGAGATAATGAGTGAATTTTCATTTTTGAGGTAAACGATTTCTTAAAGTTACATTACGGACACTCTGGAGATTAAACCTTAGAATAAATAAGGGATTGAATTTCTCTATATGAATGCCCACATATGGATCAGTGATGATGATGATGATACAAGTGACGATGATGTGCTTATAAACAATAATGAAGAAGAACAACACATTAAAAAAGCCACACCAAAAGAATCCCATTCATGCACAGTCGACTTACATGTGTGCCATAGCATGGAAAATTATCTCATTACGGACTGTCCCGTCACAACTAGCATGTGAGGAGTTCAGACCAAAACTTCCATCCTCTGCAATAATTACCTGACGAAAAGAAAAAACACAAAACAAGCATAAGTATTACATCCAAGCTCCCCATCAGTCTGTCTTTGTCTTCATCCTCTAATCTGGGTCCAGGCTGTGAGAGCATGCCCTAGTATTGCTGTGGTGTCTCCCCTGTTATTGGCTTGGCTACCTCCCCATGCAGGTAACTGGGAAGCATCCTCACCAGGTGCCTGAACAAAATCAGCTGGCTTTCAATGCAGAGGATTTCCTTGGAGCCTGGCCACCCTTTTAGGAGGAGCCTTAGAGGAAATAATCCTCATCCCATCTACTCAACTGCAAACTGTCCCAGCATGAGCTAAGGTTCACTATTTGATGACATCATCAGGACCATGTCATCGGCAAACAGCAAAGATGAAATCCTGAGCCCACCAAAGCTGATGCCCTCCGCTACTTGGCTGCACCTAGAAATTCTGTCCAGATAAATTATGACCAGAACCGATGAAAAAGGGCTGCCCTGTTAAAGTCCCACCCCAATAAAGAACAAGTCTGACTTAACAAACCGTAACTCCATCAATACAGAGGTTAAATGGTCCATTACATTTGGACATGTCCTCAGTACTGCTGGAGTAACTCCCCACAGGAAACTCAGAGCGACTTATCATCGTAAGCTTTTTCCAGATCCAAAAAACATGATGAGGTCAACGGCTGCATTGTACGTCTTAGATACAAGGTTCAACCAACAAATGGATTTTCCTTGCACTGGTGTAGATCATCCCTGGAAGGCTGAGGGTTGTGATCCCATTGCAGTTGGACCACTTTCCTCTTTTTATTGTAATTATAATTATTATATATTGGGATGAGTAAGTTCTCCATAGTTTTGTGCTGCGCAGCTAATGTAACACCAGCGGTCTTTCTTCTAGGGTTTTGTGTCAAGAGATAACAGCAAGCCACCATGTTTGACAAGGACATTAGCTAACAAAGATAAGAAGGTTAGGTTAAGAAAGACAACAAGTAAGAAAACATTTTTAAAAAGCAAAAATAATATAGAAATTCTGGCGTCGCATATCACCTGAAGCCCTTTGTCAAACCAACGGTTTCCACTGTTGTACTGGCTGCCTCCTCCGTGCAGCATGTGGTGAGTAACACTGTTGCAGTACATGTCATCAGGCACTGGGGGCATCGCTCTATCCAAACACACCGTGAAGATACTGCTTTCAATAGCTGACAGGGATTCTTTGTTGGTCTCATCTAGACACACACAAGGACACGCACAGAGTAAATAAGTTAGCTTTGTGTACACTGACAACAAATCAATTACACAATTGTGTATAACTGATACCCCCCCCCCACCTCCTTTACATTGTCAAAATGGTAATTCAAGGAGGAAAAAGACCTGTCTCCTGGACAGACTGTCTGTTTTTAGGTTAGTAGTGCAGTGCCGTTACGTGTTCTCTTGCATTTTTTATCCAAACCAAGTTGGCACGGCTCACACTGGTGCCCTTAGGTTACCTGCCAAGGCTGCAAGTGACCAGTTGGGCAATTATGCAATCAACACATGTTCTTTGGATTTATAGGTAGATGCAATATGTTTGATGTGCAGGTGGGCTGTCTTGCAGCCTTCTGACAATACCAGGTCACTTTTCCTTGCTTAATGAACATGTTGTTGTTTGTAAGTTGGACTTGCATGAGAAGAGAGTTGTGCTCACCCTTCATGAGGTTCAAGTAGGTTTTGCCCCAGATGTCGCGGTGCTGTGTGGTGAGGATGCCCACAGGCTCCACGTCGGTCTGTGACGATGAGTTGCAAATCGTCTCCAGCTGAACGCAGAGTTGATCAACTGTCAGCGGAGTCCCATCACTGTTGTACACCTCCAGCACAAAGAACTGAATTCCAGGAGAAACACATGAGAGGAGAAAGACTTGATTAAGACAGACTGCATGCTGATACATTCATTTATGACCTCATTTGGTCATAAAGGTTTTTGAATATCTAGACATTATTCCAAATTTCTTCCCATTAGCACCAATGGGGAACGTTACAATTCTCTGTCATTACATTATTGCCAAGACCGTTCCTAATATTTGACTTGGACCAGTGATTCACTGGTCCAAGTCACTCACCTGGCAGTTGTGAACCACAGTGATGTGTTTTGGAGGGTTGGAGCTCTTGCCATAGAAGACCAATGAGTCTGTCTTCAGACCAGGGACACGGCAGGTTGACATCACCTGCTCATACTGCTTCATACACAGTGGCTTCCCCCTCATGTAGTCAACTGGTAGTGTCTCACTGTAAAGCACATTGTCATTAATACCCACGGAAAGTGTGTTGTCTGTCTGTGTTTTGTAATTTGACTCTATTTAGGACATTTCTGGACAACACCCTTGATACAAGGGTCAGACTATAGCTAGTACTACCATAGTCAGCTGATACTGCACGCTCTCCTCGCTCAGGCTAAATATTTTCATTTGAAGAATGTTTTTCAAGTAAGAGCAACCTGTCAATGGGAAGATAATTATCTTTGTTTGCTTAGTTTCAGACTGAAGACACGGTGAAATTGACAACTGATGCTTGAGTTGCGGCCATTTTCAAATGTCTGCATTTCTGTCCGTTCAGACTTAAATGGATCCCTGTAGTTTTCTAAGAAAAACTGAGCATTTTCACACATCTTGGTAACAATTAACAATAACGTTAGTATAACGATTGACTAAGGATTAGGTCAGGGGTGTCATAATGATTTTAGTTCAGGGACCACATACAGTGAAATTTGATCTCAAGTGAGCCGGACCAGTAAAATAATAGCATAATAACCTATTAGTTTCCCTGTGTTTTACATTCATTGAGGTATATATTATGAAGAACCTGAGAAAAATAAGTTGACCATTTATACATGTGCATTACAATTTACAGATCACAGTGGATTTACAAAGATACAAAACAATTTGTCACAGGAATCTGGACCTGAAAAATATAGTATTTCACATAATTCATCCTGTGGGCCAGATTGGACCCTCTGGTGGGCCGGTTCTGGCCTGCAGGCCGTATATTTAGCACCCCTGTATTAGGTAATCATGAAGTAATCATTACTGCTAATGACTAACTGAATAATTTAAACCACCACTTCCACATTTCCTGTCCACAGACAGGTATGTATCCGTTTCCTTCATTTCCATTCATACTTAAGTGAATGGAAATGAAGGAATACCATTGATTCTAATATCAACTTTGACTTGGGAAAATTGACTGATGGTTCAGTGACTCGTTATTCCTTTTTGTCTATAAGCCATTTTATACCACAAATGATTAAAACAAATTTGTACATGTCTGGAAAGGAAAAAGCTCAGTACTCACCTCTCAATCATTGTCTTCACATTCAATAGAGCCCGAGTAAACTCAGCAGCAAGCCTAAAAAAAGAGAGGTTTATTTGTTTTCCTGTGAAACAGGAAAACAAATAAACCTCATCATTGTAAGACCAACACATTCATACATCTTTTCCCTTCGTTTATGATTTGAATTGTGGTCAGTTTAAGGTTAGGGTTAGGCATTAAGCTATTAGGGTTAAGGTGTGTAGCTGGTATTCCTTACGTTGTGGGGACCTAAATCTGTTTACACAGTCACATTATGGGAACCTGTCTTCCTTATGGGGACAAATCAAATCAAGACATAATGTAAACTACCCCATTTTAAGTTGAAGTTAGGGTCAGTTAGGCTGAGGTTAGGGTTAGGTTAAGGTTAGTGTCAGGGTTATGGTTAGAGTACTAGTAATTATGGTTAAAGTTAGAGTAAGTCTCCAGGAAATGAATGTAAGTCAAAGAAATGTCCTCTGAAGTCATGGAAACCAAACTGTGTGTGTGTGTGTGTGTGTGTGTGTGTGCGTGTGTGTGTGCGTGTGTGTGTGTGTGTGTGTTCACCTTATTTGTTCATGCTTATGCCTGAAGTTCATTCGGGGAAGTACTTGTCCAGTATTTGAAAAAATCACCACAGGGTCCCGGTTGTTCAGATATACAGACTGAATATAATAATCTGTCAACTATAAACACATATAGTGTATAAATACATAATGAAAGAGGCCAAAATTGTTCATTAAATTAAAACAAGTGATTGAGAAAGTCCCTCAGTTGTGTTTAGAAGCCTACCCAATTCTCAGTATCACATGCTCTCTTCTCCAGGCCATCCTGTAGCTTCTCTCCCACCCCGCCTTCGTCCAGAAACTCAGTCACCAGCTTCTTTGTGTTGTTTAGTTCATCCATATCCACAATGGGCTCCAGGATTTTGAGGTAGCGCTCACAGGTCTGCTTCAGAGAAGGAACAGGCAGACGGGGAAGTCTGTCCTGCTGAGAAATGCCTCTGCCACCAACCGTAGTTATTGGTTTCAGCCAGTGACTGAGAATCGGCAGGTTACGAGGCTTCACTGTCCCCACCTTTGCCTGAGAAATACAAGAATGGACTAAAATACATAATTACATATACAAAAAAGTTAATGTCAAAATGTTTGGTTAGTGTATCATTTTCACTTAAAAGATAATTATACTGTCTTTTTACCTAATCCCCTGTGGGAGAGAACATGCAAAGTCCCTGGAATCCTAACCAGGGACTTCTTGATAGCCACTGCACCACTGTATGACTGTATGTAAGGTTGTGTTTTTGTAGACTAGCAAAGTCTGGAATTGAACCCAAAGCCTCTAGTTAAAAGGCAAGTTTCTTTACCACAGAGCACAGTCACACACACAATGCTGAGCGGATGAAGAAAACCAGGGTTGAAGCGAGTTGACTGTGACCGAGTCATCTGTGACCGAGGCTTTTGGTTTAGTCCAGTTCATCCTTTACACTATAAAAATTAAACAGAATCTATAATTACTTACCAAAGTTCTGCTGCAAAGTCCCAACATTGCTCTTCTGATTTGTCCTTTGAAATGGGAGGAGGACATAATGGCAGGTATTTAAAGGAAAAGCCCCCGAGCTTGGTAAAGAATTTGACTGAAATGCTGCCGGGTCTCAAAAACCTGTTACACTTGTAAATGCTGTTCAGTGAGTGTCCCCACAAGGTTGTTATTGCATGTTTGAGCCTCGTGTGTAGGAACATCCCCAGGTATCATTATCCAGAATTTTCGGCAAAGTATTTTATGACAATATTTGTCTTTGCTTAAGGTGTAAACATTTTCCTTAAATGGACTCAATATTTGCATACAGTGACGGAGTAGACATACGAGTTGTGCACACAACAAGAGGGAAACATCATCGCACTACCAGTAAGGCAGTGTAGGGCAGATTCGAGCTGCTGCACAGAAACATTTGAAAGCAACACGGAGATGGAATTGTAAGTGTCGAAAAGAGTGTGAAAGAAATGGAAAAAGATTAATCAGGTAGTAAAAGTAATTTATTAGATAAATTATTTAATTAAATAAATAGAAGGAAGTACAGTAAAAATGCAGTGATGTAATACAATACAGATAAAATGAATATACATGACATGATAAAAATAAATAAATAAATCTCAAGAGTATAAAAAAGCAAAGTGTTTGTTTTTGCTAATAGTTGGCTCATTTTTTTGGGAGTCTGACAACAGCCCTATAATCTACCACACAAGATAAACAAGAGCACTGAGGGAGCGGAGACCTTTTTTTAACCTGTGTTTTAAAAACCAGCACCTGAAATCTTCATCCACTAGATCCAGGAGACTTTTCTTTACCTTCTTATAGCTAGCTATTACCATCCATACACATATAAACTAAATAGAGTTGCGAGTCGAATCAACGGCTCCTTTAAATGAACGATGAGAACCGAGTTGCAGTTGCGAGCCGCGTATTTCCCAGCTATTCTTTTTATATACAAATTGTCCTTGCTGTCTTCATGTTACACATGTGTGCTTTGTGAGTTGAAGATTTTGGATAAGCATGTCCTTTGGTCAGATGAGACCAAACTAGAGCTCTTTGTCCACAGAGACATTGCTTATGTTTGGAGAAAGAAGGGTCCCCACAGTGAAACATGGTGGTGTGAGTATTATGCTGTGGGGATGCTTCAGTGAGTCTGGAACTGGGAATCTCATCAAGGTGGAAGGAATCATGAAGAAAGAAGGAGATGTGAAGATTTTGAAAGAAAACCTGAAGCAGTCAGCAGCAAAACTGGGTGTGGCTCCTCGCTCGGTCTTCCAACACGACGACGACCCAAAACATACACGGCTCCTGGTGAAGAACGACCTCCAGAAGACCAGAGTGAACGTTACTGACCGGCCTGCACAAAGTCCTGACTTAAATCCCATTGAAAATCTTTGGGGTGAACTGAAGACGAAGGTCCATGCCAGAAGGCCATCAAATCTGGAGGAGCTTGAGAGATTTGCCAAAGAAGAATGGGCTGGGATTCCTCAGGAGACGAGTCAGAGACTTGTTGAAAACTACAACAATGGGAAATGCCTAAATGGTGATCTCATTGTCAAAGCATGGGGATATGGCCCCACCTTATGGAATGTTTACAATGAAGACACAAGCCAAATGAGAATATAATTAACCTTTCAGAATGACTTCCACCAATAAAGTATATATAGGCGGGATGTGTAAGTTTGAATAATTCTGATCCAAATCTTACCCTATAATTGCAAACAGTGATTCTTTTCTTGATGAAAATGAGTTACCCCTGACTGGCTTCTAAACAATAGATAAATATCTTCAGTCTTTTGAACGGCTCTTTGAAAGGAAAGATCTGGCTCCCTTCAAAGAGCCATAAATTCCAGCTCAACTAAATTGGGCTTCCCATGTTAAATTTAAATTTCAGCCAAATCTATAATTTGTAGCAGATTGGAATGAAACTTAGTCCGATGGTAGACTGTCTGATCCTGCATGGATCTGCCAACTTTCATTCAAATCTAATCTGATTTGTTTTGACAGATATATTATAACTAGAGTTTTAGATTCTTTCCAAATTGAATGGGAACATGGGTGATCACCTGCCCATCACCGAAAATTCCAATTGGTCCGTCAAAAAGTGTGGACAGTTGCAAACAAACTTACAGATAAAGCCATGCCGATGAACACAGTCTCCTTGGCTGAGGTTCAATAGAATATGAGATATTTCAGGCAACATGATGAAACCAAAAGAAAAAGAAAAGAATCAAAGACAGGACTCAACCAGTCAGAAGAAAGTCTTCCCTTCTTCTATTTTTCGTTCTGCTATCTTCCAACACCATCACTCGTGTAGGTTCTCCCTTATGAAGGTTCTCCCTTATGTTCTCAGGAGAACGCTGGCGGCCCGTGTGAGCGTCTGCTTTCTGATTTAAACCTGCATTATGTTTGCTCACGCCGTTGTTTCACAGCAGTGCACCACAACTCCATCCATAAAACATTGGACTACTGTATGTGCTGGAGTTCGTATGCCCATGTTTCCCACTCATGACATCGGTGCAGCAGCTCTGAGCATGAATATTTAGTTTTACACTAGTGTCTGTTTCTGTGAGCTGAGTGGGCCCGTACACATGAGAGCCAGTTCAGGAGCATTGGTAAAAGTTTTGTATCCTATAGGCTTTTTGTATTATTTTTGCATTTTGTAATCCCTAAAATTCTATAATTTTAAAACAGGAATAATAATCCCAAAACACCTCCACAACTTTGGGAAAACAATGATGTCATAGCCCCAAATGTTGCGTTTTCTTCTTCTTGTGTCTGGAGTTTGTGCAAAATTTATGCTCAAAAATGTATCATTCGCTTCTTCACTTTTTTGTGCATATTAGTCATTTTGGGGGGTTTTGTGTGAACAATTCTGCATTTACAGAAAACATTTTAAGGTCTAAAAAGAATTTGTTCCTGTGTTGATCAAGCCTGAGTTGCTTGGTTTCTTTGCAGTGTGATCAATGTGGTTTTTTTTCAATCAATAATATGACTGGACGAAATATAAAATCCGGTATCACATTTTTCTTTCCACTATTTAAAGATGTCAAAGACTTTACATTGGCAGTAGATAGCGGTTGTGCTGTTTACAAAAGGTAATATTTTTAAGGTTGTGTGGCTTTTTTGGTCCTTATAGTTCCAGTGGGTAAAACTTAATGTGGGTTCTTTTCACAGAATTTGAACATATTATACCCATTAGTATGTTTATAATCATACTAAGTGTATAATCACCTTGTCTTGGTTTTTATACATGCTGTCATTAGTCAAGGGCCTTGGTTTACATAGACCACCATCTTGTGTTGTTTCAACAGTAGCCTACAGTGACACGTGTTTTAACACAACAAGTCTAAACTTGTTAAAGGTGTCACTCATTGCACATTTCCACCTGATGGTTTACTGTTTATATAAAGTATCTGTCACACTAATATCCTTAATCCTTGGGATTTTGAACCCGAGTGAAACAACCGGAAAACATGAACACTCATTTGCCAGTGGCTGTTCTTCCCCCGTGTGTGCTTTATTTTATGGCATTTTTTTGTAACCCCGGCCTGAAATTTGACATTACAGACATGATGGACAGCAACAGCACAATAATGGAGCTCAGTGACGCATTGTTTACTTCAGCCCCTTGTTCAAACCCAGCAGTGAGTGAATGACTTTAGCGTGCTAACAAAATGTCATAAAATGAATTTAGACGAAACAGAACAGACTGATTGCTGTCCCAAGTTGTAAAAAATAAGTTTCACCAAAAATAATTCATGGCTAGTGGTTATGCTACAGTACCAGCCCGAAGACGAATACAATTACAAAATAATGCACAATTTTTCTTGCTTTCCTGCAAATGGTTAAGAAGAATAATATGTGCTGTAGTTGTGCATTTTTTTCCCGTTTAATGTAATTAAATCTAAACAAAATGATTTCACTGTGATTTTCTACGGCTTATCTGGTTCTGGGTCACAGGGGCAGCAGCCTCAGCATACGCCTCCCCTCAGCCACCTTAAGCAGCTCTCCCAGTGGGACACCGAGGCAATCCCAGGCCAGCCGAGAGTTAGAATCTCTCCAGCATGTCCTGGGTCTGCCCTGCAGCCTCCTTCTGGTTGGGCATGCATGAAACACCTCCCCAGGTAAATGTCCAGGAGGCATCCTGGACTTTTAGATGCCCAAACCTTCTCAACTGGCTCCTCTCAATGTGTAAAAGCAGCAAGACCTGACAGTTGTATCTGCAATCTTGTTGTTTCTGTCACCACCCACAGTCCCCTGTAGGGGCACTCTCTAGAACATGCCCCAAAGACCTTAAAGGTCACATAGAATGGTCTTTTTGAACCAAAAATCCACATTACTGATGTCTACTTAGATAAATTAAATAATATTTATGGTCAAAAACCTCATAGTCTCTTCAGATTAAGCCAGTTTATTCTGACCAGGCACTCTGTTTCTGAGCTAATGTCCGTCCCCCAGAACACTGAGTCTCTTGTGATTGGCCAGCTACCAGCTGACTGACTGCTCCGCGGTGCTTCTTCTTCTTCTTCTTCTTCAGGTTGAATGTTCACGCCCATGACCAGGAGTAGCTGTTGGGGGAGGGTTTGTTACACGGCAAATGTGCTAGTTACGTAACTAAACTCGACTTTTCAAAACCGCCTGCTCTTTAAAAAGAGTGGTTACTTTGAGCAGCTGTTTGGTGCATAGACAACCAACCATTCCTGACCTGTAGGTGTAGTGAAGCAACCTTTTCATTTACTAGGATAAACCCCACTGTTCTGGCAGTTAGCCCACACCTGGAATCAGCTCCAGCAAAGAAAGGAGTCCAACCCTCTGGAGACACTTGGTTCCCAAGCTGATTTTGTGCGTTGAGGTGAGCCTGATTATATATCAGCCTTCTGTACAAACTGTGGCTCTTTCCATAGCCCAAAATCTAATTGCAGCAATCAAGGACCGCATCCCAGTTCCCTACCCAATCCACACTGCACCGGACCCCTATGGTTCCTTCTGCAGGTGGTGAGTCCACTGGAGGACGTACCCATGTCTCTGCTTCAGGCTGGACTTAAACAATGCATATGTTGTTTGCTGTACTTTTATGAAACCTCTGTATGATGATTCAAGTACAGTGACGACAGGAAAACAAGTTTTTGTTTGTTAGCATATGAAAGACTCATGCTACCTCTGTTCTTCATTGCAGGATGTGATGTCAGTGGAGGAGGAGTCCACTTCCTGTTACTGCCTGATGGACTCGTCCAGCTGCCACCTGCTGCTGGACCAACCGGGCTCGTACGCCCTGGTGGGCGAGCCGTTGACGCAGGCTGCCGTCAAGAGGCTGAAGCTGGCGGTGTTCGGGAGCATGGATGCCGGCTCCATGAGCTACAGTCTGCGGGTTTACTGTGTGGACGACACGCCGCACGCCTTTCAGGTGGGGCTCTGTTTCTGTTGAATACCAGATGAGAGCATTTTAAATGAGGACGACAGAGGATGTCTCTCTCTCACATGCACGCAATAATCTTTGCCCTGTTTGACGCTCAAATGACTGTGAAGTGTAAAAATAAAAATAAGTTAAGGTGCTTTTACGCTAGAGCTGCAACTATTTGCAGAGTATTTTACTTAATGAGTATTCTACAGATTATTCCATCCATTAATCGAGTAATCAGACTAAAAATATATTTTTTTAATCTAAGCAGAAAATATACGACATGCTGAAAAACAAGATGTGTCTCTTCAAACAAACAACCAAGTTGTTTCCTTCCTGTTTACCTTTTTTTTTTTTAAATAAAATAAAATAATTTTCAGAACCAGGTCCTTAGGCCCAACATAAGCCTTACTGTAAAACCCTTGAGTAAGTTCACAGGGTTAAACACAAAAACTATTAAACAAACAAAAACTATATCTATAAACAGCTTAACTGTATCTATCTACTAAACAGCTGATAGACAGAGATTGCTTTTTAAATCCTTCCCTGCAGTTCTTACTGTAAATTGTCTTTAATGAAAGTAGTTCCTCTGTTACAGGAATGGAGAACATGTTCTCCAAAATACATTAAGACCTCCATCTGCATGGCTTGGTTTAAATGCTGCTCCACTGTTCAGGCCGTCTCTGTTCCAGTAGCCTGGGCGAGTACTCCCATCTTGCAGCAGCATGTGTTGTGTTCTGTCCATTTGCCGCTTCACTCTGTCTAAAATGTTCAACAAGGCATCTTGCAGCAGCCACACATCTTAGAGAGCACTTGCTGGTTCTTCAGCAGACTTTGCGTTTCCTGCAAATCTCACGGATGCCCATCCATGCCTGTCTGTCTACATCTGTACCACTGTCGTCAACAGTTTTGACTTTCTCAGGTCAAATGTGACGATTGCATCCCCAAGCCCATTCTGTAATATTTGCAGCTGTGCGTCTCTCCTCTGGGGCCATCGTCGTCAGGCCGTGGGACCTCATTTCCTGATCCTCCTCAATAAAAAGGACATAAGAATTACATATGTATGTTATACGTATGTGCAATGGAGTCAGTTTCCTTAAGTTGTCCTTGGATTCTTCACATTTCTATTTCCTGATTTTTATGAAGTAGGTTGAAGGGAGTGTGTTCATATCTGGTACAGTCATGCTTAAAATGCTATTTGTTAACTCTGCTGTTTGTGTGGATGAACATGGTGTTAATGATCGCATGAAGGTGTTCAAACCATTTTGTGATTTACTGGAAAAAAAAAAAAGTAGAAATTTAAACAATATACAGTACGCATTTATAACCTAAATAAAAACTGACATATGTACTTACCTACTATGCTGAATTGATGAATGAACTGCAATTACTTTACTCTTTAAATAAATATGCTTGCTGTATTAAACTATACAGGGCTTTTTTTTTTTTTTTTTGTGCTGTATTTTTATGCATCACTGTTGGGCGTGTTCTGTTTCTGCACAGTTAATAATATAGTATTAAAATCCCAAAAGTGCTAAATACAAATTACGAGAAGCTTTTGATAAAAGTTAATTGAGTAACAAAACATTATAATTAAGCACAAAAGAGAGACAATAGATTTATAAGTCTTAGCTGAGTTTCATATACTGCACAGTGATGCATAAAACGCTACAGAAATCAAACCCAGAAATCAAAAAGTATATGCAGCATAAAATGCACAAACTCAATACAACAGGTGTTTTGATTCATTGACATTGCATTGCAAGGCGGCTGTAGGGAATAAATAAACACACTAGCCATGTTGATTTAAGTTGATTTATGCTAACGTTGTTGTTAACGCTACTGCGTGTCCCGTGTGCACTGGACGCATACACCGGGTGTTTGCAGTTGAGATGCTGAAGCATTTATTAATTAGAATTTTCCCTAAGTTTCAGCATGAAATGATCCCAAACGTTGGATCATTTTTGATCCAAGGGTTACACAAGGCCTTCCCTCCATTGTGTATACACTCACACTAATTACAAATTCAAACGTTTGACAGAAAATATTTGCTGAATTTGAGCAAGGCTGATTACACAAGGATTAAGGTTGGAAAAGACAGTGAATCATCATCTTATTTTTATGAAGTTTTTTATGTTCATTTCGTAAACTGGCTGCAACCCCTTAATCCACAGTCCTGTAGGTTATTAACACAAGTTTTGTTGTTATAACTAGAACGGTTTTTACCTTGAAGTGATGGATGAGTGTGGCGTGGAGAGGCTCTGTTTGCTCTGAGTTTCCCAGCTGCAACAGGATTTTTCTCGCTCCTCGGCTTCTGGCGTCAATGCTCCTCTAGCTTTTACGCATACAGAGCATCTGCACTGGCGATGCACACTTTCCCCCCCGCACACTGGTACGAGTGCGTTAATATCATCTGATTATTCTGATCGATCTCTGCACATGGACGTTTTTAATGAAAGTCCCCTACTCAACCCTCTGTCGAGGGTTTTTACTGCTTTCAACCCAAATGCAAAGTGTATTTTCATATAGCCCTCAGGGACATTTTTCTATCTTCACATCAGCCGTCTTGTTGTATGTCAGCAAATGTTTTCTTTCAAATATTTGACTGTAATTAGCGTCAACTCAGACATCTGAATTGGGTTTGAAGAGAATCTCGTTGCTTTATGCTTGGCGTGAACGCACAATAACTTATTTTTTTACACTTCACATAGTCATTTGAGTTGTTGAAAAAAAAGACCGTTAGTAGATGAGCTTGAAAGTATTTGGTGAGATTAACTCACTAATCTTTAAATCCTTCGCTAGTTAATTTTATGCTGCAGGTGCGGATTGAACCAAAACTCCTTCACCAGTTTCTGTGGGAAAATTTGAACGCTTACACTCCTTAAAACAGAGAGCGTGTGTTTGTGCAGAGTTAAAACAGGAGCAGGCCAGTCATGGGCTTGTGCTGTGTACTAAGAACTAAACCTATTTTGGTGACAACAGCAAGCCAAGCTAACCTCGAGTATAACTCATTAAAAGTAGATTTACATGACGACAGAAAAAATACTGAATCGCTGTGGTAGTTTGACTAAAACTAGACGTTTGAAATGCATTTAAAAATGATCGTTTGTCTGCAATTATGTTTAACCAAATTTCTCAAAGTTGGATTGACACGCCTTGATGGTGCGATTGGGGGTTGAATTACCACAGCATGATCACGTTCAGTCTGACTCAAAATGGCCCCGAGCTTCCACCCTCCTCCCACATCCACTGATCACGCCTCTGGGAAGTGGGAGGTAACTACACGCTCTTTACAGACTCATTGAGTCTGGCCTTAGCTGGAATGCTTGACACAACGTGTAAAACTGAAGTGACACTAAAGGAAGGGAGTACAAAGCAAATTCGGCAGTGAGGTGAGGACGCGTTTTCTAATTAAATTATTATTATTATTATTATTATTATTATTATTATTATTATTATTATTATTATTAATTAAAGAGAGACATTCTATCTGCTTCTACCATTATAGTTTTTATGATCCTTGTTTTTGGCTTTAGTGTCAAGGACATGAGGATGCACATAAAACAGATGCATGTTAGCAGTTTCTCCTACTTTCAGTAGGTTGTGGCATAGATTCAAACCGAACGTCTTGTGAGAAAGAATGGGTTTTTTTGGTGCGTTTGAACAGCAGCGGGGAACTCAACATGTGCTCTCCCCCTGCTGAACCATGTGAGTGATTGCAAGTTCATTATCACGGCGAGACAATATTTAGAGCTGGTGGTGGTGACTCAGACTCAGAACAGCTTGACAGATTCTGTTCCAGCGGTTTGAATAGACTGAGACAAACACTGCCGCACAGTAATCAATGCCATTTCAGTGTTAACCTTTTTTTTTTTTTTTTTTTTTTTTTTTTCTCCTCTTGTCTTGTTTGACTTGATTATCCCTCAGCGACCTATAGAGTTTTTTAAGCGTTGTGATCCCATGAGTAAACAAGAGGGAAATCAGGCTTCCTCATCTCTCTGGAGAGTCTAGACTAACAGAGTCAAGCCTCACCGTGAGCCTCATGACTGGCTCTCCCTCCCCACCGTCGTTCTGCCATGTCACAGCCGTCAGCGACAGCTGGCTTTAAAATGCATTCTGGATTTGGTTTATGAATTCCCTGCCTGCCGAGCAGATGCCAGATTTCTGCATGTCCCCCGGGCTCCTGTCTGTTAGCACTGTGTTGCATCTGTGTGTTTTCCAAGCATCGGCACAAAGTCAATTACAGACTGGATCCTGAATCAACAGGAAACCTGATGCAACCCAGAGGAAAAAATGTGTGTGAGAGAAGGAAAGGGTTTGTGTAGGGTAGAGTTCAGATATTTTCCTGTTGTACTGCATGGTGTTCTGGTTATACTGAAGACAAGTGGATGTTTCCTAACCAAGAATTCTACCTATTTTATGTTAGAAATCTGCTCACAGGCCTTATCTTCCTAAAATACCTTTAGCCATTTTTCCTGAATTCTAATATTACTGGTAGAAATAATCAATTTTCAAGTTCTAGAATTTTTAAGAAAGATGTTAAAATGTAAGAATTAGTGACATCTAATGGTGAGACAGAAGACTGCAACAGACAGATGACTCCTCAAGCTACGGTGGCCTTCTTTTACCAAAAAGGGATCTTGCTCTTCTTTGACTATTTCAGTAAGCTTCTGCCTGAAAATGCAAACAAAAGCACATTCTCGTTTGTCAGTTCAGGCTCCAGAAGACAAGCATATAAACCAAACTACTTTTATTTTGAAGGGATTATACTCTTATACAACATGTACCAGTTGGTGGTGCAAAATCGCGGGGCACTACAGATGGATAAGAACGCTCAACCTTATGACCTAGAGCTCAGAGCAAGATTAAAAAAGGTTCATTCTATTATTAGAGTAATATTTGCTTCTTGCACTAAATCACGGAAGGTGGTCCCCTGTATTCACCACAACTTCCAACATTTTTACAGTGCAGGGGAATGCAGAAGCTGGAGCAATGTTTCAGTCACGTGATGTGTCTTTCATTCCTTGAGTCTGTTTCCGGTGCACTTGCTTGCATTTGCCTTCAAATTTTGTACCTGTCATGTTCCTATAGTAGCTAGACCTCGTGTTTCGCATTATTGAAGCCGAACCTCACTACATAAATAAAGCTCATCGACATTGTTACTGGTATGTGAAGCTACTAACTTCCCTGATGCATCTGTAAATGTTAATAATTCTCACACACTGGACTTTTAACATCAGTGGACGGAATTCATTTTTACAAGTTTTTAAAAAAAATGTTGTTATTATTTTCAAGCTCCAGTATGACTTTAGATTTTTTTTTTTTTTAATTGTTGATGATGATGTTATTATTTTGCCTTTGTTTGCTGTTAAACAAAGTAATCTGTCTGTGAAGATTCTCAGTCATCCAGGTCATGGTATCCAAAAGTGTAGTAAACAAAGGCAACTGGACTTAGTTGAATTTACCTAATTTACCTAATTCAACTAAGTCCAGTTGCCTTTGTTTACTACACTTTTGGAAACAAAGTAATATTATTTATATGCTGCCTGTCCTTAATGCGCTGCTTTCTTTCTTCAGGCTCTGTGAAGCAAAACTCAGACCTGACTACAGCAGCTCTGACACTTTGTGCGTATCCAGTAGCTGAGCAGGGTTTGTGCGGAGACGAGAAGCATTTATCCCGTCAAACTGCTGAACGGGGGGGGGGGGGGGGGGGGGCTTTGGGGGAGGAGGGGGGGGGGGGGGGTCGTCTTTGGAGCAGCAGAATTCATGGAAGCTTTCGTGGAAGCTTCTTCGTGTTTTCAGTCAGACTGCAGCCTGTTGGCAGTCATCGCGCTTCACTAGCGTCTGTCTTGACATAAGACAAATCACTTCCCACGTGCAACGCGGCAATGTATCCAGCCGACACATGATCTAGACACCGCTATACTGAGAAACACACACAGAGAGAGAGAGGGAGTCACGTGTAGCTGTGTGAACTCGGTTTGAATCTGACACTTAAGCATCATGCGCAACAGTTTTAATGGAAATTAGGTTCATGTCTACAATTCCATAAGGCTACACACACACTGTGTGATACACAGACTCATGCATAGGCGATCCCTTGCACAATGTGTCAGAGTGACTGAGCTGTGTCCTGACATTGGCCACAGCTCTGTTCCCTGTCTCTTCTCTTTGTGAGCGAGATGGCTCAGAATAGACAGGCCAGACTCGGAGCCATCCCACCATCTGCAGGGACACTGAACAATGATGACAGATGAATACCTGCAGGCTACAATCAAAGTGCTCTTTTATCAGCACAAATTCAATTTGGGAGGTAGACATTTGTAAACCCCCCCTCCACCCTCCACACCCCTCGCCATGCCTTTATTCTGCATTAAATCCGAGCGTCACCCTGTCAGGTTCGAGGCTGCAAATGTGACGCTAATGTAAAAGCGTGAGCTGTGTGGGTTTTGTTCAGTCGAGACCTGATGTCACTTCTTTGGCGGATTGTTTCTGTGTTAACGTTCGTGATGAGTCAGTTGGCGGCTGTGACAAGAGCAAGGGATTAGCAACAGGTGTTTGTGCTGATATGCTTTAGCAATGTTCCCTCAAAGGAAGGAACATGGCCCAGTCTAATTTTTTTTTGCTTTTTGTTTTTTGTGTTTGTTTTTTGTCTATATACCTTTTTATCTTGGGGACACACTTTTGAGAGAAGACTCTCATGACCCAATTCACAATATAAATCATAACAGGAGCAAATTTGTGCTTTGTTTGCAATGAAATACAATGTGTCAGACTATTGTACTGCCATTTCTGTAACACCTTGCATTACACTGAATAGATAAATCAGCAGTATCCAAGAGACATATTCAATAAATGAATCCCAACTTCATTTTATGCATAAATTATAATTTAATCTGAATTAAATGGCTTAAAAATGTTCTGCAAATGTATTTGTTGAGCCAAAATCATTTCCCCTGATTCATTTCTCCCTTATTCTGCCTTTGTGTTCCCTCTCCTCTCCTCTCCTCTCCTCTCCTGTCCTCTCCTCTCCTCTCCTCTCCTCTCCTCTCCTCTCCTCTCCTCTCCTCTCCTCTCCTCTCCTCTCCTCTTTCACAGGGAGTGGTGGCTGCAGAGAAAACCAGAGGTGGTCAGCTCCTCGAGGAGCCAAAGATGTTGCCTTTCCGAGCGAACACCTTCAGCCTCCAGGTGTCCATCCAGGATGTTCCCCAGTTCCTGTGGAGCATCAAACCCTTTACCACATGTCAGGTAACCATGGCGATGTCTGCAGAGGAGCTAAAATCAAAACATAGATTGGAGGCAGGGGGGGTGCTAATGTGCAAGATCCTGTTATTGCAGCTAAGGGCTGATTACTGTGGTGTTTCCGCAGGAGAGCTGTGGTGTGTTTGTGAAGTTAGAGATGTTGTATCTGGCACTAAACTGCCTTCATGTATTCCAGCATGTGATATCTTTTATTAGACCAAGGCTCAGTCCCATTTCAATCCTTGCCTCTACCACTCAGCTCTACCCTTCTTTCTTGTACGTTCACTTGTAGTCGTAGTTTGTCCTGAGCCTTGCTAAAGTAGACTAGTAAGGTGACAGCCAAGGGCCAACTAGCCTTTCAGAAGGAGAATCTTTAGAGGCACATTTCAAACAGAGGACTATGAGATATTCATAGCCCTCAGTTTGGAACAGTTTGGTATGGTAAAGCCCTGGGTCAGGCTTGCGTTTCAACTGAGAACATCATCTTTACTTTTCTATGGTTGTGTGTGACGTCAATGCACAAAGACATCGAACGCGACACAACACGCAACAATGGAGGAAATCCAGGTTTGTGGCCATTTGTCTCAAGAAGACGTCAAACTTGGTATGAGAACAGACAGCGGGTGTTTAGGAAACACGAGTGAAGTGTTATTATATACATTTTACTCTGGTACCCCAAGGGAATTAAAGAGGAAGAATTAGACGGTTGGGGCTGGATATTTTGGTACTTTTCCCAATGGAAAATGCAAAAAGAATGCGTAACAAATTGTGCCAAACGGAACTGTTCCACTTGGTGGAAGCACAGTTTAAGAATACTAATGGTACAGACTTAACGCTAACATCAGTTTACATGTTGTGTAGCTAGGTTAATCTCAACAAAGCTTGTCTATAGACTCTTGTACATACCATAAACATGTCCAGCAGTATTCCAAGGCATTGTCTGACATGTATACGCATTAGCATGCAAGCAGTAGCTGTAACAACCCCTAATGATTGCATGTTGAATAGCTGGTAAGACGAGACAATAACACAGACCCGTCGCTCGCAACATTGATCTGGTTTTGTCTTGTTTTATCATCCTGCTTTAAAACATCCCCCTTATTTAGCGTGAATCCTTCTGTCGCACACATTTCTCACATGAGGATCATAAAGCTTGGCGTGACCTGAGAGCAATAGCACTGTATTTGGTTTCACTTGCAGATGCATTAGGATGCGCGCGGCGTTCGATGGAGCGCCCCGCAGCAGAACGCTGTTTTGTCCACGTTTCTTCTGCTGCTGCCATTTGCAGAGCGGCCGAGCTGTGTCCCCGCTGTACTGAGCTTAAAGATCTGAATGCAGAGTGAAAGTGTCGTGTCTTAAATACACCGCTGTCCTCTCCAACGGCCTTATTTATGAGGGTTTCAGGCAGGCAGGCAGGCAGGCAGGCACGGCGACCCTGCTCTGGTGGAGCAGGTGTAGAATAATAGTCTAGTGACGTGCCATACATCAAATCAGCTTTTCGTGCTAAAAAGCTCCGCTTCCCGCGTCCATCACACCTCCACCTTCCCCTCCCTTCTCTGCTGCTGCTCCCCACCTCCATTATCAGCGGTGGGGAGCTTCTCTGTGCAGCCAAGATCAAAGCCGCAAGAGTTCATTCTCCAGCGGGCACACGGACCTGCTGAACTTCCTGAATGCACCGGGAATTGTTTACAGGTCACTTTTAATATGCGGATAACACAGAGGCAGAGTCAAACAAAGGTCAAGGATGTTTCCCTTTAGATGTTCTGCTTCTCCAGAAATTAATTATACATCAAAAGGAAATGTTTTCCTCCTGTTCCCATATACATGTATATTGCTGACAAAGGTGCCTCTGCAACCACAGCTACTGAACAAAGTCTTCGGGATAATGGTATACCATATTATGGCACGTTGTGATTAAAATTTTATCACAATGCTCGGCAACCTGACATTAACCTTCATTTTTATTTCTGTTTAACTCGAATTGCTATTTTCAGGATAGTCGTGAGTGGTGATTTATTATGAAGTGCCACAAGGGGGAGCCAGCATCTTTCCTGTCATTCCAGGACCTCATGACTTGTGATTGTTGCTTTAAGATGTAAAAATAGTTTAGCAAATTAGTACAATTATTCACATGTTTTTGTGACAATTTTGTAAAATTTTCTAAAAACATTCTTGGTAATATAACATTACAATATTTTGTACATTATTGATAAAATATTTTGTAACAGTATCCACATGTTTTTGTAACATTACAACATTCTGCCACAAAATGGCAATACAAGAATTTTTTATTTTTTTGCTAATCCTGGCAACATCTTTGTATTAGTGATTGGTACGTTTTTCAGTAAGTGCTTTCTGGAAATATTAGTGACACATTTGTTACATAAACGTTTGCGACACTTTGTGGTCGTGTGAATAATGCTTTTGTAATGCTGATAACATTGTTTTACCTTGTATCCATAAGCTTTCCGAAAATATACATTGCTAAGCAAAAATATGCAGAAAGCTTTTTGAAACAAACCAAATGAAGCTCAACTGTGGACAAAAGGCTTTGCATTTATGCATCTAAAACATAATTTTACAGTTTACATGAGAATAATAACAATAATATTATTATTTTCCCTCTGGACACTCATGACAGGAAATGTCAATTTTGTCCCTTGCGTGGATATATTGGCTTCTTTGTCTCTAGCTGTGTATGTCGATGCTGAGGGAGCCCAATCATTTCATTCAGATCATGTAGTATGTAAACACACACACACACTTCTCTTCTTCTGCCACCTCAGGAATTCTCCTTCCCCCAAGTGTGGTGCAGCAACCAGCAGCCCCTGCACTGTGCCTTCTCTCTGGAGAGATACAGCCCCGCCACCACCCAGCTCTCCTGCAAAATCAGCGTACGCCAGGTCAAAGGCCACGAGCAGATCCTGCAGGTCTACACGGCCGTGGACGAGGTGAGGCTCTGCGGCTGCGGGGAGGCCGCCCAGCTGTCATGTGACCTTCCTGGAGTGTGTGCACTGAACGTCAGGCCAGCTCTCCTGAGGCGAACACCCTCTCTTTCTTTACTTATACTTTTTTTTTTTTTTTTACCTCTAATATATGCTAGACACAGACACCAAAGATGCACCAAAAGACTTTTTTCACATGTATTCCTGATCACGTTTGGGTCATGACAGTGTCACAGTGTCGCCCCTGAAAAAGTTTGATAACCTTTCAAAGCCCAAACCCAGATTTGTACATTAGCAAGAATGTAGGACAGAATTTAAATAGCCATGTGTGTAAGAATTACGGACATCTAATATCGGGATCAAACTACATAAATTGGGCCCGATTTAACAACTCCTTGCCCCGCCTCCCCTATGACCTATGGACTCGCACAGTGTCATGAATGATAATTGGTCAGGGTCAAACTTGTAGCGTTTCCAGTCCCCCGAAAAAGACATGGCCAGAATCAGAACCAGAATCCATTCCATGTGATCCATTCCACTCCCTTCCTCAAACATATAATGGAACGACAGTGGCCTGCAAGTGCCAGAAAGGATATAGTTGTTCTTCTTTTGTGAATCAAGCTTCGGCTTCTAAACATGAAATACACACTCTGGCTCTTTTTGCTGCAGTAGAAATATTGCCAAATGGCAAAGATGACAATTAATACTCTGAAAATGAAACCATGATGGTTTGTCATATTTAAAGGTCCAGTGTGTAAAATTACGGTAAAATTATTTATTATGTATTCTTAATTTCAGCCACCGAGCAGCTCCACTAGAGCGGCCACGAGTTAGAAAACCCTCCTCGTCCGTTTGGTCGTTAAGACAGGAGAGATTGTTACTCATTGTTTTTTTTACCAAACTGCCTTTTCACGGCCAGTCACAAATGTGTTTGTCCTACCTCGGGGTCACCAGCACCGTTTGAACAGATGGCGTTACAATCAGATACAGGTGAAATATTTTATGCAATTACCTTTCGATGGTTTAATGGTTAAATCCTCCCGACCGTCACGGTCACTTATGGCTTGTCAGAGAGGAAGAAGGAATCAAAGTGTGTGGAGGAGCTGTCAGTAAAGTTCAGCTCATCAGCCCAATGCTTTTGACACTGAACAGCAAACAGTCAAGGAGAGTTTTACATTGTTGTGGGTCACCAGGCTTGGTCTGTGTCACCTGGCTCAGTGTGATGCAAAGCAGCTTTATGCTAACATTTCAATTCACCTGAGATACATGTAAGAATAGTGCAAATTAAAGTAAAATAGAAGCAGCCAATTACAATGTAAGAAATAGCAATCATTAAAATAGCCCCTGATTTTAAAATAGTAATAATTATGCCCATAAAGTGCTAGAGTGCCCCATTATTGATTGAAAGAGCTACTTAAGGTGTCCATTTTAAAGTGGAAAACAGTGTGGGGATTGTGCTAAATGTGGAATTAGGGGGAATCTGATTGTCTGCGGGAAAAAAATTAACATGAAAACATAATGACAATTGGAAATTATTACATTCCAGTATAGTTTGCATGATATCGGGCTGTTCTGGGTGAATGATTACCAGTGAGAAACATGGTTATTTCTTTGGATGGGCTCCTATAAGATGGTTCTTTTTCAGATTTCGCACCGTGAGATGTTCAAGGACAGTCGTTGTCCTGTTCTTGCAACCGATGAGAGGCTGCGAAATTTTAGGTTGACCATTTCACAATAAGTGCTGCCACAACCTGCTAGAGGATTTTTCAGATCTGACTTGATTTTAAAAAATGTGGCAGACCAGACACGACGCACTTTGAGGGATCTCCCAGAACCATGCGTGATTTAATGTGACTTAACTAAATAAACATATTTGGAGGCGGACTGTTGACATCATCAGTTAAAAGCTGTGTGTCGGACATTTTGTGCCGAGAAACACAAAAACTGTCATGGCTGAGAAGACAGAATCAACTTAGCTTGTACAAGTTACGGTTCTAAACAAAAATATGCAACATCTGTTCGCAGGTCAACTCGCTCCCATTGGTTATTGCGGGTTCTACTCACACCCCAATTGCTGTTAATATTTAAAATTTGAAATCGGAAAGATTCTGATGTGTCCGATGGCGTTAAAATTATGTCTGTTAACCCATCACATAGGATAGTCAGGATAGTTTGGCTAGATAAACCATTTAAATTAGCCTAAAATCGGAAGGTATCCAAAGGGGACCTTGTGTCCTATTGCCCTTGACTGTGGGTCAGGCTTAGCTTGCATCGATTCAGTCTTCAAGTCAATAGGTGACATCATCATATTGTACATTTTACCAGTGCTCTGCTCTAAGTTATATGCAATATATGCCATATACCTGCTACAAAAGGGCTAGGATTTCCGCAACTAGTTTTTGTAGGTAATTGAGCTGTTGGTGTGGTCTAACGCTAACTCACACTGTGAATGTGGGTATCTGTTTTAGCGACGGGGGAAGAGTGGGCTGGGCTTATCACGCTCGACCTCAGCACTTAGTAGCGCTGCAGTTGTAGTGCAATCACAGTTGTAACCATAGAACCAAAGTGAAACGACACAGAAGCAGCAACACTTTTTTGGTGTTTTCAGTAGCCTTTTACCTGAATCTGCATCCAGTTTAAAGGACAATGAGTCAGCAGAAAACAACACCGCTGCAACGACAAGATGTTAGCCTGATGCTAACATCACTCCCACTTGATTATAAGTCAGCAGAAACCAGAGCGTCTCAGTTTGCAAGTTCACTAGATAGCATTAGCTTGCTAGCATCCATTACTGGTAAACCTGGCCAGGCACAGTATTGTCTCCCTCCATGTTGATTGCAAAGGATTGTCACCATTTTGTGTTTGTACATCAATGTTGTACCCAAGTTTCTTAGTGCCATATAATAGTGCCATGTAATTTGAATAGTAAAACCAAATGTGGTTCCACTTTTTCCACTTTTTCTTGAAAGTCGAGCTTTGGCTTGTTTTTTTTCTGCTAGCTGCGAAACAGACAGAAAATATAATTTTTGCTACAATTTTACTGTCTGTATCTGTTGAATATGACACAATAACAAAGTGAAGGCACTCTAGCATTTCAGCTCCCCAATGCCATAGTTATTTTTTATTTAAACAAGCCTTTTATTGTGAAGTATTTGCATCAATAATGAATGCATTTATATCCTGAAAAGTCTGCACATTTCATAGAGACATAATTAAAATTATATTATTTATGGGTATTTTAAAGGAAAACCCCATGTAGCCCTTATGCTCTGCATACATAATCTACTTTACGGTGGAAGGTAGAGAGTCGTAGCTTTCATTAAGAATGTAGTTTGAGCCAAAAGAATAATCACATTGTCTAATCTCTCTACAGATTTCCTCTGAGAATTAATAGTTAATATTTAATCTGAATGAACAATACTTTTTGAAAAAGACTGCAGTAATGACGTCGCTCCGGTTTCTTGGCCTGAACTCTCATAGTTTGGATTTAATGAGTTGTAATAACAGAAGCGAATGAGAGACAGAACCTGTACTTTGTGAGATAAGGAAAAAAAAGAAAATATTAAAACAGACATAAATGATGGAGCTATATGAAATGTTAAACAGCAACTCGTTTGCTCAAAGGCTGCATGAGTGGCCCCTAGAACAGTTCTACCTCCCTTTTTATGTTTGTCCAATTTTAGTTAGCATTCATGTGCTGCTTTGTCGTCTCCGGATTTTTTTATCTTTAATCATCAAGTAGAAAGTCTCTGTGACTGGAAGCTCTCTAATCGAGACATGTCTGTGCAGATTCTCAGTCCTCCAGGTCATGGTATCCAAAAGAGTAATAAACAAAGGCAACTGGACTTAGTTGAATTTCTTGAAGACGTTTCGCCTCTCATCCAAGAGGCTTCTTCAGTTCGAACTGAACTGTTCATCACTTGTTGAACTCTAATCACTGATTTTCATTATCCAACCCTTGTATTTTGGTTGGATTACCGCAGATGGGTTCAGTAGCCGATTGTGTTTCATTCACTGTTGTCTTAGTAACCCCCATTCTAAATTAATACACCAGGTCAGAGGTCATTTTCTACATATTATCACTTATTTTTCTACTCGTTATCAAACACAAATGTATAAAATAATATATACATTTTACACTGTGTTTTCAATAAAGTGATTTTTTTTTTTTTGAAATAGGAGTTTAAATCCACCCTATATTACTGCGGATGGGTTCAGTAGCTGTTTCACTAAAAGAACTTTATAGCGTTAATTAACAATGTGGTAACAGAAGGGGGAAAGGTGCAGAGATTTGGAGGAAAAAATATCCGCAAGAGTCCAGACTTTTCTGTCTAATTTGGGTGTTTGGTGTTCAATTATATAAAAGACAGTATTGCTGTATTTTCTCAAAGACAGACAACACCAGATGCCTCCACTTTTGCCTTTCTTGTGCACAGATTTTACCCTCATGTTCTAAAATGTTAAGCATACCTCAGATAAATTATCCTGACCCAGTAAACACCACCCATCTGGCTTTCCAGGCTCAAAGTAAAGTCAAGCACAAAGTGACATTTGCAAATCCTTTTTTTGCAAACACCCACCCCCCCACCCCCGTCTGATTTCAAGCCTGTTTTGTCTCTATTGTTCCTCCAGACTGAAAAGGAGTCAGTTCCATTTTTTATGCAGTCAGACTGCACCATCACATCCCAGACGGGGCCGAGGGCCTTCAAAATCCCTCTGTCCATCCGCCAGAGGATCTGCGCCACCTTCGACACTGCCAACGCCAAGGGCAAGGACTGGCAACTCTTAGCCCAGAAACTCCACTTAGATCGGTGAGTGTTTGCATTTGTATGTGGTAGATGTGTGTGTGTGTGTGAGTGTGTGTGCACACTTGTATTTGTTAAGTCTTTGGGACCTTTTCCTCATGGAGACCGAAACCTGGTCCTAATGAGACAGAACCTTATTTCTGAGGAACTGGATGTTTTGAACTTTAACTGGTTATGGTTCAGTTTAGGCCACATAGTTGGCGTCGTGGTTCTCTCTTGAGGACCCGGGTTCTGCAGGGAGTTGGCATGTTCTCCCCATGTGTGTGTGTGGGTTTTCTCTGGGTTCTCCAGTTCCCTCCCACTGTCCAAAAACATGCAGATTTGGGGATTAGGCCAGTTGGACACTCTAAATTGCCCATAGGTGTGAATGTGAGAGTGGATGGTTGTCTGTCCCTATGTGGCCCTGTGGCTGGGTGTACCCTGCCTATCGCCCTGTGTCAGCTGGGACTGGGCACCAGTGCCCCTCATGTGGAGGATAAAGCGGTAGAAGATGAGGCATTACAGCCACCAATGAAAGAAACATACCTGGTCAAAACATGCTGATTGGGTCACAGCGGAGACTGCATCTAAATGGTTGGTGTTCAAGGTTATGGCGACTTTGCATGAGTTCCCCAGTGGCTGCTGCTGCAGGTAGACCTCTATCTTCAAACCCAAAGGCTATGTCCATGTTATGAACAGTCTATGGATCGGTCAAGAGTGGATATAAAGCCAGGCTTCACTAGATCACACTGTAATTACTTCAGGCTAATATGATTAATTTTACCCCCCAAATTCAAACAGATTTCCTAATGCCATATTAAAATTGGCAGCCCGTTTGACTATAGTAATGTTAGCACAAACAATGTGTCCTGTTTTCAAAAAAATGCTTTCAAAAAATGTCTGATAATCATACACTGGTCTAAAATTGTCTCAGTCCTCTTGTTGTTTCCTTGGTTTCAGCTGGAGGCAGCTTTAATCTGCTCTTAAGTGTATGATTCATGGGAGACCTCTTGTCTCCTGTGTCCTATGGGATTCCAAATTATCCACAAAAGCTTTCCTCTCCAGTTTGAATTTCTTTGAGCTGAGCCTGATGTGACCAATGGCTGCTGCAGACTTTAATGCTGCTTGTTGGCATCTCTCCTGTGAAGCACCAGGGGGAGCAGCAGTGAAACACTGCCCCCAACTGGACACACTGCTTCATGATGCAGAAAGGATCTGGTTGCACTATATTGGCATGGTAACAAGCTCCCTTTTGTTTTGTTTTTTTTTGTGTGTGTGTTTGTGTTTCTAACTTTGGCATCACCTGAGAATTAGATCCACACAAAGTGTGTTTGCCAGTAATTATTCAGAATTTCTGATGCTAATTTATGATGGATTATAGTTTTAATAGACTCTAAAGTTAATACTGTTTTGTTTGGCTTCATGTAAATCCAGATAGTTGTGTTCACAGCACCAGGATTATCCAATTTGTGTTAAATTAATTCATAGTTGCAGACGGATGTAATTAGTTGATTTACTAAAGGGGATCCAAGCACCCATGTGAGTTGTTTTTGATATTCATTTCGCACTGAAGCGCCTTGTAAGACACATGATTTTTTTTTTTTTTTTTTTTTTTATGATTTGTAACCTTTGATTAGGTGTAAACTGTAGGTACAGAATTGTGCCGTAGTTTCCCATTGTGTACATGACAATGGAACCAGCGTGTGGAAAAATGAGGTGTTGCATTGTTTACTTGACGAAAACAAATGTTGATCTCAGAGAATAATGATTTTGTATTTATCCAAACTACAGCCCTCATTAGCGTCTAATTTGCCGAGATGTTTAATCATTTGACCCTTTTCGAAGAACAGTAACAGTAATTATGTGGCAATTTACACCGTTTAAATGTACATTTTTGTGCATTTCTGTTATGACAGTGTAATTTAGAGGGCATCCATTTTAGAGCTGTGTTCTGCGGCTGTAGCTTTTAGGTGGTGTAGATAGGGTAATTGTATCTAATGTGTATTGTCAATAAAATACCTACAAATAATGATTCAAAAAATTTAAGTTAAGCAAAGATAATTATATTCTCTGATTTACAGTGTTTTCTTATGCATTTTGTCACAGTAGCAGCAGCTGTTTTTCCTGGCATGGATATAAAACTGATGCCACAACCACAACTAATCCAGGTTGAGCCTGAGAGCTGCTCTGTTTTTTCCCCACTAATCCTTGTTTTTCCAGGTAAAAAGCTCTTTAAAACAGTGCACAGGCGTTATACGTGGTTTAAACAAGAGCACTCGGAGAGCGCACACCTCTGCCAAGGCTTATCACCATCTTACATAAGCATGACAAAATTCATCCTGATCTGTAAAGGTGTCGCTGAGATATACAAATCTGAACTTGTTCAATGGGACTGAACCATGTTACAATTTAAATTGTGGCCAAAACTGTAATCTGGATTAGACCTAGATGAAGCTCAGGCTGATGGTAGAAAGTCTGATCCTACATACACATTGCAAATTCGATTCAAATCTGACAAAGTCTGACAGAGTTGTGTTTTGGTATTTTTTGTTTTTTCCATTTTTATCCATTTCTTGAACTTGACCTTTTTTTTGTTGGTATAAATTCTTACCAATATTTAAGGGGACGATCATTTGGGTGACCCCAAATTTTCAGACTGAGCCTTCTAAAACTGTAGACAGGAAGTTACCATCAGAAGGACAAACTGACAGCAAATGCAAACGTGCCTGGACTGAACCAACACCACACTCAGGTTCAGTCAGAGGAGGTTGACACGTTTTGTAAAGGTCACGTATCTTCAGGAGTTTGCTGTAGGTGTCTGGACTTGCCTGAGTGAGGGTGAAGATGTTTCACAGTTCTTCTCTTCTGATTCACTTAAACCAACAAGACAAACACGACTGCCTCCGCGACACAGACCAGGATAAGTGGCAGAAAATGACAATGACAAGACAACTGTTGATTTTTAGATGTTTCTAAAAGCGTTTTTTTTCCCGTGTATGTGTTCTGACACAAACGCACGGTCTTGACACAAATCCTCGACCTGACACGCGTGGATCCCATTAATGTGCCACCCTCTCTTCTAAATTTGCGACTCGACGAAAGCAAGTGAGGTCGTCTTTCACAGTGTTTTCCAAACTTTCTATGTGGAGACCCACTTTTTAAAGATTGTGATTTATTGTGACCCATATTGAAATCGATTTTGTGCAAAGTGTAGCTGCCATTTCACAGCCATATCCATCCCAACCGGAATTGTTGCCCAAATAATTTCAATCACATATTCATTTTATGCATGTTATTTAAAACATATACACTCAAATCTCACAAAGGTTTGGGGAAAATACAGCGTATGTGTTTGTAGGACCCAAATTAAATCTCCTGTGACCCATGTGTGGGTCCCGACCCAGTTGTTGGGAACCACCAATGTGAAATAGGATATTTTGAGATCAGATTTCTGTCCCTGTTCCTGCCGCAATCCTTCATCCAGCTTTTTTTGTTTGCCCTCCCACAGAAACCTGGGTTACTTTGCAAAGCAGCAGAGTCCATCTGCAGTCATACTGAGCCTGTGGGAGGCTCGCCACCAGGACACTGCTGACCTTGACTCTCTTGCCAGCGCCCTGGAGGAGATTGGCAAGATCCACTCCAAAAGCTCCCCTAAGGACCAGGATGAGCCGGAGTCAGACTTCAATCACATACAGGCGGGCAGTCTGTGTGGAAAACTGACAAATGAGACGACGGAGGACTCTGCTCCTGAATACACAGGCTGAGGACGGGAAAGTGCAAAGTGACAAGCATGTGACAAACATGTGTCTGTGTGCGCACTCAGCCTGGGATGGACAACACACTGTGGTCCGCTGGAAGGTCATGAGGTTGTCGGTGAGTAGACGTGGCGAGCGGCCGACCAATCACAGCGGGTCGAGGCAAGCCCGATGCCTGCTGTGCATCAAAACCCCCTCTCTCTTTGAAGAATCTGTCTAAGGATGGGCTATTTTTTGTCTCTGCATATTTAATTTGTGTGTTTGAAGTTCAAGCTTTTCCACTCTATATCCATGTCCAGCTCAGACGGTGAGCGGGTGAGAGCGTGAGAGGGTGAGAGATCGTCATTTCATGAATTTCATGAATTTTCTTTTTTCCGATTGGTCCACAAGGCAGCTGGACACATTTGCATAGAAGTTCTCATGTGCAAATAAAGGGATACAATTTTAAAAATTTTTGTTTCATTTAAAAAAAAACAAACAAAAAAAAAAGACCTGAGTTTTTAAAGGTCCAGTGTGTAAGATTTAGGTGACTATAGAAAATAATTATACAGATGTTTTTTTTTTTTACTGTACTATCGCCAAAGTTAATGTTTTCTGAACCACAGAATGAGGCCTTTTTGGACCACCATGTTTTTAATGGATCACAGTTCTTTCGGGCCACCAAAGGGTTAAGGTGAGGTGAGAGAGATTTTGCCTGCAACATGCAAATTCACCAGTAGACGTTGCCAAATCCTACACACTGTACCTTTTTAATAAAATGTTGTCTTTTCCAAAACCATCCCCCTGGTTCAAAGAATGAACGAGGACTCAGAGGCTACTTTTTTTCCCCTTTTATATCACTTTACCAGGAAGCTGCTGATTGGTTAATTGTGTTTGTGACCTTTAAAAGCCTTTCTCTTAAAAATGTTTATTCTGTAGGAGATTTGAAAGATCTGTGTAACATGATGGTTTATACAAAAAAAAAAAAAAAAATATATATATATATATACACTTTAGAATCATTCAGTATTAGCCCCAGTCTAATCTTGAAGGACAGTGAGAGGGAAAAAAAAATATATATATATATATGAGGGTTGTGGCGAAATGTGGCAGAGTGAGATTTTCTAACCGTGGCATTACAGTTGATTGCAATTCCCAAGGAGGAAGCTGTAAAAAAAAGTCATTTCCCAGCACCACAGTGAGCGTGTCGCTGCGCCTTATCACCCAATGCCCCCCATTAACACTCATCGCATTATAGACCTCATATCAGCACATGACACACCCAACTGCCCCCCAGTCACCTCCAACATGCAACAACAAATCTACATGAAACGCACTATCATAAGGATTATAAGGAGCCACCACTATAAACAGGAGCTGCTACAAAATATTTTGGGAAATATAACTACCATCGTTTTAAACTAGGGCTGCCACGGTTACTAAATTAATCGTCCACTTTTTTGATAATAATTTTTCAGCCTCTAAAATGTGAATATTTTCTGGTTTCTTTGCTCCACTTCACAAAGAAATCATCCGGACTCAATAATTTTAGTTTGTAGACAAGACAGTTAAGAACATCATCATTTTAAAGTTTGGGAAACTGTGATCAACGCTTCTCAACAATTTCTGAGAGTTTATGGACCAAACAACTAATCGATGAGTCCATCAAAAGTATTAACAAATGCCTGTTAAATTCAAGCCACTGTCAAAAACGAGTGCATACACTGAAATAGTGGCTTCACTGATAACAAAGCATATTCACAATTCACAAGCATATTGATAATAATTACGTGCTGCAGATAGTATTTATGTTTATGCTGTAGAAAAGAGGGATTTGCTTAATTCTTAAACTATCTTGTAACGTCGAGTCTCTGAGGAGAAGATTGCAGAGCCTGTTTTAATTCAACATAAGATGTGGTCACACTTCACGCCATTTGCATCACTCACGCCACAAAATAATGTTTGTGCTATTTTGGCATCCTTGCTCAGCTTTTTCTTTGGTAAAACGCAACATGGACGTGACGTGACATCAGTTGGAGAATCTCAACGCTCACTGGTTTTGTTTTTGCCAAGTTGAAATTTTTCAACTTGCGCAAATGACCCAAAAACACTGTTCGCGCTGCCCAGCCAATGTGAAATCTGTGTCTGCTCACATCTGTGCATTGACTAAACCGGTGTCCGGTGTGACTGCACTATAACCCTATTATGTCCACATGTCTCACTTCCTCAGTGTGATTGTGTTTAGATCCTGAGTCAGCCAGAGATATTTCTGTGAATATCAGGAATAAAAACAAAACAGGCAACAGCAACATTGCGCTAGTAACGTGAGAAATCTACAACCAGGGAATTTAACTCCTCAAAAAACCTTTTTTTTTGTTGCATACACACAAACGCCCTCTCCCCCAGTCAGGTCTGATAGTTTTGCTTGGCCAAGCCTGTTTTCAGATGAAGGTCGCGGCAAACAGATACATCATTTCTGTTCTCAAAGACCAAACAGAGGCAGAATAATGACATCAATATTGAAAATCTGAGCCAGACACAGGCTCTGTATCAAGTTTAGCTGGTCCGGTTTGGAAGAGTCCACCTTAAGACCGGGTCTTAAGCTTCCTGTGGTCAGTGTCCACACAGTTTCTTTGCATTCACACGTCTATACACATTGTTGCAGCTCCATCCGCTAACACGAGGAACCTCATCAGTCTGGTGTTCCACGTATGTGTACTTGATCCCACGTTCCATTATCGTAGCGCTGATGTTTCACCAGGAGGTCACGCTCATTTGACCTGACATTCTTCGGGTGATTCGGCTCATTTTTCCTGAATTAATAAAGGTTTTACCCCCAAAAAAGTGAAAATGAAACAAGCGGGACAAGGAGGAAGTGAAAGCTCTGTCTCTGAGTGAATAAGATAATTTTTCATTAGAAATTTTTTCCTGAAAAAAATAAAATCCTGTTCAAGTGGAACAATTTTTTTTTCCGTTTCCATTTTCAGCTCTCCAGGAGGAAATGAAAGCTTCTTGTAGTTTGAAGCATCTGTTAATTCTGAAAAACAGACCCAGGAACGTATTCTCATTAATTCAGAAAATCTGAGCAGGATTTTATTTTTAATGAAAACTGATGTTTGTTGTTGTTATGTACCTCAAGTTAATTCTCTGGAGCCTGTTTGTTTGGGGGAAAAATATACTGTTTGTTTATTTTCCAATAATTATTATTTGATAAACAAAATGTGACACAGCAGCTTTTAGACATTGTGTCACTGGCACTATAGACCCAATATAAAAGAGGAATGGGCATCCTCTTGCAAAAATCCTACATAACTGAACTCCGGTGCATGAGAGTCAGTGAATGTAATGCAGAGTTCATATGGAATTATATTTGTGTCAGTATTGTCAAACAAAGCCTAATGTATTGAGCAAATGATAATGAACCACAAATTAAACACAAATTGGAAATAAAATATCGATTTAATCATTCAAAATGATCGTATTTAATTAGTTTGAAAATACACTTTTTTGCAATTAATCGGAATTTTGCTCGCTCCGACTCTTCCGCGTTGCTCCAAAACTCAGTAGCCAATCAGCACGCAGCTTCCTAAGCCCCGCCCATGATCAGAATCGCAAGCAAAAACCCCGGGAGCATAAACGCAAAAGAGCGGCGTAAGCAAAAATCCAACTATCGCAACCAAAAAATATATTTTCAAAAAAGACCAACAACAAAAATGATTAAATTGATTTTTGTTTGCAATTTGTGTATTTTGTTTTAGTAAGTGTTGTTTATGTGGTTATTATTATGTGATAACATTCACACAGGAGCAGCTAAACAGATGCATTTGCTTCTGCAATTAAAGTCCACTGAGTAAATGCTTGCTGCTGCTGCCACCTTGTGGTAAAAAATGCACTACACATTAGGCCGAATTTTTTTTTTCAAAATAATATCAAAATGGACACAGTCTTCCTGGTTTGTTCTGAGACCAACCAGGAAATGAGAAACAGTGAATAGCCACTAGGGGGCGACTCCACTGGTTGCAAAAAAAGAAAAATTAGTTTCTACTTCCAACTGGATTTATAACAACATTTCCATGAGGAGTTCATGGTCTAAATCGCTGTCTTCAGCTCAGTTTTATTAGAACATGATGTTAATGATGCTGCAATTTAGAACAAAATAGATATTAAAGTATGTCACATATGAGTGGACACCGGTGTGACTGGCACCTGGTGGCATGGCAGTGGGCCAAATCTCAATTACGGATTTCAAATTTTAACGTGTGACGAAGAAGAATGACTACTTATAGAACTTATAACATTGTATAAATGAACTAATGGACACAATGTTTATCTAATGTCTGCTTTTTTTCCTCACACACGCAAGTCTGTAGCTCTTCAAAATCCTAATATTCCTCTAACCTCACGCCTGATTCTTCCTCTTTTTACCGCATTATACCATCTGCAGCCCCGCTGCTGCGTACTATGACAAAACCCGGCACCATTTTCTTCATCCTCCTCACATCGAATTACTTCATCCAACCGTGACTGACTTCTGTAACCTGAATGAAGGTTTCATCTTTCAGCTCAAGCCACATTTCTCACAAATCCAATTCTTTAGTGTTTCCATTCCAAAATGCCAAAAGTATGGGTGGTTTTTAAGATAAAGATAAACGTATTTTTTTGAACATTTCACTCAATGGTTTTTACAGGAACGATACATGGGATCATTTCTTACCTTATTTATGTGAACGTTTCATTCTACCCTGATGAAGAACTTTTTTTTTCTAATTTCTCCTCATGTCTATGCATTCCTGATTAAATTGTATTATTTTTTTATGTAACCGAAGCTGGTACGTGAAGAATGTGAAGGATAATCTTGTATTTTGCTTTTTTTCCTCCCACAATGTGATCGCTTTCCTAATTGTGACTAACCTGATTCTCCTTGTCATCCCCGCAAGCAAAGAGTGTCAAAAACAAAAATAAAAAAAAAAGTGTGTGCTTTTTTTGTAACGCTTCGCAGTGGCCTGTGTTGCATCGAGAGCTCCCTGTCTGTGCGTTTCATCCCATCACACCCGACGTTCACCTTCACCATGGATGTGTTTTCAGCGACGTCTACTGTATCTCATACATGTGTTGCAATTCTGGTTTTTAAAAAAGTGAGCGCAGACACACACACAAACGTATTCTTTCTATGTACGTATAATGCTTTGGTGTAATGACTTAACCCTGTTTCATGAGATTAAAGAGATAGTGCAGTGTTTTTTGTTTTTTTTTATTTTGAGGTGTATGAGGTGCTGACCTGTAGTCGGCGCTGAACTGGTCTGAGACATGGAACGCCCGCTTTCACCAGCGGGGACACGCACATTTTATCCACTCACCTACTAAAATCATCATCAGCTTACGCCTACAATTTTTGAAGCATATGTTTGCAGCTTTTTCTCTGTTTTGGGCAACCTTTTTTGCTTTGTGAACCCCTCACTGCCTTGCACCAAAGTCCACTGAGAAAATCAACGATTTTACATCACAGCCTACAGGAGATAATGATCCACTGCTGCTTCCTCCACTAAGTAAAAATGTGTTACTTTGTCCTTTCTGTGTTTGAAAATCTCCATTCAGATTTACCTAAGTGACACAAACTAGTCAACTAAGGCAGCGGTAAACCAGCAGCTCCTTTGTACTTGCACGCTAAAAATGCAGATTTTCTTAGTGGGATTTGGTATAGACGAGTGGACAGTTTTAAAAACCAACTGTCTAACAGTGAGATTAAGTGGCAAACATGTTTGTAAAATATCATATACTTAAACAGATATAGATTTTATAAAGTGAGTCAGTTATTAAGTGGCTGAAATATCTTCACTGAGAGTTTACCCGAGTTTTAAGCACAGTCAGTGTTGACTATGTGTCAGTACCTCACACAACCACACTTAAAAAAAAAAAAAAAAAAAAAAAAAAAAAAGACATAACTGTCCCTTTAAAGGTTCACTGTTGCATTGATGAGACTCGGTCACCTGAGTTGGTCGGACCCATGCTCCTCTTTTCGCTTCACGCATGGCCTTCGCCTTCATATCACTATTCTCGTGCCTTGTTTAACTACTGTAAATGGTGAATGTTGTTAAGTACAGATGGGGATGAAAACAAAAACAAAAACAATTAATCACACTGACACACATTTAAAGGTATTAGTTGAAAAGTATTTAAGAGTATAATATTGAATAGGCTGCAGAGCTTTTCTAGTGCTGAACATCTATGTTTGGTAATGCCAGGGCAGCTTTGTGGTATATTGTATCTATAATTATGGACATTTTGGATGTTTTCTGTACAGTAGAATTTGCAAATGTATATGCAGCCTTTTTGGAAATAAATGTACAGTTGAAAGATCCCAACTTGTCCAGACACAAATTATTTCTGTATTTTAGGGGAAAACCAGTAAAAAGTGACAAATGAAATTATTTGACTTGTCTCAACAAGATGAGTGTGGCTGCGAAGGAAAATAAAGGTTGGCAGACAAGTTTACAGGGGAGAAAATGAGAACAAATGGGGACTGTTACAACATATGGTATTTTAATCAGATGTCATTAAATAAAGCCAAGGTATTTGATTTATGTGGGTTTTTTAGATACAGCTAAGCCGAAAAGCCACTGAGCGTTCTGTACAGACGAGTTTAGGTAAATGACACAGTCACTGCAACAATAGCTATGTCTACATGTTCATTTTCAGAAGACTTGAACATGAACATCATGGATCACACAAATTCACTGATCATAAAATCTAAAATATTAAAAAAATAGCTATTAAAAATATTTTTTTTCGATAGCCATGGAGGGATATACATTAAATTTATAGTAAAACATAGCAGTAAAAAGCTCCTGTATGTTTATATGTGCAATGAAGCTGTTAAACATTCAGTGTACGGAGCTAAAGCAAATGTCCAACCAAGACCAAGAGCATAAAAGGAAGAAGGATGTGTTCCAGATTATTTATTCCATATAATTTTGTATTGTTTTTGTAGATGCACAGATTTAAATGTACAGTTTTTAGCAATTGGCAGTCTTGTTAAAAGTAGAAGTATCTTTCTAGAAAATGGTTTTGGTAGAAGTTGAAGTCACCTTTTTACAATATTACTTCAGTCTTAAAGTGGTTGACATTTATTCTACTTACTGTAAGTATCAAAAAGTAACTTTCTGATTTCTGATGAGTAAAAGTGTTCCAAAAAGTTAGGCTTCCTTTGCAGTAGAAGCATAATAATACAAGAGAAAGAGCTTGTTCAACATTTAAAAAAAAACTAAACTTCACCTAAATTAAATTGAAAAGTGCTGTCAACCTCCGTCCAGTGACATGAGGACACTTTATCAGCTGAAACTGTAAAGGTGTCTTTTCATTTTCAGTCTGGCTCTTCATCTCTTTTAAAGGTCACATAGAATGGTCTTTTTGAACTAAAAATCCAGATTACTGATGTCTACTTAGATAAACTAAATAACATTTATGGTCAAAAACCTCATAGTCTCTTCAGATTAAGCCAGATTATTGCTGCTCTCTGCCAGCCTCTGAACAGACACTCTGTTTCTGAGCTAATGCCCGCCCCCCAGAACACTGAGTCTCTTGTGATTGGCCAGCTACCAGCTGACTGACTGCTCCGAGGTGCTTCTTCTTCTTCTTCTTCTTCTTCTTCTTCTTCTTCTTCTTCTTCTTCTTCTTCTTCTTCTTCTTCTTCAGGTTGAATGTTCACGCCCATGACAGGGAGTAGCTGTTGGGGGAGGGTTCGTTGCGCGGCAAATGTGCTAGTTACGTAACTAAACTGGACTTGCTCGACCTCTTGCTCGAGCTCAGGTAAACAAAGAAGCTCTTCTTTATCAGAAGTGGCTGAAGTGTTTAATGTGACACTTTAGTGATGTTTAGATACGGGAAGGACACGGGGACAAACTAAAGAACATCAGACAAATTTCTTTTTTGTTCACACGTTTGAAATGTTGCACCTGTAGGGTTTTGGTCGCCTGCAGAAGATTGTCAGAATGTAAAATTGCGATGGCATTACAGCGTTTAGGAATGGCTGGCGTATACAGTAAGTATTTTGAAAATCACGTGGCCCGCATTATTATGTGAAACTCTGCTGTCATTACTTTCCACACAGAAACATGAAGCCCAGCAGAACATGAACCGGAGAGTGGCAATAATAACGTCCAAGCGTGAGGGAGCATATGCAGAGGCTTTGATGCAGGTACGGAGAGAAAGCACACAGGCTTTGCCTCTCGTATAAAAATGTATATGTGCACACAGTAGAGATAATAAATATGTTTATATTTTTCTGATGCCTGCTACGGTTCCTGAGGGCTTTCAGCGTGCGGTGTTTTCTGCAGTTCACCACAGCATCATTGCTGCGACACATAAAACTGTCCAGAGTGAAAATCCTCTCGGCGGCTGTTAAAAACCACTGCGCTGTGTCGCTGCATCTAAAAAGCCCTTTAAAACCGAGACAGTTCCTCAGGTTGGACGTCTCAGATGCTATTTCACCGAGCAAATGCTATTAAAAAAAAGGAGATATTCACACAAACGTGGCACCTCTGCGCTATTTAAACCTGTGCTTTGTAATGTGAATGCAGCCTAATGCACAAATGTTGTCCATATCCTATACTTTCACAGTATAATCCACAGTATAATCCAGGTCAAATTTAACCCAAACCCAAGAATAAGATGCCTTTATTATATGTTACGTTCCATTTGTAGTAAGAACCTGGAATTTTCAAGGTCATGGAAAATTGAGTTCAGATTTCCAGTTAGGATTCCACTGCGACCTTTACCATTAATTGTACTTTTATCATATTTGTTTTCACAGTAAATCAGTCGTACACGTAGTACTGTTTAATTTTTTCCCCCCCCACTTCTGAGTTCCAATGTAAAATGACACACAGCAGCAGACCGGTGATTCCCAAAGTGTGGGCTGTGGCCCCCTAGTGGGCCATGATGTTACTGCAGAGAGGCCACAAGAGGTCATTAATCATTTATGGAGAGGTTTGCTTTGTAAACAACTTGAGCAAACTCAGCAAGATAGAAAGTAAACGAAGCTTGAGCTGTTTACAAGTACTTACTTTTTGAAGACAATCACTTTTCTCAACTTTTTAAAAAGAAAAACTTGTTAAAAACTCATCACATATACTGTATTGATATGAAAGGGGCTGGAGTTTAAAATTTTATGTTCGGTCTGTTTGTGAAAGAAATAATCTATAATTTGGGGTTTTTTGGTGAGCCGCAATCCATTTTAATTTGGATTGCGGCTTCTTCATTTTTGACTGTTTTAGACTATCTGACTTGACAACTTGGCTGAATAATCTTTAATTAGTTCTCAAGAGAGCAGGGAGCGTGTATCTGTTTAGGGTTTACACCACTCATTATCGGAGAAAAACCTCTAGTATCAAGTCTTATCTATTTAGGAGTAATGATCTGAATATATATTTTACTTAAAGCAGAAAATGGTAGGGATATTTTGTAGTTATTTAAAGCAGTGATTCCCAAACACTGGGTCTGAACCCAGAGTCGCCTGAGAAGTTTTTCTGGGTCGAACCCAAAACATTGTAGAATTTTCCAACCCTTTTACTTTAGATTTACAATTATATGTTTCAAATAACACTTATTAAAATGAAGCTGTAATTTATCTCTTGGAAATGTTTGTGTTCATACCCATTCATATTGACAGCAGGTGTTACAGATATGGCTGTGAATTAGTCGCTACATTATGCACAAATTTACACGTGTAACGCTTTTAGATTTGGGTCACGATTGTTTGCCGTCTATAAAAATAGAACGTTTGGGAAACACTGATTTAAAGTATATTCATTTGCACTTTTCTGTATTTGCTACGAGGGACAGAGGGTACGATGCAGAGCAAAAAAAGCTACTAGAATGACAAAAATACAGAGTCATTTTTGGATAAAAAACATTTGTGGTGACTCGTCTCCACTGTTTCCTAATGTCACTGCAAAACAAATCCGGTGTTCACTCTTCAGTCTTTATCAGACTACGGAAGTAAATTCACTAATCCTCATGAATGCATGACTCATTCATCAGTCATGTGCTACATTGTTAGCTGTGTTGGGTGTGTCCTCGGGTTCATGGAGACACAAATGTTTGTGGAAACAAATGTTTGTGGAAACAAATTATGAGGAAATTCAGCGCCTGTGATCGATGGCTTTATAGTAAACAGGTGAGTGTTTGTTTAAGCATAAATGGACAATTAAATGCTTTGACTCAGGTTTGAGAATAATGGCTTGTGATGCTCATAAAGTCATAAAAATATCTCTTCCGATGGAATTTGAATGATTGAAAAACATATATAAAGTGTGAAATGAAGAGGAGAAACTCTGCATTTTAACCCAAGATGAGAAAACAGCATTGGAAACCCCCCTGATATTTGCATCTATGCTAAGTGGAACTAAATATCCAGCCTAGGGAGAGAGCCATTCTTGTCAGTGCTGAATTTATCCACAAACCTCGGCGGTGTGAGCAGCACAGTTATTGTCATTTATGTCATTATATGAGAGTTGTGGGATCAATAAACTGGATGCGAGCTCTGATCCAGCATTTACGGGCTGCAACACCTCAGGACAGGAAGAATGACCTGTTTGCCAAACTAACACTTGGACTTTATAAAAACAATTAGACTATCAAGCGGTGCTTGATTTACAACACCGACCAGTTTCTGACAGAGAAATAACACCTGCCACATTTGACTTTCCTCCGCTTTTCAGTCCAATCTGACCCATTTTTTTTACCTTTTTGTCTCAATAGCTCATAAAATCCTCCATGATTAACATACAGACAAATAAAATATGAATGCTGATCATCACTTTCACTGAATTTTGGGTGTTTTATTCAACCTAGTCACGCCCTTAGTGTGCCCAGTCAAAAATGTCCACCATAGGAAATGAGTGGGTAAGAGTACGTTATGTACATCCGGCACATTGAAAACATTCCCATAAATACACACACTCTCACTCACAAATCCACTTTACTCCTGTACATTATAAGCGAAATATGCGTTTTGATCACTTGGTTATTCTCGATTCATCTTTGTCGTATTTGTCTGAGGTGGAATTTGACACTTTGCCATTTGTTTGTATGTGGTACATGGGTGTGAAATTCAATTTCCCAGAGTTTTGGGATCAATAAAGTATTCTCTTATCTAATCTTATCTTATCTTATCTTATCTTATCTTATCTTATCTTATCTTATCTTATCTTATCTTATCTTATCTAAAACTTTAATTATGTTCATTATTGTTTTAATCGCACTGACTTAAACAGTGGAAGTTGCTTGACATCAACTGATAACCTCGATGCAGTCGATGGAAAACTAATCATTAACTAATGACCTAATGATTAACTAATCATTCATTAATATCGCCTAACATTATGTGATGATTAGTTAACATTTTTCTGCACACCTTATTGTAAAGTGTTATCCATATCCATATTCCTAAATGTGTATTGCTTTTGTACTTAACGTTCAGTATTTTTATACATTATATAATTTATATTCTTGAATTTTCATATTTCAGTCCTCTACAGTAGTTTGTTAATCTGTGGATATTTTAAACATGCTCGTGTATATATAAATAACGTTTCTTGTCTTGACGTTTTCTTAAAGAAGGCATGATTTAAATGATAACTCCAATACTTAGGAATGTTTGCTCATTGTGTGTAAAGTCTGTAACTTACTGTGTCAAGTGCCTTCAGATAATGTACACTGTGACACTGTAGGCTTGGAAGTGCTTCCCCTGAACCAGAGTACATAGAGGAAAATTAACAATTTTACATAGCGACACGCGGGAGTTGTTGATCTACCGCTGCCTCCATCAATTTTTATTTTGTTTTTTATTTGGTGACTTCAGTGTTTGAAATTCTTTGCTCACATTTACCTGGACGACACAAACTTACCAAACAAGGAGGCATTAGACAGGCTTTCCTCTATTGGCTTTTATTCAGGAGAATGAGATGTCATCAATTCCTCAATTCCATTCATAATAACAACAGAGGAAATGTTCACTGATGAGTCATCGACGACTTTGTGTCAACACCTGACACAACCACACTTCAAAACAACCTAAGCGTTTCTTTTACGATAGAGAGAGGCTTAAACTGCCAGAAACATGAACAGCAAGTCCCAGAGCAGCACTGAACTGGGGTCATTTAAAAAAAAAAACGAAATCAACATTCATCATGGCAGGTTTGCAATAGTGACACGTCCAGTAAAAGTTACAGAATGTTGCTTTAATGAGGTGTTATCCTCGACTACATCCCCATTGCAGTTTGGGGACTTGGAGCAACAGTTGAGCAGAAAGCACCACGACTCCTCTCAATTCAAAATTCATGCGTTATCTTACAAAAGAAGTGTCTCAGACGTTTTTGACCCCCCCCCTTCTCTGTCTTATCATCAAAAACACAAGTTCCAACAGAGTGCAGGAGTAAACAGCACAGAAATACATTCAGTGTGATGTTGAATTTTCCCCTTCCTGCTTGGCTGCATATCTTTGAGCTGCAGACAACTGCCCTTTAAACTATTTTAAAACTGCACACGCAGGAGAATGATGTTTGTTATGAGTGTGATGGTGGCAGTGTAGTGCATGTCTGGGATATAGACATATTATTAGGGCTGAAACAATTACTCATTTTTGAATTTTTTGTTGTTTTTTTTTTTGTTTTTGTTTTTTTTTTGGTAATTTTTCAAAAATTAATTGAAAACATATGTATTTTGAAAAATATATAAACTGAAAACAATTTAGATAATTATGTTTCTTTTAAATCAAGTCTGAAAACGTGTCTTCAAGTTCCCGTTCATTTTTACGTGGGATTTCCGGTTGTGGGCGGGACAAAGAAGCTGATTGGTCCTCGCCGTTCTGGGTCCATGACGACATCTTCTACAAGCCGACGAAGTATTTAGTCGGGAGTTCGTCACCTGCGAGCTCAGTTAAAAAATATTTTGCGGAGCGACTCGTCTCACGGAACTCTCAAGTCGTGTGTCTTGACATTTGCAAAAAAGGATGAAAACGGTCTTTAAGGTAAGTATTGAGTGTGAATGTTTCGTTCGTTTATGTTTATTTGTTTCTGACAGTTCATTGTAAGTAGTTTGAATACGTCCGCCATGAGGACGTTTACAATAAATAAAAGAAGCGTACACCTATTTACCTTTCTGCTAAGAGGTCTTTTTGTTTGCTTCCATTCATGTGTCCGTGAATGGAGTCACGCTGCTTGAGCCCAGGTGTGAAATTCCCCGTAGTCTTCAGAAAAGTAACACACACACACTTGGAAGCTAATGTCATTTTAAGGCATTTTCTATCATCAGACACCGCACGGAAGCACCTAATGGTGACTTTTTGCGGCAAATTAATAATAAATCACTCAAAACCATTCACTAACATTCTCAAACTCTGGACACCGGCTACCTGATTTGTAACCACGCCCCTCTTCCCCATACCTCCTTCGAAATTGTGTCAATTTAAGCAACAGTTTGAAATCTCTATCTCTACATAAGGTAGACGTGGGATTGAAATGTGTGTTATTCATTTTAAGAAACCTATCGTTAATTCGGCGAGGGAGTGATTCACCAAAACACTGCAACAATGCAGTAGCAGAGGCGTCTGCTACCGAAAGATGAAGAAGAGAAGAAAGTTTGTTTTCACCGCAACAAAGTCCTGTTTATTGGATGAAATGCACGCCGAATTAACCTGTGGTTATTAAAGATTCAGAGGATGTCTTTATTGTTTTACTATTGTTGTCTTACGTGATTTATGTTCTGAAAGTAACTTTAATTTACTTTTTCTGAATGGGGGGCATCTGTATGACTTAATTTTCAAAGTCTGAAACTTCTTCACAACTTACTTTTAATAATAATAAGCAGTTTTATTTAGTAATGAAATGTCTTATAGTCAAGGTTAGGTATTTGTTAATTTACTGTATAATGCAGGAGTGAAGGTGACAGAATGAGCAAACACATTCTACAGAAAATGTTGTGGTGTTTTTCCTGAATGAAATGCAGTTTTATTGGATTTAATGCAAGCCGAATTAAAGTGTGGTTCCCAAAGATTTGCTTGATGTCTTTAATGCATTAATAGAGCTGTGGCATTATTCAGTGTTAAATTGTTTTGTTTTGTAGTGACGATCTGTATGATTGTGCACTTAAAACGTGAAATAATCTTGCCCAGAAGTAAAAACAAACTTTTTTTTTTTTTAATTCTGTTTCATTTGTTAATAAAAAGCAGAGTTGTGTGTGAGTACATGTCTGCACTAGGCTGAGGATACATTTTGATTCATACCAATAATTTTTAACACAATTTGGCTGCTCTTCACAACTTTAAAATGGTCTTTGAGGGATAAGGCTTGGGTTTTAAGGTTTGGCATTAATGTATTTATAAATGATGTTAAGGTTAGGGTTGTGAGTCACACGTGTCCTCGCCAAAAATGCCGCTCAAGAGTGTGTGTGTGTGTGTGTGTGTCTTTTATAGTTGAGATAAGGTTGGGCGCTGCCTGTGCATGTGATCTTTTAAGAAGTAGGGCCGCGTGGTATAAGTTAGTATTGGAAAATGAAGGGTGTGGAAAGCAATCTGTTCACATGCAGTTGCCTTATTTGGATATTTTCTTCAACCTGACCAGGTGTTGACTGTATTTGGGCATTTTGGCACCACATACTTATATGTGGCTTATATTCTCAACCTGCCACTCTATTGTTTTAATATGGTATTCACTCTCTAGATTACAGTGTATGAGTTTGTATCTTCATCAGGGTGTCAGTGTGTTTGTTTAAGCATTCCTGAGTGAAAACTTGCCCGGACATACCACACCTGCTTAGTCCAAACCTTGATTATAATGTGATGTAAATGTAAGTTTATTTAATTGGTGTGTTGTGGTCACATGAAATGTTGCATCATATTCATATCGCTTAAAGAAGCTTTTGAGAAGCATGACTCATTTTTTTCCCCCGCACTTTATGTGCAAAGTTGGAAAACAAGTCATTTCCGATGAGTGGTAGTGATGTGTTTGCAGAGGATTTAAGACCGGTAAAGTTTTGCAATATCAAAGATACAAATATTATTCTTTTTTTAATTACATACAGGGAAAAGGGGAACATCTTAAACCGTTTATGCCATATGTAATTTGTCAAATTTACTGAAAACTGGAATTGGCTGAAAATAAATTATTTTCATTGTTGATCATCATGTCTCCAGTTTTACTGTTTGCTGAACAGTTAATCAGAATTTTATTGAAATCGCAATATGGCCTCCTGCAATTTGGAGATGGGATATTTCTTAAAGCCAAAATGTTGTCAAATTACCATTTTAGATTAAATGTTCTGACCTATACACACACAATATTCTACAGACTGAAGAAAACATTTGTCTTTACAGATCAGCACAAATGTCACATAGTAATAATTTTAATTGTTATTCAAATGAAAATGAGAATAATTGTGTAAAACCTACCATTCCCTCTCATATCACAAATCATTTAGATGCATCAAACACAGTCCAAAATAATACTTAATCAAGCTACTACTTCAAAGTTAGGGCAAAACTAACAATTTCAGTATCAGTCAGCTTATGGTCTGTGATTTTTGTGTTTTATGAAGAGTGAAGCACAAATGTACTATTTGTTACACCATTACAAGACATTGTATGCATTACCTGTTTGAACAGTTAACACACATGGTGGTTTTAAACATTTTAGCTTTTTCCAGTTTCCCAGAATCACCAACTATTACAAGCCAAGTGAGGACAGGCCTTTTTAATGTATCGGATGTCTAAAGTTATGTCAAACGGCAAAATTAGATGACGTATGTTAAATTTAAAGAATGATGATTGCATAGGCATCAAACTGGGTGCCATTATCGTGGTATTTTCTGTGGAGAGGCCCGCAGTCTCACATGTTGGGAAAGCCCTGTTCTTAAAAAGAGGTAAAAAAAAAATCATTCTATTGTGTTTCATGCGTTAGGTTTTTTTGGCGAGCTTGGCCCTCATACTCGCGACGGCGTTGCCACTGTCTGGCTTCGACTCTGAGGACAACAGGACCCGGAGAGATGTCCATTGCAGATACGGGCTGGAGTACCAACATGGCAGCATCTGCTGTGCGCTGTGTCCAGCTGGTAAGCCGTTGGAAGAAAACGATGGTTGTGTTCATGTTACTAGGCTAAACTGACTGGGATTTGTGTGCATGGACACAGAAATTCAGTCATTAATTCCGAATTTCCAAACAGATTTGTGTCACTTCATTACGTGGTTGAAAAAGAAAAGTCAAACTTGTGTAAATCCAATGCATGTGCGAGTGAAAAACTTTTTTTGGCATTTAGGCCAGTCACTTTTTTCCAGGAATTGCACTGAACAAATATTATGTGACACGCTATTCCTTCAAAGATATTCATATTAATTATTTACAAGGTACAAGGTGGATCCCTCAGGAGGATGTTTTTGCCTGTGTTGTGGCAAAACATGATGATATTGTCGTATTTTGGGCCAAGAGGGCATTCAAATTGGATCCTAGGCCAAGATGTGCTAATTACTGCGGGACAAGGCAGTAATTATTCTTGACACTCCTATTTAGCTTTCATACTGGACAAACGGCACAATGTTTCCAAGTGGTGAGATTACGTAGAAGGTCAGTACACATATACGTACACTACCGTTCAAAAGTTTGGGGTCACTTAGAAATTTCCTTATTTTTTGAAAGAAAAACACTGTTTTTCAATGAAGATAACATTAAACTAATCAGAAATACACTCTATACATGGTTAATGTGCTAAATGACTATTCTAGCTGCAAACTTCTGGTTTCTAATGCAATATCTACATAGGTGTATAGAGGCCCATTTCCAGCAACCATCACTCCAGTGTTCTAATGGTACATTGTTTGCTAATTGCGTTAGAAGGCTGATGGATGATTAGAAAAGCCTTGTGCAATGATGTTAGCACAGCTGAAAACAGCTTAGCTGCTTAGAGAAGCTATAAAGGTGACCTTCCTTTGAGCTTTTTGAGCATCACATTTGTGGGTTCGATCTAAGCTTAACAATGTCTTGACTATATTTTCTATTCATTTTGCAACTCATTTGATAAATAAAAGTGTGAGTTTTCATGGAAAACACAAAATTGTCTGGGTGACCCCAAACTTTTGAACGGTGGTGTAGGTAGACGCAAATTTCACATTAGTCGGGCCGAGAAGTTTAAGCTTATATCTCCTGCTTTAATACTGTGTAGTGTCACAAACATGAGATTTGTCTTAGTTGTTTACGCATGCGAAAATGTTATCGTGTGCCATACATGAGGACAGTCTCACTTTTTATAGTGAATTGTCAAATCTGATCAGTTTAGAATCGGATTCGAACAGTGTAGCCAGTAATCTGCATGCAGCCAATTTGTCATCAGCCTGAATCAGAAATTTATCAAAGCAGGCATGGAGCTAGCTAAGTTGTGGCACAATGGGTTGTCATGTAGCCTAAATGTCAGGCTAATTTGCTAATTTTTTTTTTCTTTTCTGTTCTGTTAGGAACACGTGTGACATCACACTGCACCAAATCTGGAGCAATGGGGAAATGCGAGGCCTGTGACAGCGGGACAACTTACACTGAACACGCCAATGAACTAGATCATTGTTTCGGGTGCACACAGTGCCACTCAGGTAATGCTGCTCGACAGAGTTGCACCATCGATTGCACTGACTGTAGGGGGAAAAAAATCAATATTCAACCTTTTCAGAGTGCTGTGAGCATGAACTAAACTCAGACTTAACAAGATCTTTCTCACTGTCTCAGATCAGGACATTGTAAGGCCGTGTACCACCACTCTAGATGCAGAATGTCAGTGCAAATCTGGGCTATTTTGTTCACCGGACCAAGCCTGTGAAGTGTGCAAGAAATGTACAAGGTGAGTTCATGGAAAACACACATTACTCTGTTTTACGTTCAGAAACACATGCTGCGTCTCCGTCGTGGTATGTTCCGGTTTGGAATGGTAAAGCCCGAGGTCAGGCTTGTATTTCGACTGAGAACCGTGCCTTTACTTGGTAGCTGGGGTGTGGGCTGTGTAATGATGTCGTACCAGTGCGACAACAACATCTGCTCAGTTTTTTTGGCTGGAGCTTTGTATGAGAATATACTGCAGGCGTTTGCCTCAACTTTCATGGGATATTTACACTGACGCAAGGGAGTAAGATTTTTCTGCTCTTGGTACACCTGTCGTCCATACGACTCCAAGGATTTAGACTTAAAAACTTAACAACTGTGAAAACTTTGTTTGGAAACTCTGGAAGTCACTTTAATTTGGACGAGTTCTTATTCGCCACAACCCAACTATTGGCCATGAACGAAACACGTTGAGGTTTTCAGTTTCAACAAGTTGTCACTCTCATAACAGAACCTTCTGAAACACGGCAAACAACTACAGAGGAGGGAATTTTCAACAGAATAAACAAAAGATAATGGTTTTATGGTTGTTGTTTTTTTTCCCACCAACAGGTAGTAGCCAAAGTCTGTGATGAAAGTAGAAACTGATTTCCAGACAAACGTCTCGTCTGATTATCTTATGTCTTCAAACCTTGTTTATTATTTGCCTCTAAACTAGGTGTGGGAAGGATGAGGAGGTTGTGAGGAACTGCACGGCCACCACCGATGCTGAGTGCAAGAAAATCCCACCCAAGTCCGGCTCTAGCTCAGGTACAGTACTCAGTGGAACTGCCTAAAAACACATCATAATAACAATCAGCACTTTTTTATGTTTGTTTACTGAATGGCCACATTCATGTGCTTCAAGACACAAACTTTTATCATGTTTTCCAGAGGAATTAACCACTGAATTATGCTCATGGAATCAACCAGTGATATAACTATTGATATTTGCTTTGCTACAGATTAATATCTGAGAAGAACTGAACAAATATGGAGGTTTTTAATTTTCTGTTTTGTCATTAAGTTTTCAATAACTAAAATATTTGAGTAAATAAACTTTTACATTTATTCACCTTTTTCCAGTTTGATTTTCTTAAGAAAATCTACAAAAAACATCATTTTACAATTGAAATTTTTTTTTTGTACTTTTTGTAATGTATAATAAACAATTTAAGGTATTGATCAGGCCAAAACTAATTAGGATTATTGCACAGATTTTTGATGATACAAGTGGAATGAATAATACAGGTGAATATGGGCAGCTTGATTAAAACAGATGTAGGAAATTAATTTCATGCATGGCTTTTTTTTAAGTTGTTTTATCTTTAATTTTTTTCTTCTTCATGTAGAAAACACAGCAGCTATTGTGACTAGTGTACTGATCATTTCTGGGATCCTTGTCACAATATCAGCATTTTTATGGCGGTACTGCTGGAAGAAAAGACACGAAGCAGCAGGTAAGCGGAAACAAAGTTGGTTCTTGGTCATATCAGTTTTTTGAATGTAAATGAAGAGCATGAGAGGCAGCTGCTGTTTTTTGGGTTAATTAGCTTTTATATCATTTAAAATAATCTTCAGATTTATGTACATTCTTAAAGCTAAGGCTCCAGTTGAAAACACACTCAATAAAGGCATTAACATGCGCATATGGATAATAACAAACTGACAAAGCATCTGATTTAAAAAGTCACTATTCAGAATGACACGGCATGTTTGCTTCTCTGACCGCCCACAGTTGCACTGTTTAACAGCTAATCCAAGTCACATTCATGAGTCCCTAACTTAAACTCTAATTTTTAATAAACACTGCTCAGTTAAAACCACAAAATAAAACTTCAAACATGCAGACACTAGGGGGCGTCGAAGTTGCAGCTCTTTCTGAGGACTCGCCAAAAAATATGAAACTGTTAGAACTTCCTGATAGATAATTACAGTAGTAACCAGCACCTGTGTCAAAGTCACTCCACACCCTGACATTGTGCCAGAGGGTGTGAGGACCTATTCAGCTGAATCTGTTAAACATACCAAAAACCCTCAGGCAGGTTGAATGTAACTTGTTTCTTCCAAAGATGTAATTTTAGCAGATATTTTAGCTGTAAGTGAATGTTTGTGTGTGTTTTTTATTCATATTTCGCTCTGACTCCTCCTTTGTATTGGACCCCTTGAGCTTTTCCCAGCTTCAGTGTGCATCTGGCATTTAAGGCTATTAATTCATGATTAAACAGACTGTTCTGTTAAATATTGTTCAAGTATTTTTTTTTTTAGGATGGGAAGTGGTGATCACTAATGTCTCTAACACATGCACGCCATGTGCCCCACAGCTCCTTTTTAAAAGGGCACAGAAAAAAGATAAACTGGTCTGCAAATGGCCGATATGACGCAAAGTATTTCCGCTGGTGATGTCACAGCAGCAGGTGGCACAAAAGATGCTGACACTTCCTGCTGACCATGTTGAAATACAGCGAGGTAGAATTAAAATAGTGGCGTATGTCATTGTCACCCAGGCCAAACTGGACTGTTCTCACTGAATATGGCCTCATGTCTGAGCAGCCATATGGTGCTACATATAAAATGTCTACAATAGCAACCATTAGCATGTTCTCTCCGTGTGCGTTTTCTCCAGGTTCTCCAGTTTCCTCCCACAGTCCAAAAACATGCAGATTTGGGGATTTGGCCACCTGGACACTCTAAATTGCCCATAGGTGTGAATGTGAGAGTGGATTGGTTGTCTGTCTTTACGTGGCCACCCACTGTTAGCTAACGTTCTCCGTCTCCCATAGAATTAATTGGTGAGTTGTTTCCATCCTGGTACAGTTTGGTACAGTTTGGATTGGTAAATCACTGGGTCAGGCTTTCGTTTTGACTGAGACCAGTACCTCCACTCGGTAGGTGTGGTCCCAACATCAAATGCTTTTAATGAGAATAGACCGCAGTCATTGAAGAAACACCGGCTGCGAGTGTTGGTCAATCAGCTGACTGTTGTGGGTGGAGCTGGTCTAGCCCCGGAAGGGTGCCAACGAATGGAATGGTTGGGGCAGATTATTTTTGGCTGGTATATTTAAACAAATAGTGGGTCATTAGATGTTTGTTCAAAGTTCATGTTTGGAAAAAGTGACAGCCCTATTACACATGCAATTTCTCTGTCTAGCAAGAAAACGCGATGCCTTAAAAGTTGCTCACTACAGCTCTAATGTCATACTTCTCTTAATAATAACACCTTTTTACTCCACAGAGATCAGTGTCGCAACACACTCAGATGCAAAACACTTAGGGGAATTCCTTACAGTTGCATAATTCTCTGCTCTCCTCCTCCTCAGACTCTGAGGGAAGTCCGCCTGACGAGATCAAAACTGAACAGGTGAATTCTTATTGAATTGTTAATCACTGTAAGATGTGTGAAAACAAGGTTAAATTTTCTCAAATTCATTGGATATATTTTTATCCAAAATGCAGACCGGATTTTGTTGTTGTTTTTGGTTGTCTGCCTCCAGCATCACACGGACAACTGTCCCAACGAGGAGAGACAGAACGCAGAAACCCGAAAGCCAAACCCTTCAAACTGGCAACTGGTGAGAGCCAAATGCCCGCTTGGTACGGAGGAAGAGCGCAAAGTGCTGTGTGAAAGCCTCAGCAGCTCAGCCAGTAACTCCCAGCACAGTCTAACTGGCCTGCCCTGCTCTGCATACAACCCCCCGCAAAACAGCCCCGCTGTTCCCAGGCCGCTGCCCAACAGGAGGGTGAGAGCAGCAGCAGCAGCTCTTCTCCATCCTTGCCTTCATCCTCACTTCCTCCCTTCTCACCTGCTTTACTACATGTTTGTTTCTACTGATTATTCTAAACTCAGCAGTCTGTTCCCTCTTTTTCCTATTCTTTGGTTGTTGCTTAATGCTTTATTTAGAAAACGCTTTCAAACTGACACACATTTAATTAAAACCTATTTTTATCCTCACCATGTTCACTAGGTTTGGGCATTATCCGTAGTTTACTGTTGCTAACCACCCTGAACATATTCTCAGTATGTATACGCTCATTACCAACTAATTCTAAAATATCACCAGGCTCAGTGGGAGTGCCAGATTAAAAAAACATTAAATAATTAGCTGGCAATAAGTAACAAAGGCACTTACAAGGGTTTATTTTTAGGACCTGTTACCATTTATGATTGAGAGTGTTTATTTTTAGATTTTCTTTTTACAACCTTGAGATTCAATAATTAACCCTCTCTGCTCCTGCTCATTCCTCAAACATTGCCTTGTCCCTCCTTCACTATCTAAGGCTGCATTTATACTGCACAGTCCAGGGGGCCTACTCCTGACCTTTAACCCCCGTGTGGCATAGATCAAATATGGCCTACGACATGACGGTGAATGATTTTGCTCAGCACGTTGACAGGATAAATGCTCCTTGTCCCCGCCCGCCCACTCCTGCTCTGCTCCTGTATGCACACAAACGCTCCCTTCGTCAGGTTTGACATTATTGCTCGACAGACTCTGTTTTCAGATGAAGGAAGCGGCAAATAATGTTTTTGTTTCTGCTCACAAAGAGCAAACGGAGGCAGAAAAATAACAACCAAAAAAAATCACCAAAAGTTACATACTGCAACTTTAATGTTTAAAAATAAATAAAATCTACATCTACTTTTAGCATATTCATATTATTGCCCAAACCCAGTGGTCAGTATCTTACTGTTAGATCACACTTTTACTTTTTAGTTTTTTTTTAGTCAATTCCAGTTTGTAAAACAAAATTAGTGAAAACTTAACATTTTTTGTGATTATTATTTTTTTAATAAGGCAAGCTCTCTGAGTTACTTCACATCTGAAACCTGTTATGTTTTGTCTCTCTGCTCGTCTGCTATTCTCTGTTATACCTGCTGAAGATTAATATCAATTCCTCTGCATTTTTGTCTCTGCATCATGTGAACTGTTTTTCATTCAGCTGCGTTGATTAAACGTTTATTGCTGGTCTCTCTCTCTCTCTCTCTCCCCCC